>JAJTWR010000266.1:1460000-1532500 GCA_021613335.1 Whitmania pigra
TGATGATGATGATGATGATAATAATGACGGTGATGATAATGATGGTGATGATGAGTCTGCCACGACGACTATGACGATGATAAATACTTTGACAGCATGTTGGCCTTCTTCTCCTTAATGAGTTTTGTGTCTGTCCTTCCTTGGTGCAGAAGTTTGTCTGCCAATTTGCATATGCTGGCAATTCTTTCCTCGTCCACCGCTATCCCCTGGCGAGTCATCGGATACTCATTATTATTCAATAATGTGCATTATATTTATTAAAATTAACTCTGATTAAATATTCATAACTTGGAAACTACTACTATAAACATTAATATTTGGAAATGCTATTGTATTTATTACAATTAGTACTGACTAAATACTCATGCAATGCAATACATTACTGCACTCGCTAATATTAATTAATGCTACTACATTTATTAATTCACAACTAACACCACATAATTAAATATTCATAAAAAAAAAATCACAAAAGTTTATTCAGTTAACCCCTTCGACATCGTTGACCTTCCTCTGCAGTTCGAGGCAGTGTTCGTAGTCCCGTCCAAGGTCACAGGCCGCTACGAGGAGTTCCTATTTGCAAGAAAATACAAATGTGTTTTTGTTTATCGGAAGAAATACAAATGTGTTTTTGTTTATCGGAGGAAATACAAAATAATAACGAATTATATTTATTTAATGGGGAATGGTTGCCCACCATATTCTACGTTTCAAGCAGTCGATGAATGTGAAAGTATTGTCATTATCTATTATTACCGCCATCATCACCACTTTAATCGTTATCATAAAAGTAGTAATAATTATAATAATAATAAAATTAATAATAATAAAAATAATAATAATAATAATATTAATAATAATATTAATAATAATAATATTAATAATAATAATATTAATAATAATAATATTAATAATAATATTATAATAATAATAATAATAAAACAACAATCCAAACCTTTTCTCTGATCCATGCTTCCACCTTGTCGACCTCTTCATTGAACTTGAGAATGTCCTTGACCTCTTCGAGACCTTTGCCCCTTTCGTTGGAGGCCTGGAGAAGGTCATTCCAGTTCTGGATGAGAGTGTTCACCCTCTGCTGAATCTCAGACGAGTGTGGGTGACGTCTTTTAAGCAGCGATTCACCGGCCTGTCGTTGTTAGGGTTTTGGGGTGAAGGACATTTTATGTAAAAAAAATATATGTAATAGCAATAGGTAATTAGTTTTTAGAATAATTTGTCGTTTTTATTAATAACGTAAATAATTACCAGTATTCCATTACGAAATTTACGTGATACTTGGAAAGGCAAATACCAATTACAACAACACAATAATTAATTGATAACACATGATATTAATAATATAAAAACCAGGTGATAAAATTGTGATAACTTAATTTGACATCAAGTCTAGGCGATAAATAAGCAGACGAGTCTGATACGAAATGTTGACAACAACTGCCCACCATTTTTATGGACTTGATCTTCTCGGCATTGGCCATAATTTCGGCCTCGAATACTTGGTGCTTCTTGAGACTCTTCATCTTTTCCTGGAGGTCCTTCACGTTCTTGAAGTTCTCCTCCTTTGCCACTCTCAGTCGCTCGTCGATCCATCCTTCGGCCTGGATGAATGAATAAATTGTCGATGAATGAATGAAGATTTTGTGAATGGATGAATGAAGGAACTGGTAGAAAATAATTATGGCTGAGTCCCAAATGAAGTTAGTTGCTTGTAGACTTGTTCCATTAAGATTGGATTAGATAAAATGATTAAACGTAATAAATTTCACAATCTTTTCAAAACGATCTATTATTCCAACGACCTCGACAACATCCCTGTTGAACTGGGCGTACAAAAGATTGTCCGAGAGTTTGTCCCTGTGCCTGTGACTCAGGTCCTTGATGGCAGAACGCCTAAAAGAATTAGGTTAGTCTGACAAATTGTTGGTGATGATGACGATAATGATGATGACGACGACAGGCATAATAATCATGATGGTGATTACATTTGTGATGATATCTGGAGCCATAGATTTCTATGGAATTATGAACAAATTGATGAATGTAGGTTCAATTCTTTAGCGGGTTTATTTTACGACAAACTATTGCTAACCTGGCTGTTACATCTTGGATGGTCTCTTTGATTTCTTTTGAGTCCTGGAGATTTGAACTTAGCAGTCTCTCTGCAAACTCCTTCAGACCCACCAACTGCAAATGGTTGTCATCATTGTCTTCATCATCATCGTCGTCATCATTTTCATCACCATCAGTATCGTAAAAATTATCATCAACATCACAATCATCACTACAGCGACCGTCATTACGTGGACGTCATCCTCTCACCTTTCCATCCTGCGAGTTGAGTACATTCTCGAAAGCCTCGTGCTTCCTCATCAGAGTCTCCACCTGGTCCGGGGTCGATCCGAGCTCCACCCCCTTGAGGTAGGCCTCCTGAGTGTTGCTGATGGCCTCGAGTTGATTGGCATCTCTGAGGAAGATCTGCTGATCGAGTGCTTCCTCGAGGCGCTTCTTCTTCCTGTGCCACGTCTCCTCGAGCATCTCGCGGGTGTTCACGATCTCGGAGAGCTTCTCCTTGATCTGTTCCAGTGACGACGATGACGATGATAATGATAATGATGATGGCGATGACGACGACGACGATAATGATGATGATGATGATGATGACGACGACGACGATGATGATTGTCAAATATGTTTTGGTTTTATTTAAATAGATTAGTCTTGATGACTTTGACGAACTGCTTTCTAATCAACTGCATTCAACAGCATCAACAACAACAATGACTTACATCGACAACATCAACAACAACAACATCAACAACTCACATCATCTGTCATGATGTGCCTCTCCTCGACCATTTTCTGACCCTTGCTGATGACCTCGTCGAACGTCTCCTGTCGAGCATCGATCTCGACCCTCGTCTCGTCGTGCTCCTTGATTTTCTCCGTAGCCATGGCAACGTTCCTGGCCGGAGTGTCGTCCCTCATGGCCGTCATGGTCTCCTCCGACCAACCGTGAAGGCTCCGGATCTAAAACCAGAAAGGAAGGACATGTGAATGGTCATTATTAAAACCATTAAAAAACTATTTTTAAAAAAAGATCCCGATGATAAAAACTAACAGCCTGCGTGAACAAATAGTAATCCAGTTGAGCCAAAAGGTTGCTCCTCCTGAGGTTAGACTTGTCCTTGAGGATGATCCAGTTGCTGTACACGACCTCCTGTTGACCGGATATGTGCTCGGCATTTCCACCAGGGTAGGTTTGCTGGAGTCGCTCGGAGTCGTAGAAGAGAATCTGGAGCTGAAGGAAATAAAGTGACTTCATTGATAAATATTGTTATTATCATTATTATTATTATTATTATTATTATTAATATTATTATTATTATTGTTATTACTATTACTATTATTGCTGTTCTTATTATTGTTTGTTATTATTATTATCACATCACCAATATTATTACTATTATTATTACTATTATTGCTGTTCTTATTATTATTATTGTTTGTTATTATTATTATCACTTAACCAATATTATTACTCATGTTTTTATTAACCTAATCTCAGGCACCAAAAACCTACTTGAGCTTCAAGTGCTAGCAGTTCATTCTCGAAGGCTTCATGCTTCTTGATGTAACTCTGCGTGGTCTTCAAATCCTTCCCGAGGTCTTCGGACATGCCCGAGTACTTCTCCTGGATGCGGGTCAGTGCATCCTCCACGTCGCGGTTGAATCGATGCAACTCGCCTGCTCCGTGGAGTTTCTGACTTCGTGCCTCAACGTGTTCCAGAAGATCCTGCCAGGAGTTCCTTTCGAGAAAAATTATGGGGATTGTGAATTTAACATGTGAAAGGATGGATGCGATGATGTTATATTATCAATATTATCAACAATAATAATTATTATCATTATGATGATGATAGTTCTATGATAATAATTATTAATATTGTCATTAATAATATTCTTCTTATTATAAATATTATTACTAATGTTATCATAATTAATAAGCATCATTATCATAATTGTTAGAAATATCAAAAAAATTCTGTCCACACTGACATCAAGCGATTCTGCTTATCAATGACCAGGGACTTGTTGGGGTTGTTTCCGCCGATGAGATTGTTCGCCATCTCGTCCACTCGGTCGAACCTCTTCGAGCCGGCTTCAATACCCAACTGGAACTCGCTGAATTTGTTCAGGACGACCTGAAAAGGAATTTATTGCTATTATTATTAGTAGTAAGTAGTAGTATTGTTATTTATTATTATTTTTTTATTATTCAGAATTATTTAATGGAACTATTAAGATGCTCATTGAAAAATGTCCAAATCATAAAGGTACTTATTAAGAACATTTCAACAATGTTTTGTTAAGGCTATTCTAAACATCACGGACATCATCATCATCATTATCATCACCATAATCACTTCAAAATCATCATCATCATCATCTCATGCACACGTACCTGTAGGTGTTCGTAATCCTGTCCGTACTCCTCGGAGGTTGCTTGCACCATCTGCTCGGCGATCCATTCCTCCAACTCCTCGGTCTCGTTGAGCCAATCATGGAAGAGCTTCGAACCTTCCAAATTCTTTCGTCGGTTTCTGCACTTTCTCTCCAGGTCTGACATCAGATCTTCGAGGGTGGACTGCAGGTGGAAAGATGGTTGTTGTTATTATTATTATTTATGAGTTTGTTTACTCAAAGTAATTTATAATTATTTTTATTGTTATTATTACTATTATTATTAATTATTAATTATTATTAATCATTACTAAAAGGGTAATAATGATACAAATAATGAAGATGACAAAGCAGTGATTCCAGGAGATTTAAAGTTGAGAATTCAAGAGTAAATAGGTTTAAAAAAAACTTCAAAAGAATTAAATAAAATAAATAATCAAATAAATATTCGCAGGAAGGAAGAAAGGTGAACGGATGTTCGATATCCGAGCAAGGTTTATAAAACCACCTGTTTGGACGAAACCTCTTTGGCACTCGACTCGTCGTTCTGCTGAATGGCAGACGCTCGTTTGCCCAAGTCCTTGACGAGGGCTGCATGGGTTTTTACTTCTGACTCGATAACCTGTTGTTGTTGTTGTTGTTGTTGGTATTTTAATATTAGTAGTTTATTAATTGTCATAAATTAATTGATAATAAATAAATCGACAATTACAAAATTATAATACATGAGTTATAATATACGAGATCATATGGATCTAGAGAAGTTTACAAAAACATAACGAGTGAAAAATTAATAAATCATTGAATAATAAATCAACTAAAAAAAATAATAATTAATATTGATGTTCCTTTTTATTTTATTTGAAAATATGACTTTGAGCATCGAAACACATACCTTGTGCTTGGTCAGGAGACTGTCGGAGGCTGCAGAATCCCGTCCGAAGTCGGTTCCTGAGAGGAGGTGATGCTTCTCGGTCAACCAGGACAGGATGTCGTTTGCTTCCGAGAGGTACTGCGGACACAACGACAACAACAATTTACACCAACGATGCAATTTATGTTGTCGACAATGATATTTGATTAATAATCCAGTAGATGTGACATGTCTAGATGTTTGAGATGAAATTAAATAAAATATTTCAAAACAAAACATATTTGTGTAAATTTGAGGAAGATTTAACTGACAGAAACTACAAGCAGCAATCATCATTATCATCATCACCACTTACTCAGTCATCATTATCATCATCACCACTTACTCAGTCATCATTATCATCATCACCACTTACTCAGTCATCATTATCATCATCACCACTTACTCAGTCATCATTATCATCATCACCACTTACTCAGTCATCATTATCATCATCACCACTTACTCAGTCATTCCATCCACTCACCTTGTGCTTTTCCATGGATGACTCCAGATTGCTCCTTCTGATGTTGGCTTCTTGAAGGAGATTCCTCCAGGCTGACGACAACTCGTCGCTCTTCGTCTTAATCTCGTGACTGGCAAAGTGCTTGGCTTTGACCAGGCCGCTTCCGGCGGAAAGAACTTTGTCTACCTGCGGCTGGTGACCCTGCAACTCCATCTCGAGCTTCTTGTGCTTGGCGTGAAGGTTGATGGTGTCGACCAGGGTTCGACCGTAGTCTATCGAGGTCGCCCCGGGCAGGTGGTCCTTGATCCACTGCAGTTCCGTCTCCACGTCGAAAAGGTACTGGTGCTGCTTCAGGGATTCTTCCAAAAGATGACGTCTCCTTGCTATCGGCTTTTCCAAGGCTTTGAAGCTAGTTTAAGAATTGATAAGGGACGGTGAGATGCGACCGATGTTTAATGTATATTTACGAATATTTGTGTTGTTTGTCATTTAGCAGATTTAAATTGTTTATTATGACCAATTATTAACTACTATTACGGTTATCACAACTGACAAGTTGTTGGCGTCTTTAATTGGTTAATAATCAGTTATGTACAAACCGATTGTCAAATTCCTTGACAGCCTGTAGAATTCCTTTGGAATCAAAATGGCCGTCCTTGGCAAGTTTGTTTCCCTGCTCCACGATGCTTCTCAGGTTCTCTGCATTCACTGCCATCTCATTCTCCAGCATCTATTCAATCAATCAATCAATCAATCGATTCAACGAGCAATCAATTATTAATCAATACAACCGACAAACACAACAAAAGTATTATACGTTAACTCCTTAGTTACTCCTTAATTATATTTTTGTCTCGCGCTTTGCGGAAAGTCTGTCTGTCGAAAAGACGAAGATACCTGATGCTTGTAGAGGAGATGTTTGGCGCCCCTCAAGTCTTTGCCGAGGTCTTGAGCTTTGAGAAGTCTTTCCATCTCCGAGAGCTTTGCGTTGGCATCTTCGAGAGCCTTGTTGAAGAGTTCTTGCTGGGCAGCCTGTCGGAGCTTCAGTCCTTTGTCCTTCACCTGGGGTTTTAAGTGAGTCGGTCGAATATATTCTCGTTGTGTCGCTTGTATGGTATCATTATCATATCAGTAGTATTATTATTATTGCATCAGTTGTATCATCGTGATTGTATCATTATTGCATCGGTTATATCATTGTGACCGTATAATTCTTGTTTTCAACTTAAAAAGATTGTTCTTAAATCCTCACCTTGTCATCCAGTTGCTTCCAGTCATTGTTGAGTCTAACCAGAGTTTTCTTGACCTCAGGTGTGGCATGGTGACCCAATTTTACAAGCCCCTCCCCTGTTTTATTTATATCTTCCAGTCTGACGTGATTGGCTCTCACTTCAGCTTCAAGGGCCTGATGCTTCTGAAGCTTCGGCAGAAGATTGGTCAGATCCCTGTAAGATTCGTCACAGGCCAAAATGTACTTTGTCTGTATCCAATCAGAGAGCTGGACAACAAAAAGGAAGGGTATCACAATCAGGATATCAGAGTATCAAGTAACAAAATCAAAGAAGTTAAAATAAATTCATTATTTTGTAATTGTTAATACACATTTTCTAACGGCTTTAAAATGGAAAGTATTTTTTCAATGATCTAATAATAATGATCTATTTTCAAAGATAAAACATCTCGTGGGCTGCACAATTTTTATTTTTTATTTATTGCTTTTTTTTTGTAAAACATCGAAAATTCCATTTAAAAATTAATTTCACATAAAGCTACCTCGCCGGCATCTCTTTTGAATTCCTGGAAAGCCTGCGTCCCTGCGAGGATGTTCTTGCGATCGAGGAGCTTCTTTTTGGCGGCCGCGAGTTTTGCTTTCAAAGAATCGACGCGCTCTTGAACCCTGGAAACAGAGAAATGGAGGTCTGAATTTACGTGGCAGTCGTTCATCGATCCTTCGATGCACACCCCCAATACACAGGACTATGGGACAAATGTTAATTCAAAACAAGTCAGCATTGCACAAACTAAATTTAATAAATAAATAAACTCACTGTTTGGATTCTGGATGTCCCTCTCTGATCATCTTGTTTGCAAGATCTTCCAGGCTCTTCATCTTTTCCTCCTGAGTTTTGAGGGCATTCTCCATCTCGTCCTGACGCTTCTTGAGGGCATCCAGGTTCTCCATGTCCAGCTGGAAAGTAAAATATCAATTTAAAACTAACTAATAAAATATCAATTGTAAACTAACTAATAAAATATCAATTTAAAACTATAAGTGGAAGTGTAGTTCATGGCTTATTGAAATTTACGAAGTTAGAGAGATGATTTCTCAAAGCAAATGAAATGAATGAATGAATTAATTAATTAATTAATGAACGAACGAATGAATGAAATAAAATAAAAAACTGACATCATTGATGTCAACATCCAGGAAAGCATTCTGACTGGCTATTTGCGACTCCAGCTGGTTTGCATCTTTCAGGAAAGCCTTGATAATGATAACAATAACAGTAACTTGTTAAGAATAACAACAACTTTATATAACAATAACATGTCATTGTTATTTACAAAATGAAGGAATATTATCTGTGTCGATAAGACATAATATCATTTATGTCTGGCAGATCGTACAACCGACAGCGTACGTTCCATCCACCAATTCATTCCTCCGCCTCCTCCTTCATCCACCCAAACCAACCTGATATTTCTTGGCATCCAACAGTTCCTTGTTCCTCTCCTCCCAAGCATCTTCGAGCATCTTCTGTTCCGTCTGCAACTTCTTGATGGCATCCTGAACTTCTTTGTTGTTCGCATCCTTCGCCAAAATGTCTCCGGCCAGTCCTACCAGTCTCTGCAACCTGTTCATTTCGAAGTTTACGAATGAAACTTTTAATTATCGTAGAATGGACTAGGACTTGGGAAAAATGTCTATAAACGCTGGAAAGGTGATAAACAAAATTATTTATTTATTTACAAAATTCCTTTTTTTAAGGTGTCCATTGATGCTAACAGAATCGCAAGGCTAGTTTGACAATGGAAAGGCAGATGACATTGACGACGATGGTGAAGATGAGAAATATAAAATAAAATAAACTTTGGACAATCAGTTGAGGATGTGGACAGTTTGACAACCTTCATTAAATCAATAACTCATTAAATCAATAATTTATTAAATCAATAAATCAATAATCCTCCAGTAACCTCTCCCTGTTGTCATTGACATCTTCCCTGAGTTCGTCGTGTTTCTTGAGCAGGTCGTCTGCTTCTGCAGGACTGTGAGGAATTGTCCTCTCTCTCAACCTCTCCTTGATGTCGTTCAGTCTGTTCTCCTGTCATTTTCATTGGTGGTTACAACCGCCATGACATTCAGCGATGATGATGATGATGACGATGATTTTTATGGTGATGATGATGATGATGATAGAAATGACAGTGAAGGAGTAGCAACTCATGGATGGATAATGCATCCATCCTGATAATGATCACGAACAGGAATGAATACTTAATGCATCCATCCTGATAATGATCACAAACAGGAATGAATACTGAATGCGTCCATCCTGATAATGATCACAAACAGGAATGAATACTGAATGCATCCATCCTGATAATGATCACGAACAGGAATGAATACTTAATGCATCCATCCTGATAATGATCACGAACAGGAATGAATACTGAATGCATCCATCCTGATAATGATCACGAACAGGAATGAATACTGAATGCATCCATCCTGATAATGATCACGAACAGGAATGAATACTGAATGTAGCAACAGCAGCTCACCAAATCCTTCGAGTCCTCCCTGAACTTGAACAGTTCCTCAGCATCGTCCAAGAGCTTCTTGTGCTTGGCAGCTTTGTCCTGGTAACAATTGACGCTTGCATTGAAGTGATTACAATAACCATCATCATCATCACTAACAGGTAAGTCATTAATTATTCATCTAATGAATTATTCATTAGAATCAACTAACCTTTAGTGCTCTCCACAGCCCCATAATTTCTTTCTCCCGTTGGTTGACGTGCGGAGCTTCGTCGGGATGGGATTTCCTGACACTGGAGTTGGTAGTTAAATTAGTTAAATTAGTAAAATTAGTTAGTTGATGGTTAAGGTAATTTAACAATTACTTTGATGTCCAGGCAGACATTTCAACAACTTAACAACAATCAAACAGAACAAACAAAACTAAACTGATACTCATAACACTCACAAGAACAATGACTTGCACCTGATAATGGTAATAAATGACGACGACGACGATGACGATGATGATGATGATGATGATGATGATGATGGTATTGACGATGATGAAAACATTTGATCGTGATAACAATGACTCACTCCTGAGCGAGCAGATTCATCTTGTTGAGTTTCTCCTCGAGCGGCTTCAGCTCCGACTCGAGATTCTGGTGCCTCCTCTGGAGCACTTGAACGCTCTTCAAGTCCTTTCCAACGTCTTCCAGGTTGATGCCGTTGTTCTTCTCGTTGATCCACTCCTTCAACTCTTCGCACAACTTCTGGAAGATCTCGATCCTGAAAAGTTTCAATGTTCGTGGAACTTGTGGAAAGACGAAGCGGTGGAATACTTTGAATTAGTGGTGAATCGTTTATTAAACAAATAAATAAACTTAATTAATTAGAAAACAAAGAGTTTGGTTATCAAAGATATTGATGATGATGATGATAGTGATCAATAAGAAATTAGATTAAATTAATTATGATATTAAATTACAAACCCAGAAGCACCGGCGAGAGATTTCTCCTTTTGCCTTTTCAATTCATTCAATCTTTTCCATCTACAAAATTAAAACAAACAAATTAGTCAACAATACAATAACTGGACAATGGTAAAATTTCTCAAAATAAATACACAGCAAATCACCTCGTGCCTTAGTAATAGCAAACAGTAATAAGTTATAAATTTATATCTCCATTAACCACTTAACGCAGAAGCACAAATAAGCTAACAAAATAAACCAACAAGTCCAGGAACAGCAATGCCTTATCGACCTCGACCGATCACTCACTTGTCGTTGATGTCCGCCTGCATCTTCTTGATGAGTTGCGTCTTCAAGTGACGTCCACGAACCATCTTGTTTGCCATGTCGTTGATGTCGTCGATGCGGTGGCTGTTGGCTGCCATGTCGGTGATGAGAAGCTGGAGAAGGAAAAAATGGGTTCGGAGATTGAATTTCGTGTTTGAAACTTCATAGCCGTAATGTAATAACTGCTGTTAAATAAAACTCGAGAGGCATAAATTACCAACGCCGATCTCTCCACGAAGACCCGATAGAGATGGGATTAAATGTCGATTTAAGAGTAAAAAAACACAAATTCCTCTGGAAACGGTCGTGATAGGAGACAATGACGACGAACCTCGTATTTCTTCTTGATGGCCTCCATGTTCTCGGATAGACTTTCCTTCGTCAAGAGCAACTGCTCCTAAAATGAGGAGCAGAAATAAACTTAAATATACTAATATAAAGATTTCCATTAAATGTGAATTTAATAAAAAATTAATAAAAAATATTCGACCTTCTCGTCCATCCACTCTTCGAAGTTGTCGCATTCCGTGCAGAACTGGAAGAAAGCGATGGAATCCTCCAAGTTCTTTTTCCTTGCCTGGAAACGATACATCAAAAGGTGAGTTAAACGATACATCACAAAATGTGTTGAACAATTCATCGCAAAACACGTTAACCGACAATTACTTTAATAATAACCTAATGACATTATTTTATATATTATTGGTTATCTTAACAGGAAAGTAATAATGAACAATGAACAATTAATAAATACTTAATTCATAAATAATAATAATAATAATAATAATAATAATAATAACAATAATAATAATAATAATAATAATAATAATAATAATAATAATAATATAATAATAATAATAATAATAATAATAATAATAATAACAACAATAATAATAACCTATAATTAACTGCCTAACATAATTTCATAATTAATGCAAACTGAACATTTCAATGTGGTACCTGGCTGAGATCTGACAGTGTCTTGTACGAGTTGTTGATGGCCTGTTGACGCTTCTCAAGGTTGACCTTGTCAAAGTGAAGGTTGGCTTGGGAACGAGCTGTCAATCATCGACAAAAGATCAGTGGCAAAACAAAACTTAAAAACATTAAAAACTCGAATAAAAAGGCACAAATTAGTCGTTATAAAGCAATGGACGATCAAACAAACTCCATTCTCAAGACAAGACAAATCAGCTAGTTATTAGCTTATTAATAAATTCATTATTATCACAAGACCATGCAGATGGTCCGAATAATTCTTCACAATTCAACCATTCATAATTAACATATTAATTATCATAAGACCACCCACCAGACGGTTTCCTCCTCAGATTGGTCGACTTCTTCTTCCTGACGAGCTCCTTCTTGTACCCAGTCTTCTTGACCTTCACCTTGACGGGCTCGTCTGTAGGTTTGCGGACGACCTTCTTTATGATTCTGGGCTCAATTTCTTTGACGTAATTGGACGGCAGGTAACCGTGCTGGCCGTTCTCCCTCTGGGCTTTCCACCAGTCGGAGTTGGTCTTTTCGAGCAACAGGAGGATCTAGAAGAAAGAACGAGAACGGTGAGGTCGAGGTTAACCAGTGCAGTAAAGAACTATTGATTTGCTTGATAATAAGTAATAGTTAATTAATAAATGAAAAATTAAGCCAACGGACAAAGAACAATAGAAATTCATTAAAATTCAGTCAACAACAAGATCATATTTATCTACTACTAACCTCTCCTTTGACTGCTTCCATTCCATTTCCCTTGTAAGAGTACAAGGCCTTGATCTGAGGCACTGACCTTTCCACAACTTCCTCCTTGAACCCTCCTGGCTGCACTTTGACCTCCTCGACCTCGTACTCATAGGGCACCTCGATCCATTCTTCTTCCACTTCGGCCTCTCCCTCCGCCGTGGACGGTTGGACGACATCTTCGGGGTGGTTGTTGCCGTTCAACATGCCAGAGACGGGAAGAGAGAGCTTAGGTCCAGACTGAAAGACGTTGCCAGAGTTCAAGAAATGGGACGTTCGTAAGTTGTTATTATAGGCTAAATTATGTTAATGAAACAAAGGTGCCAATAATGAAGTTAATATAATAACAGCAGACGAGGCCTTGGTCATGAGGGAAGCCAATTGGTCGAGCCTTTTGATGTCTTGCTCAAAGGTCTTGATCTCGCCATCAAGCCTGTTGTGTCTTTGATAAAGATTCTGCAAATAGAATCGTTCGGCAATTGAAAGCCTAACAATGGAATCCATTTGTTTGAAGTTTAAAGCTCGTATCAACGATTGTTTTGCAATTTGCCAATAAAATATCCATCATTAAGCATCGTCATCATCATCATCATCATTAAGCATCGTTATCATCATCAACTACCTCTGCCGATGATTGATCCCTCCCAAAATCCTCAGTGGTCACGAGGGGCATTTTCTCCCTCATCCAGGATTCTGCTTCGTTGGCGTCTGCATAATACTGGAAAGCAACATACCAAAAATAAAATCAAATCAGATCACAAAACAGATGCAGAAATATCAAGAAGCAGTTGAAAGTTTTAAAAATGAATCGTAATTAAAACCACAAAAATCTAATTTTAAACTCTTAACGATAAAAAAAAACATCAATGCATCGAAAAATAAATAACAAAATAATAATAACAACATAAGACAATCATTCCCAACTCACACCTGAATCTTCAACTCACCTGGTGTGACTCCAAAGCATCATCCAGAAGGGTTTTCCTCGCCTTCATCTGCTCCCTCAGGGACTCCCACTTGCTCTTCAACCAAGCGACCTTAGCCTTGAGGTCGTTCTTGAGCGGATGTCCCGACCCTATCAGACGCTCCGCGGTCGAGCAGAGCTTCTCGAACTGTGGTACCCTGGCTGTCATCTCCTGCTCCAAGCCCTGGATGAATTTAAAAAATAAAAACAAATTATCGTATATGGAAAATAATAATAATAATAAAATAAAATAAAGTGTCATTGATTTGTAAATTTAAGTTGAGTCTATTACGTGAAGTAATGCATATTTAAATTATTTACAAGATTAAGATTTAAATTCGTTATTTGGCATCTGTAAGTTTTGTATCTGTATGTTTTGACTAAGATTGACGTAATGATGCTAACCTAGCTGGAACATAATAATAACAAATAGTTAACCAATGAAAACTCTCAGAACAAACCTCGTGTCTTTTAATGAGCATGGTACAAGATGCCAAATCCTTCCCCACGTCGTGTGACTTTGCCAGCATCGTGGCTTCTGTGAGCCACGCGTCCTGGTCCTCGAAGTCCTGCATCAACTGGAAGAAGGTCTGAGATTCTTCCAGCTTGGATTTCCTCAGGTGACTCAGATGGAGAGTGCTTGAAGGATGGATGAATGAATTGTGAATGAATGAATGATGGATTAAAGAGTGCTTGAATCATGGATGGATGAATGAATTATGAATGAATGAATGAATGAATGAGTTGATAAGGTGGATGAATGTTTGAATGTGTTCAATGTTTTGCTGATCAGTTATTTTTGTTATTATTGTTCCTATTTTTTATCACCCATTTACAAAAATAAATAAATAATAATAATAATAATAATAATAATAATAATAATAATAATAATAATAATAATAATAATAATAATAATAATTATAGCAATAACAATAGTAATGTGAGCCACATTTATTTTAACAACAAACCGTCAATAACACCAACTTTTCAAACTCCTTATTCAGAGGCTCAAGCCTTTTCTGCAAGATCTGAGCTTCGGGGTGAAGCGACTTCTTGTAGGGCAGTGCCCTCTGGTTTAACCTCTTGACCCTGTCGGAGAGATTGTTGAGTTGGCTTTCGATGAGCGAGTGCTGCTGGAGCAGGTTTTCCACGGCGTCGAGATGTCTGCCAAAGTCTTCGCTCTTCAAGGTCGGCTGGAAATCAATTCGGACTGTGCTTTAATTGGCTCAGACAGACTTACTCTCACCATGCATTAATTATAAATCAATCCAGTATATCAGTCCAGAATATCATAATAAATTAATCTGCTCTATTGTGACATAGTATAAAACGATTTCTGTAAACAACAACGATAATTTTTACATCTCCAAATTCCATGACACTAACGAGATTCGATCGATCATCGCTCAAACGAGCCTTTAAGAGCCTTTAAACGATCCATCATCGGTTCGTGTTACATAAAAATAAAAACCACGACTCACTTCCATCTGCTTGAGCTCAGCCAAGATCCCCTCGATCTCTCTGAACATGCCCAACATGTCTCCGAATCCGTTCAGCAGTTTCTTCTTTTTGTCGAGCATCTCCAACAGCTGCTGCCATTTCGCCAGAATCTGCTTTTCCCTGGTGAGCAAAAATATATGTTGAGTGACTGCGAACAAAAAATGAAGCTAGAGATATGTTGCTGCTGCTAATGATGATGATAATATTGATGATATTGCTGATGATGAAGATGATAATGAAAATGAAGATGTGGATAGTGCTGATGAAAATTCAGAGAATATTATCCATAATATTATAACACAGCTATTAATAGTCATTAATTATAAAATGACAATAGACTCCTTCCTCAACCATCAACCACTCAAATTACCTCTCCTTGATTGGCTGCTTGCCATGGTAGTTTTCCTGGTAGAGTTCTTCTACCATTCCTGAGAGGGCGATGAATCTATCCCTCTGAAAGTCAATCAAATGGCAATCAATCAATCGCGTCCATGTCAATCAATCAAACCCATGACATTCAATCATTACAACAACTTCCAATCAATCCCATCATCATCATCATGACGAGGCATAAACGTTGATAACCTAATAGACAATTCTGTAAAATCTCTCATTACTTGAAAAGCTACCTTAATATTAATATTACTAAACTACTTAATAAGAATCACGAGTTTTTCCAAAATATCACCGTCGCCATTACTATCATCATCATCATCATCATCATCATCATCATCATCGCTATTATTATTACCATCATCATCACCATCACCATTACCATCACCATCACCATCATCATCATCATCATCATCATCATCATCATCATCGTAGGTGTTACATCGCAGCTACCCTGGACTCGACGTCGGCAGCAATGGCCTCGTGCTTCTTGAGTGCAGCCTCAACTTGCGACGTGTTGTTGGCAAAGTTCTGGTCGCTCAGGATCTTCATCATGTCGTTCAGCCACGACTCTCTCAGGATGGCCTGAAGAAAGTGAATTAAGTGAACTTTCTGAAACTCTTATCACCATTATTATCATCATTATCATCATCATCATCATCCTCCTCGTCATCATCATCATCATCATCCTCGTCGTCATCATCATCATCACCATCACTATTATTATCATCGTCATCATCATCATCATTATCATGTCATGTGTGGTATCATTTGTTCTGCATTTGTCACTGTCAGAGCTACTGAATGGATATGCTAATGAAAATGTTAATTTCCAAACTAATTAATATTGATGTGCTGCATAAATAGCACCAGAGGAGGTCGAGTATAGAGGACCAATAATAATAATTGTTACCTTCCTCTCGAATTTCTCAGCCAATCGCTTTAGCTTCTCCTGTCTGGAAAAAGAAGATAATTGAAGTAGGTAAAAGCTACTGATAACAATGATCGTCATCACAACCCTCTAAGAGTGTAATCATTACCATGATCATTCCGTAGACATTTTCGTCGCTACTATTATCATAATCGCCGCTACTACTATCATAATCGTTACTACTAGTATCATGATAGCCGCCACTGCTATCATAATCGTTACTACTAGTATCATGATAGCCGCCACTGCTATCATAATCGTTACTACTAGTATCATGATAGCCGCCACTATTATCACAATCGTCTCGACCTGATGAGTTCTTCTCTGAGGGCGATTTCCCTGTCGTGTTCTGCCTTCTCGAGGAAGATCCAGGCTGACTCGATGTCTCTGATGAGCTTCCCCTCCGGCGGGATGTACATCTTCTTCTGTCCACTCTTCAGCTTCGCTTGGATGTTGAAAAAGAGCACTTCTATGTTGCCTTTCTCCTTGTACCTGGAGACGGAAGTCGTGGATGGAATGAGCGAAGGAAGAATGAATGAATGTCATGTGGAAGCTTTTCCATCGTAGTTTTCAATGCACATTCATCGTAATCAACGTCATCATCATCAGCGCCATCTCGGAGATGAGGCGTT
This sequence comes from Whitmania pigra, assembly GCA_021613335.1. Lineage (NCBI taxonomy): Eukaryota > Metazoa > Annelida > Clitellata > Hirudinida > Haemopidae > Whitmania > Whitmania pigra. The sequence goes on from JAJTWR010000266.1 coordinate 1,477,070, forward strand.
CAATAAGAAACAGACCTATCAAGTGGACCATGAGAATTCATTACTCAGCGCAATGTCTTAGTAATAGTAATAGTAATAGTAATGATAATAATGGTTTACATTAACATCCACTCCATAACTAAATGATTCTGATCTGCTCCAACAATGAGATAACATGCTGTGATCTAAATAATTGGCATTTTAGACGCTGTTATTATTATTATTATTATTATTATCATCATCATTATTATTATTATTATCATTATTATTATCATTATCATTATTATAATTATTATTGTTGTTGTTGATGTTGTTTATTAACATCAATCACACAGATGAATAAGACCATGCTCCTCCTACAAAAGGATTGTGGTTCAAATCCATGCTGTCAGAGGCAAAAGTCTTGGTCATTAGACCATGGGTTAATTAGTTAATTATATTAGTTAATTTATTACTGTTTATTATAATCAGCACACGATGAGCTAATGAACGAAATCTCACTTCGGAGGTTTTTCTTTGACTCTGTAGTTAGTGAAGTCGTTCATCTCCATCTTGATGCCTTCCAGGGAGTTGGGGAAGTTCCTGTCGTTGAGTTCCTCGATCTTCCTGTTGATCCACTCCAGGAGGTTCGTCACCAGGAACTCGTAGTCGTCCTGGTCCCTGGCTATGTCCATCAGGGAGGCAAGCACCTGGTTATGATTGGTCGGTTAGTGATTGATTAGTTGTATGGGGATTGATCTGTCGGCTGGTAATTAGTTGGTCGGGTTAGTGGATGTTAGTAATCGAATATCAATATTAACATTGTTTGTAAATAGTTTAAGAATATCAATATTAACATTGTTGATAAATAGTTTAAGAATATCAATATTAACATTGTTGATAAATAGTTTAAGAATATCAATATTAACATTGTTGATTCTCTTTGAATCAGTCATCTGGCTCTTCATCTTGGCAAAGTAGTGGTAATACGAGGCCACGTAAGTCATGACTGACTTGTCGTCCGGTCGGGCGACGTCCATGTCTGGGGAGGAGCAAAACGAGTCATTAGCATAATAAATGCAATTGAATGAATTAATTTTCAGGCACCATGAAGCCAATTAAATTAATCTCAAATTATTGTTCTGGAATGCAAATTTTCAAGGACAAGACACAAGCGATCAGTCTTCTGGTGTAAAATTATCAGCTATTGGGAGGCTCTTAACACATTTGCAAGGTGCAAAAAACCATTCAGGTGTGCATTCTGCTTTTGATAACTGCTAATTGTAAGGCAACTGCATTGGCATATTTTGTCACCTGTCCATCCATCTATACACCCACCCATCCATCCATCCAGCCATCCATACATCCATCCATTAATCATTAAATATACACATTATTCCTACATTTGCCTATTAGTCTATCCATCCTCCGTTCATTTACCTATTCATTCACGCACCCATCAACCAACCAACCAATCAATCAGCCTATCAATCAGTTAATCAAGCAATCAATCAATCAGTCAATCAATCCATGCACCTTCTGGATCAAGAAGTCTCTTGATTCCGAGTTGTTCCTCGGCCACAGCGAATGCATTGTTGAGGTTCCCGATGTGGTCGTTAGGGTCCAACGAGTCGTAATCGATAAGGTCAGGTCTGTGGGCGTGGATTAGGGCGTTGAACCCCAGGCCACTACGCCAGCTGGTGGTAAAGTTTTCAATCTTCACTCCCCTGTATCTGTATCGAGTATGGAAATTGATTGAGATGGCCGAGAGAGATCAATTCGATCGATTGAATGGCTGTTGTTATCGGTGACTGACTAATCAATAAATGTCCCAGAGCTTAATAAATATATATGTAATTGAATGTGTCATGCTGATAAAGCATTTCTTAATCATTTGTTGTTCTTTGAGTTGACTTAGGGTGTTACTTATGCTAAGTTTCGAACACAAAGAAATCCTGTGAAAGTGAATCAATCATCATCATCATAATCATCATCATCATCATCATCATCATCATAATCATCATCATCATCATCATCATTGTCATCCTCACTGTCATCATCATCATCATCTTCATCATTGTCATCCTCACTGTCATCATCATCATCATCATCATCTTCAACACGCACCCATTAGTTTTTCGCTGACACCAGAGTAGCAGGGCATCCTTTGCATTGATCTTGTCGATATTGTCTTTATCACTCTGCAAACGAATGTTGTGATTATCATGATGGCGATAATGACGACGACGACGATGATGACGATGATGATGACGATGATGATGACGATGACGATGATGACACAGTGATGACAATGATGGCACAATGTTGAGTAAAGCAGGCTTAAACCTAAAATTTTCCATTAAGATCCTTCACTCAACCAATCAACTAACCACTTCGATGACGATATCCTGGATCTGAAACCTCAAGATGATTGTCCAGATGAGCCCGAGAATTAAGGTCGGGTTACCGTCCACAATATCCTCTGGTCCTATGTTCTCAAAGGTCACCTGCAGTAAAATAAATGACCATTGAAAATCTAGGTCAAGTCAAGGCTGAGGTTAATGGCGATTGAATTTTAGACATAAGAATGTAGTCCTTAAAAAAAAAAAGTATATAAACGGAGCAGTAGAAAATGTAAAACATGATACACTGTAAAAACTTAAAGCCAATAAAAACTAATGTATCGCTAATGTAAAAAATCAGCCAACCACTTCATCTCAAATTACAACATGACGACGATGATGATGAGGATGATGATGATGATGATGATGATGATGATGGTGGTGATGATGATGATGATGATGATGATGATGATGATGATGATGATGATGATGATGATGTGATGATGATGACGACGACGACGACGATGATGATGGTGATGATGATGATGATGATGATGATGATGATGATGATGATGATGATGATGATGATGATGATGATGATGATGATGATGATGATGATGATGATGATGATGCTGATGATGATGATGATGAGATGATGATGATGATGTGTATTAAAGTCATGAGGATCTAGATTAAGATCAAATTCAGATTAAATGAACCAATGACTAAGTGACTCAGCATTACATGTATCACTATCATCATCACCATCACCACCATCATTATCAGCATCAATATTAACGTTATCATCATCATCATCATTTAATATAAACACCAGCATCATCATCATCATCATCATCATCATCAATATAAACACCATCATCATCATCGTCATCATCATCATTTAATATAAACACCAGCATCATCATCATCATCATCATCAATATAAACACCATCATCATCAAGAGTACCTTACCTTGGTGGCAAGAAACTGGAGGCACCTGCTGACGTTTTCCATCTTCTGAACCCTGAGCACACCCCTGTTTGGTCTGCCGAACAACTCCCCCGAGATTATGACCAGCAGGTTCATCAGCGTCTTGCCGTCGCAGAGGTCAGAAAATAGGTCTTGTATGCCAAGGTTGACCTAGATAGAAAGTATGAGAATGATTGGCTGTTTGGTGTCCAATTAGCCACGCTTCCTAGCAATGATAACAATGATACACTTAAGTAGGAACGGAAAGAGAGTGATGATTGTGGTTAACAAACTCCTTGATAATGACCATTAAACTTTATCTGGGCATTTGTTATTAATATATATTATACTAATTTGTTAATAAATTACGCTAATTAGACAATCATAATAGCCATTTTAACTGTCAGTAACAGCCATTACCTGCCTAACAACTTGGCATAAATATATGCCATATACATGTGTAACCATCCGTTCATGAAATTAACACTAATAAATACCAATATTACTAATTGTCATACATTCCAGATATTTAGATAGCCAGTTCTACTCCTGTTGTTTGTTGAAGATATTTTCCGAATTCCTTTAAAAAAAGGATTACTATTTTTTTATCTGCAGTCCTGTGGTTCAATAACTTTACTTCAAGGACGCATAACATTACATGCCGGACTGAAATGTTGAAATTCCCGCAATAAATTTTATCTTTTTAGATTATCCTTACGATGTATGCCTTACTCCACACAGAGAAACAAACCCGTTACTCACACAGCCGCTCGTAAAGTGTCAAGGTCATTAAAAGAGAAACGCGACTAACAAGGAAACTGTTTCAAAGTATAAAACCAGGAAATTAGGCTTCGGAAATGAAATGATGCTTTCTGAAAAAAGGAAGCATAGAAGATGGGAACATCCCAGCGTGAAATTGGCTTCACGGAAGGAGTAATAATGCATAATGGTCTCCCAGATGAGGTTCAAGGATATCGTCCACGGAGTCGTTCAAGCGTGCAAGGACGCATATCTAGCGATACAATCGGAATGATGAACAAGAGAAAAGTGTTCTCTCCTGCAGACGTTAGGAGACTGCTTTGAAGTGCAATCTTTGAATCTTTGTTGTTCACTCACTCTGTTTCTTATTACTGGCGGGGAGATCTTTAAGAGTGTGGAAATGAATGATTGAAAAAAAAGTAAAGGAGTGAACTGGCCTACGCCTACAGGGAAGGCTGGAATGAATCACTGGAACTTCCAGGAAGTGTGTCGGTGACTCATATGCGCTTCCATACCTCCCACTCATCATCATCGTCGTCATCATCGCCTTACCTGAAGTGCGTAACCCATATACAGAATTCACTAATCAATGTTCAGACTCATTATATACGACGTGAGGTTAATTAAGTAACCAATTAACCAATCAAGAGAAGAATAAACATTAACATTGTTCTGAAGCTTTAATAATTAGTCGATTTAATCCGAACAGAATGGATGGACAATAAATACAGAAAGAAAAACAGAAGGACAAAAAAAGAGATGATGATGATGATGATGATTATGATGAAGATGACCGTGGTGGTGAAGAGGAGGAAGAGATGGATGATGGTTGGATGGATGGATGGATTGAATGGATGCATGCATCCATGGAATGAATGGTGCTTCCTAAGTTATCTCGAGTTTACTCCGGGCAAATGAATCCCTCCAAGCACTTTGACATTTTTAGTCTCGAGACTTTCAAAGTTGAGTGCGCGTCCAAATCACTTCGTTACGCGATGGAAACTAAGTCACCATCATCATCATCATCATCATCATCATCACCATCATCCTCAACATCATCATCACCATCATCATCATCCTCAACATCATCATCATCATCAGCAGCAGCAGAAACTGCGTCCTGGCACACGGTTATCTTAAGACTGAATTGATGGATTTGCATAAAATGCGTTTGTCGGTTTTAAATTTAATAACAAAAACAAAAACAACAACAACGATCATCATCACAATAACAATAGTAATAATAACGATAATAATAATAATAATAATAATAATGATAATAATAATAATAATAATGATAATAATAATAATAACAATAATAATAACAATAGTAATAATAATAATACATTAACTTAGTGGAATTAACTTAAGGCACTCAATTTAATCTGCTCCACCAGCAGTCGGCGAAATCTGAGCAAAGAACAAAAGATCGTCCAATGGTCCGAATCACTGCTCAGCAGAGCGTGTCGAAGTTTTGAACGGTGGAGGAAAATGATGTGCATGGGTTATCATTCAAGAAGATCAATGTAGGTATGATATCGAGATGTATAGGTCTGGTAAGAAATTAAAAGATAATAACATTTAAAAAAACTGATGATTATGATTATGATGATGATGATGATGATGAGATGATGATGATGATGATGATGATGATGATGATGATGATGATGATGATGATGACGACGATGACGATGATGATGATGATGATGATGATGATGATGATGATGATGAATGATGATGATGATGATGATGATGATGATGACGATGATGATAATGATGATAACGATCATGATGTCGACTTGGATAATTATTTTCAGCTTTTCACTGAATCGTCATCATCATCGTCATCGTCATCATAATCATCATCATCATCATCATAGTCACAAAATCATATATTTGCATGTCCGAATAAATGCTTATGTTTGTGCACGGTGGGTGGCCTTCCTTGTTACAAAAAATAAACTGAGAACATTCTGAATTATATGAACGTAAAGTTAACATTTTCCTTGAAGTTCATCTAAACTCGAAATTTCAATGTTCAATTGAACACTTGAGAAGAAATATTTAAGAACACTTTTCAATTTCTATATTCCCGTGACTCTCGTCAGGCAGTCTCGCTGGCTAGATATCGTCAAGATTGCAGGTGTAATCATCTTGATAAACAACTTCATTGGGATGATGATGATGATGATGATGATGATGATGATGATGATGATGTGATGATGATGATGATGATGATGATGATGATGGTGGTGGTGGTGGTGGTGGTGATGATGATGATGATGATGATGATGATGATGATGATGATGATGATGATGATGATGATGATGATGATGATGATGATGATGATGATGATGATGATGATGATGATGATGATGATGATGATGATGATAACGACGAAACAATGAAGACATCCAGCTAAGAAAGTCTACAGCGACGACGACGTGTAAGCAGCCAACTTGAAAGGGCCAAGAAACAGCAGTACGGATGCGTTTGATTAGAAATGGACAGGTGAGAGCACTAAAGAGGCCAACAAGCAGTCATAAAAGATGTAAACAAATTAATTAATACATAAATAAATAAGTAAATAAATAAATAAATTAATTAATTATTTAAATATACCTTCTCGAGGTACGAGTTGCACCATTTGGTGAACGTCTTCTTCTGAACGTAGACTCTCTCCTGCTGCAATACTTTGATCCTCTCGGTCTCGTAGACCGCAGCGGAGTCCTTGATCTCCAGTTCCGGAGTGGCATGCCTCGAAGACGAGCGGCGGTCGCGTTCGTACGTCGACGCGTAGTACATGTCGCAGGGGCGTTCGGGGGACGAAATTGGATGGTGGTCGGTTTATGAAGAGGGGTTTGGTTTGGCCGGCCTCTGTAATGGCTTTCTTTCTCCGAACGGATGGTCTATATAAGGTTGAAGTTCCAACGAAAAACGTTAAAGATGGCGTATTATTTTATTCTTTGCTTCTGTTCTGTTGAGTTCGCTTTTTTTTTCTCAAAGATTTTTTTTCTGTTTGGCTGTTTTTTCTTCTTAATATTCTGTCGAGGAAAATGTAATCGTTAATTGAAGTGCTACATAAGTTATTAAGCAAATGTTGCACAATAAATATGCCAGTACAAAGGCATCGGATTGTCAGGTGTCAAACCCTTAGGGAGGCAGTTCAAATCCTGCCAATTCCTCCGACAACTGCGCAGAATGATTAGGCGTTGTAAATAGTACCTTCGTCTCTCTCTACATGGATTCCATAATAACGATGATGATGATGATGTCACTTCATTAAAGATCAAATTATCACATCATGACGTCAGCACCACCCTGACATCATCATCATCATCATCATCATCATCATCATCATCATCATCATCATCATCATCATCATCATCATCATCATCATCATCATCATCATCATCATCATCATCATCATCATCATCATCATCATCATCATCATCACATCATCATCATCATCAGAGTTTATATCATCACATTCATCTGCGCCTCGACATTAGTTACATGGGAATCCGTTGGGGGGGGGGGAACAGAAACAAGATTCTGAAGGAACCTAATTCAACTCTCAACAATTCATTCTCTCAACGTCTTCGTAATTTACTATCGACGATGATGATGATGATGGTAATGATGATGCATGTGGTGATCACAATGACGATGACATTGGCGATGCATGTAGGATGATTATGATCTTATTCCCGGCAACGTGATCACAACCTTGATGAGAATCAAATGAAATGAAATAGCTTCTTTCATTTCACAATGCACTAGAATTATCATCATCATCGTCATCATCATCATCAGATGATCACTATCCTCGTGAGACCACAATTCATTTAATACGATGCGATTGTTTACGCGTTAGATGAATTAACATTTTAGTAACCATGACGATGTTGATAATGATGATGATGACGATGTTGATAATGATGATGATGACGATGATGATGATGATGAAAAACACAATCTATAAAAGCTGTTTTCTTCGTCCGACACAAGACTCTGCTTCAAAAAAATTCAATACGTTCATTTATCACTGTATTCATTTTTATTCAAGTCTGCTAGCAGTACTCTATCTGTTTTTATTATTATTATTATTATTGCTATTATAATTATTATTATTATCGTTATTATTATTATTATTATTACTATTATTATTATTTCCCTTCTATCATTCATATTATTGAAGTTAAACTTGATAAACGTCGTCATAAGAGCGATGGCATGCCGAAAGACGAGATGGGTTGAAAAAGGACTTCTGAGTAATGATGATAATGATGATAATGATGGCCTGTCCTATTGAGTAACTTACACGGATGATGTGGAAGCAGTTAGCAGCAGAACAAGAAGATTTTTAGGTTTTGAGGGGAAAATAATCGCAAGCGAGAATGATTTTCTAGATATTATTTATTATTATTATTGTTATTATTATTATTATTATTTATTATTATTATTATTATTATTATTATTATTATTATCTTTTAAAAAGATAAAACAAAGTTTTCCCACTACAATTATCTAGCAGTACTGCTTAGTCATCGTCTCATCCATTGCCATTACGTAGGTGCTAATACACGCACCTGCTCCTAATAACAGTATCAACAACGAACTAACCGATTAAAGTAGTAACTCATTCATGGCTGAGATTACGAGGATAAAAATAATGCTAATGATAACTATTATTATTATTATTATTATTATTATTATTATTAAAAAATTTTTGTTAAACAACATTCTTTTGGACACAAGCTTCAACAAACAAACAATTAATAAATAATAATAATACTACTAATAATAATAAGTAAACAAAAATAAACTAAATTCCTCACTCTAAGAGACAAGAGTTGTACGCAATAAGCTTGACAGGCCAACAACGAATGGGAGACAAATGTCGACTAGACTGTTGTAGTTTAACTGAACGATATTAGGCGAACACTAACAGGTTGTAAATAGTCAAAGTCCAACGAACAAGTAGAACCAATTCAATTCTACTTTCAGACAGCTCCGTGAATTTCATTCATCAACAACAACGACGACGACGACAACAACGATAACAACAATAATAACAATAATAATCGTACACAGTCGAACACTCCTACAGAACTACTAAACTATAATAAACAATATTCGCGCAATTACTCAGATTCAGCCAATATTACTGACGTTAATCGAAAGTTTATTTCTGAATTCTTAATTGAACCGATTTATCGTTACGGATAGAAAAACTGAGCACGCTTACTGGAGGAAAAGATAACTAACCACGATCGCTCGCTCCTACTTCTAACTGGCACATGCCCACACTAAATACAGGCGCTTATATCAACGTGTGTAGAGCGGTTAGTGGACTAAAAAAAGGAGATGACGGAAAAGTGAGGAACGATTGAAGAGTGAACTAATTCGGATGAGTGAAGGTGTTGGAAAAAATTCCAAAGTAATGTAAAGAGATTGAGAGATCGTCGAGAATGCCGGACCCGTTAAGCTACGAATGTAGGACTGCAAGAGAGGATTTTTTCGAGAGTCGAATTTTTGTAAAGCCCACACACGTCGGTGAAGACTGTGCCTGTTCCATAATTAATTAACTAATTAATGAACTTAAAATTGATTAATAAATAACATTTACACTTACATTACGGAGTGTCCGTGAAAAGTTCAGAAGACGTCGGAAAAAAGGTCTATCGTTGTAATGTACGAAAAGCATACAAGCAATTGTAAATTACGACCACACAGCATCACACAGAAAGGTCAGTCAGTCCAGTAGGCAAAGTCGGGTTCAGAGTTGGAGCGCGGCTGACAGGTTAATTAATAAACATAAGCAAAATATTAATAAACATGAGCCAAATAACGCCCCTCGCCAGTCAATCCATCCGCACGAGAACTACTTTGTTCGTTCGGTGAATGAATCTCACGAGAGATAAGAAATTTATTTTAATAAATTCCGTCAGTAATTAATTTTTAAATCAGTAATTTCGCTGTCGGAGAATCAATCTTGTTGTCGATGTACCTGGCTCTCAGAAACCCCTTATCATCTTCACCTCTTCTTCTCATCGGTCATCACCATGAATTGGTAGTAATTAGAATAGAGATTTTTTTTTTCCAAGTATTCCATCCGAACGCTAGCTCATTCCTCCAGTGATAAGCTGCCAATCGTGCATACCACGATTGAAAGATTGAAGACACATTTGGTTGACGTGCACAGCTGATGCCATCGTATTAACAAACTTTTTGTAAACAAACAGATTGATTGTCCGCATTACAAGATGTCATCTCTGTAAGAACACTCATAACAGCTTATTAGTCCCACTATTAGCGATTCCATTATTGTTGTGCTTCTTATTTTCATGTCCCTCTAGACCTCTGGACTCGACAATTAAAACCTGGCAGCGGAAAGACCTCCCAGAACCACAGTGATCGCCAATGCGGCAGGGGTGGAAGTGGTCGATGTAGGTCGATGAATGGAAGTCACATTTATCAGTCGACAGTTGAGTTAATCGTCCGATCGATAAACAACTCCTCCATTCACTGTTTGACTCTGAGAAGCAGTCATCAACAGATAATCAGATATCAACATCAATTGATAACTCGGTCCCATTAGTCAGAGGAGTAACAGTTTTAACTTAACCGAAAGAATGCAATAGTCAAGATGATCACTGAGATAGGAAACGGTTTCGTTATAAGAGCCTGGGAAAGCCAATTGATCATGTGCAGCTGAATTTTCAATTTTTTACCTTCGTTAATGATACACAGTTGTTGTTGCCGTTGTTGTTGTTGTTGCTGTTGTTACTATTTCCCGCTTGGAAACAGGACGCATTATACGTTGCCGATGTAATGTATGCAGTCGTAACACAATACACAAGAAATTTGATTAAACCTTCATAGTTTCGCATGGCTTAGTCACTCTTTTACTCATTTATCCTTTCCCATTCAGTCGATCATTCAGTCAGTCAATCATCAGAAAAACTGATGACTTCTGAAATTGGCCGAATTTAAAGTTATCCAAGCATAACAAAATGTCCAGCCAATAACTAATACCTATTCGATTCTGACGTCCATTAAATCTTCCTCCAAGAACAAACAATTACAAGTTATCCCTAGTCATATATATAGTCCTATATAGCTTCTACCTCTGTCTCTCTCCCAGATTCACATCTCGCCTGTTTGCATCACTATTTTGAGAGGTAGATGTACCGATTGCAAACTCAATTTTTTTTTTATAATGCATGCAAAGTGTTTTACAAGTCTGAAACAAAGTGCTCTTTCAGTCTCTGAATTTGAATGCAAATGGATTCGAAAATCGATGAGAATCATAGGCTCTTTGAAATGTCAAAGTTCAAAGTTCAAAGTTTAAAGTCCATGCACTCCCTCTGCCCTGCCCCTCTGAGTTCAGCTCTCAAACCCCCCACAAAAAAACACAAAACCCATTAGAAATTCAGCTTTAAGGTTAGTCATTCTCGAATCTTAATCGCTCAGCAATTAGAATTCAAATATTCTGGAATTTTAAGAATTAATGCTTAAAAAGATAAAGCCAGCGAGAGATAGTGATGGGAGGAAAGAAGAACGACAAAGGAATATGATGATGATGACGACGACGATGACATAATGATAATGAAGATGATGACGAAGACGACGATGATGATGAAGATGATAACAGTGATGATAAGGATGAGTCAGTATTAGGAGCAACATGCTATTTCGAAAGAATTCGTTCTAGGACCAAGCTGATAAGACAGAGAAACTAAAATATGACTTCTTTTTGAAATAATCATCCACAATTACAAAATAATAACAATATCGAATTAGCTCCGTAATAAAGATTTGAATATGCATCAGCTCATTATAAACTGCTTAAAAACTATGAGACATATAGATGGAAGGTTAGGATGAAAGAGAAGATAGATGGATTGTAGATGAAAGGGACAGTAGATGTAGATGACACTAGAGTGAATGAATGAATGAAGGACATGGAGGGTCAAAGAGCAGCATGTCACAACATTTCAAGGTAAGAATTGCTAATCACCTGAACAGCAGAATAACATTCATAGCACTAGATGAGATCGAAGGAATGAGTGAAAATGGATGATGATATATTTCACAACATTATAATGGCGATTGCTACCATCATGACTACTATCAAAACGAGGCACCAGAACACATTATATTTGCATTGAGAAATGTTAATTAGCAGAGTTATTTTTTATTCTGCAGAATGAAAAGAATTTTGGTTTTCTGGAGGTTGGACAAAAATAACAAATATTATAATTAATTCAATCCAGCATTTCATAAATATTATAATTACTTCAATCCACATTTTACAAAGAGCTCATTTGAATTTTTCTCAATTCTTTCACTACTGATCTTATTGCGTATTAAAGCGACATTCTGCTCAGGCTTAAATGGTTTGAATAAGACAAATAATACCCAATAATAATAAATTATAATAATAATAATAATAATAATATCTAATAATAATAATAGATAATTTTACAAAAAACTTATCATTTGTTTTATGAGAGTTAATGACATTGTATGAGTTGTGTTATAAACATCACCCTCCTGTGACCCTAAAATTTTACCCGAATTGATGCAATCATGAGTTTTTGTTTATAAGTCACAATTATTGTCAGACTCAAAATTCAAATGTGATTTTCATTGATTATGATATTGATAAACTCCATTATCAGAACTAAGCCAAAATAAAGTAGAAAAGATAAATTGAGAGAATTAATACAGGAATGTAAGCAACCATTGTATCCAGTGTATTTTTTCAATATTTTTCAGATCACCAAAAAAAGCATACCATCAGGGTAAATTTAATGGAAAATACATATTGTCAGGTATGATGATCCAATAAAGCAAACATCCATTTTGCTTATTAGACACATAAAAAATACTTATAAATGTTGTGAAGCTTATCAGCTTGTTATTTCTAAAACTGATTCTTCTTCAGTTTAGTAACTTTAAAATTATCACAATGTTATAAGAAAAACCTATAATCATTCAAGCAATTAAGTTACTTGCAAGTTTCCTAGAGTAATTCTGCAGCTTATCAGCAATGAACTTCTAGTTAGTCTAATAGCATGAATGTGTATGTCGCACTCTAAATTGAATTTGACAAAATTGCGTGGCACGTGCATTAACTAAATGCATAAAAACTAAACAATAATCCACTATCTATTTATAATTATTTTTAAAAACTCTACCCGACGATCCAAAGACCGATAACAAAATACATAAACATCGGTTACCACGCCATACAACTCAGATTTCACGAGATATAAATTGTTTCAATTAAAATGCAAAACACATTGCAAACAGAAAACAAAAAGATATTTAAAATTAAGGTGCCGTTAGTCAAATAAAAGATTAACTCACTAAACCTTCCACCGTAGCAACGAGCAGAAATTCTCAAGTCTGCACTAAGCGGCGACAGGTAACCAACATTATCTAGGCGTTAATATAATATAAGGTAAATTGCTAATTAGAAGAATTCAGAAATAATTTTTAATGCACATCCATTACAAGCACATTGGCGACAAAAATGTGTATTTTCTAAGCTATTAAGCAATTTTAGATACCTGCCGGACAAAAAAAAACCAAAAAGGACTACCTTACATGCAATGCCATACTCCCTGAACATTTATGGTTTTTCAAGGTTGTATAAAGGTAAGATTGCCCTCACAAATCTAGTTTCAGCCAGTACCAGAAATATCTGTTATATATACTTAAACTTGATCTGTAAGTAATTTTTTTAATTGCTGAATGGTGTAAGGAATAACATTCACGAAGAATTCTTCCCATACAATAAACAAAAACGCAACTTTTATTACACTCCCACTATTCACGACGTTATAAAAGCATTTCAGTTTTAGCATTTCAGCGTCATAATAATATACAAGAATTGTATCATATGAATACGAATGTTTTATTTAATCATTTAAACTTTATCAATTTGTGTCATTTTTCACGCAATTTATTTTAATTCTTACAAGTATCCAGACCTTTATCGGTTTTAGTTGAGACTTCAGGTGCTCTACATAAAATTCAAGACGCTTTTGACATTCCGTAAAACGTTCTATATTTCCAGAACGTCTTTGTCGAACATTTTCCTATTCAATTTTTGTAGTTAACTTTGTTTCATTAGATAGCAAGAATTATTTACTCTGACATTCTAGGCTGCATGGGTAGTCTATGACCAAATAGATAATTTTAAGTGTGGTTCCTCCCTGATTAGATTTTATTACAGACGGGATGCATTACGTAATTAACATAGGGTAGTCGGGACTCTGGAAAGGATGATCTTATGAGAACTCCAGCTAATTTGGAGTAGGAGGAAGGAAGAAAGTGTATTCATTTTAAGGTTGTGATGTTAGTTGCAGCTCAGCTAATTTTGCTAGAATTAAGGGAATGTAATGAAAGCCCTGAAAACATCTAGGTCTGTCCTGCTCGGGCTTTTCTAAAATTTAGCCTAAATAATCAAGGTTGTGATAAAGATTGTTGCTACATTGTAATTTAACAGTGATATTTAGTTTATAGTTAAGCAGAATTGCTTATTTATTAACCATATTAACATTACAAATTAACGTAATAACAGCCAGATGAATGAAGCCTTGTTATAAGCATAACATAATTATTACATATTTTAGTATTCAATTACTTATACGCATTTTAATGAATTCCTTAAATTATAAATGTCTAAAAGCATTGAAAATTGTCGACTAAAATGCATTTGCGGATAGCGGCGTTTTTTTGTAAAATAATCTATTTGTTAGTTTGCAAATTTTGAAAAAAATGATTAGTATAATTTTCGATATTATTTAACACAATGAATGTAAAAAAAGTAAATGAGTCAATTTAATCAGATTGGAGGCGTTTTTAGATTCCGTAATAACAGTCTAATCATCGGTAATTGCCTGTCGAGTGTCGGGGCTTTCGTCGTCTTTGGCTCGGGAGACGTTGCTAGTCCGTTTTCATTTTCTCCCAATTTGTTTAAAGCTGTAACAAGCTTATCGAATATGTTAGAATAAATTCCTTACCTCCTGAGCCTACGTGTATGTTTATTTAAGATATTGCATATTAACTTGTTGTCATGGCGACTTACCTCATTTATTCCACTTGCCTGTGGTTGTAATGTGAAACTAACAGTACTTTCTTGACATTGCCTTCGTGCCTGTAATAAAACTGATGTCTTAAAAACTTTTACGTTGTTAGTCAGATTAAGTGATTATTATTTTATTAGGAATTAACTAATATTTACAAGACTTTATACGAAAAAATGTTAATTACAAATGTAATTCTCACAGAATTCATCAAAAGGAATATATAAATTTAGACTAGAACAGAAACAGGTCTTCCTTGAAATATGTCAGCCGGCGTGGACATGCTACCTAGACAGTGGGATAAAGAACCAAAAAGCCATTTCGGTGGCTCGAATGGAGCCACAGTATCTTCTATACCTGTGTGGAAAAAAAATCTAATGATGAAAAAAGTGAATCATCATCAGCAAAACAAGAATACTCTTCTCTTTGATGAAGTCAATGACATTTCTGATTCAAGTGCTTTCAAATCAGTTTTACAAAGAGGCACAATGGTGAGTTATTTTTATCCAGCAGAAGACAATGTCAAGTCCAAAGCAAGTACTTTTAAGGAGGGTGCACCCAAGCTGAATTCAATTTCTCAAGAATGTGGAAGGGTAGATGGAGAAGAGGAAAGCATTCTCCCAGTGCATCAGAATCCGATTCTGCTACACGACTTGGAACGAAGATCGAAAGATCTCGGCAATCGGCCGTGCGGCAAGTCGCCGCACTGGAGAAGCTCATCGGAAGAACAAGCAATATTCCCTGCAGATGTGGGAGAAGACAGTGTGTTTGATGATTCTTTGAAAAGCGGGGAGGACGGTGACTCAGAAGAGGTTGTTTATGGCAGAGGGTTCGTGCACAAACTCCTCCTGAAGTTTACGAGTCTTGCACATCAAGACGAACAGCAACAGAAGCACTTGCATCTGCACCGAACAAGCCCCAAAGTAAGGTCTGGAGGCATGTACGATTCAGAGCCATCGTTGTCTTCAAAAGAAGGTCAAAAAGTGAAAAGCAAAAGCCCCGAGAAAATCAGTAAGCAGGACAATGAGGAAAAATCATTCTCCGACGGCGAAGACAAGATCGAACCAGTTTTGAACACCCTGTGCATGTTCGAGAAGCTTTTCTGCAGTCGTAAAAAATCTCAGGAAGATCGCACGGGCGACAAGGACCACAAAGAGAACGTCGTATCTCCGACAGCCCCGTCGAGAAAAATCACTCAAAAATCTGTGCCCGTAGATTCGAACTTCGTCAGCAAGTCGAAGATAAATTTCCCGGACGGCGATCGCGATCCGAAGAGTCATTCTGTTTACTCGATTTCCAACTCGCACTTGGTAATAACGAGGACCGTAAAAGAAGAAGACGCGAAGACAAGAGATGGATTGGAAAAGAAAGGGATGTCTGATAACGTCAAATTAGATTCGAAGGAAGTTGACACGTTGAGCTCCCCCGTGGACGTGAAGCTGGTCAAGAGTATGTTCGAGGCGGCGGCGGATCTGCCTAAGGTCGGTCGACCCGCGCCGTCCAAAGAGATTAAGAAAGGCTCTAATAAAAGCTCCAATAAAGAACCAATTTCAAGCCAGTCAATACCGGCCATTTCTTCAGACTCTACCTCTGCTACCGTCGTCGTTACAACTAATGCGACTTCCTCGGTCGACGCCTCTCGCACCTCGACTACCGCTTCCGGTGTCGGTTCGGTTAGGAAATCGGACGACCGCCAACAACTCAGGCAGCACAAACGACATTCCAGCAAAGATTATCTCGAAATAAAGCAGTCGGAAAAAATAAGCAACGACTACAAGGTGGCGATGGGATCGTCTCAGCACGGCAACAAGATCCAGACTACCGGAAACGCGACGCACTCCGGCGCAAAACTCGTCGCCTCCGTCGCCAGGCCCGGAAAGCTCCTCGTACGATCCTCGGGCGCCTCGGCCTCCGTGGACGTGCTCGCTCTTCCGAAGTACAACGACATTCGAACGGGAGAATTCGTGCCGGCTTCCAAGGCTTACCTCGACGAGTACGCGGACGACTACGACAACAGCAACTTCGACTTCGAATTCGAGGGAGCCGGCGTACGACCGGACAGGTCGTTGCTATCCAGAACGAGGGACGCCAAGAAGGTGAGCATGTCGTCTTGGTTGATTTGTTAACAATATATTGTATTAAAATAATGTTGTAATCGATCTTATATGTTATAAAGTTTAAATCTAATCTTAAAATGTTATAATCATGTAAAAAGGCAACTTGAAATTATTGTCATTGTTTAATATAATTATTTTATTGTGAAGGGAAATATTGAGATTGTCTTTAACTTCAAGGATGCTTCATTCTTTTGTCATGTTGAGTTTTATCACTGCTATGTAAAAATTCATTTAAAGTTATTGTGCTGTGATATCATCTGAGGAGTTCATTAAAATAGAACATACTTCTTTAATGAATTATTATAAATTATTGAGGATTATTGTTTATTAATGCTATTATTATTGTTGTTGTTATTGTTATATATTAATAGATTATAATACAGGTTATGAATAAACTAAATCAATTCATTTGTGATCCTGTCGTAAATGAACACCCACGCATTGAAATGGTAATTTCGCCTACGCCAGCGTAAAATTGCAAAGCTTTATCTATTAACTCTTTAAAAAATTAACACTTGTGCAGTAACAGGTGATGATCAAGAGTGGGTATTGAGTGGGATTGACGTAAGCAGTCTGTCCTTCGTAAATTGATCATTCATTACCGATGATGCACAAGTTAAGCTTCTTATTAGCTTGTTATGACTTGCATTCAAATGCAACTATTTATAAGTTTGGGGTGTTTTCCAATTAATAATAAACAGCTTAAATGACGAATCTTCCAATGCAACTCTCTGAAATTTTGTTTTGTCGAATTTTATTCGTGCAACAGAATTTCCGATAAACCTCAACTGTTCATAGGTCAAGAATTATCTATCGTGCATGAACATGACTCATTAGGTAATTTAAGGGACTCATTGAAATATCTGAATCATGCCGACTTGATATCAAGCTAATGCTCAATGACCCTCCAATGTACCTCAATGATTTCTTTGTAACGTAAAAACAGAAAAACAGTGTCGAGCTACCCAGTTTTATTGGGTGGTTGAACATAGTCAGGCTTTAGGAACGCAAACTTAAGGTCATCATCGTACATACGTGGAGAAATTGGCCGACGTATATTTGTGGCCACACTCAATTGAAAGATGGAATATAATGGAATTTTGTCAGAGTATCGCTAAACACCCAACAGGTTTTCATTTGGAACCGTGGTCGACATGACGAGTTAAACCTCGATAAGTTCTTCCTCAAAGTGAAGTACTGATGAAGTGCAAAGCTCGTGAATACGTTATAGGCTGAGTGTACCTTACCCTTTGGAGCTTGAGTTGATTTTCGATGAGTCAGCCTAGACTGGCTAGGTAGAAATGAAATTAGGCACTCGTCCGCATTACTTCTTGATTTTAGAGAAATTACGATTCACAAAAATGTTTCACACAAAGGTGTACACAAATTATGCATTGCCTGGAATTAATTTAATTTTACGTGGGGCGACCTCTGCTGAGAGCTTCAATCACATGCCTGACTTCTCGAGCGTTTAATTGGAACTTTACTCGGAATTCTCTTCTGCGCATGCACAGAAATGTTGTCGTCTGGTTGTATGTACAAGCACTGGCGACTTGTCTCTCTAGAATGTACCAGGCGCCAACGTTCGTAAAATGCCTTTCATTTATTTTTAATTTATTTTTAATTTATGATTTACAATTATTTCTGTCACCATAACTCCTAATCTCTAGTAAAGGAAATGCATATTGACCGGTAACGACCTAGCCACTAAGCGTTGATTACAAATCTTGTCTAACACGATTTATAGAAACACGTGTCTTCTGATAAAATCCAAACAGAACGAATATTGGTGTATTGAGCCACTCGATTGCCTGCAAAAATTATTCTTCAATTACTTTCCGTCGAATTTGCCTTTAAAATCTGTACTGTCTTGTTTTGCATGTTGTACATTGGTCTGCATTGGTCTATTATTCACCGTTCCTACCCTCCCTCCTTCCTTCCTTCCTTCCTTCCTTCCTTCCTTCCTACTTGAGCTCCTCTCGTGATCAACGATGCGTGTCGATATTAAAGGACGTCGACGTGGGTGCTCCCAAGCCTTACATAATTTAATCATTTAATTATTTAATTACTCACTCACGTAAGAAGTCTGAGTTCAAAGGTTAAATCTCGCTGAAGAATTCAATTCGATTCATGCGAAGAAGCGACTAACGTCAGTCATATTCAGTCATGCACGGTAAATAAAGGTAAATGAAGGTAAATGATCGTACAACATGAGGCCATTAATTCGCAGCATTAGTTACGACGACAATAACCTCTTTCTCTTTGTTTTGCAGCTGAAAATCAACTTCGACGACAGTACAACGACCACCCACGAATATCCTTCCGAGCAGAGTCTCATCGATTGGTTCAACGAGAACAACTCAGGTAACCAAAAGCCACTCTAGCCTCTCCGATCGTTTAGGGGACCATATTTTCGGCCCCGTGCACATAGGGGTTTTGGGGCGGACGCTCTAGCGATGGTTGTCCCTTCGAGCACGGATGCTAATAGCGTGTTACATTGATGAGATTTACATTGATGCTAATCATTGCAAGTAATGAAATACGTCAGATAGCGAGTGAAGTATTTTGTTTTTCAAAAGTTTGACTCAGCCACATTCAACTTTCCACATTTGCTTCAAAAAGGTTCATCGATGTCCTACTCGGTCGCTAATCGTATAAAAGACTTCAGCGTTAAAACAACAAACTCTAGCTACAAATTCTAGCGTTGAAATTAACAAAAAACCCATTGATCAAGTGATTGTGTCTCTAGGCCTAGGCTGTACCTGCATAGGATGTACCGTTACTTTTCTCGTTGCAGACAACTCGTTTAAGGACGACACTTTTTTCTCGTGAACCCGAGAAAGACGGAACCGCGACATCGTTGGATGTTTATTTTCTCAATTCATCTGTCCGTTTTTTCATCGACGTCTGTGCATTTTTCGTCTTTAATCTTTGTCGTTTAGAGTTCAATTCAATTAGATTTGCCTTCCCGGGTTTTTTCCAGAGGAATGAACTTTCGAGTTTCAGTCGTCAAAAGTCTTGACGGACTTTAGGAAATATCAGCACATTTTATCGATTGGGATGATTATCAGTGCACGACATGAACATGTAGAAACCTTGCCGACGTTGCTGTGAAAACTAAATTCATTTGTTCTTTCTTAATTTGTTGTTTAACTAGCGAAGCTATTTACTGCTTATATTTGATTTGTGCATTGTTTTATATTATTATTTTTGTTGTTTACTATTTTTATTACTTAAAACGAAACTGCCTCCATAACTTCCTTGTCATTGTTGAGCGACAGAATTATGATAGCAGACTTTCGATTCTCGGGTATTCATTGCTACTTCCTGATTGGCTGCCTGCGATCACTTAATCGGTTGTCATGGCGACGACGTGTTTTCCATTCACAGCTTTAACGTTTCATGTGAACCCATTCTTTACGTCGTTTACGGTAACCTTTCGTCATCGTTTACCATTTGTAAATGCTGCTGGTAAAATGTCTAACTTTTAATCATTTCTCTGTTCCTGTCGAATTTGTTTAATTATTTTTTTGCTTCATCAAATTCAATTTCTTCCGCAATTTCCTCGAGTGTCCTTGAGATGATAGTGTTCAACGTCAGCAGACGTGGTTTGATTAATTTACGGTGCTTGTGGTGAGGTATGTAACCTTACATCGACAATTACTAAGCCTAATGCATGTTTATTTGTTACCAATAACTGAGTTAACTACTTGCACTCTAAGCAAATATTATCGTTTTCCAAACAGAAATAAAAGCATTTACGATTTAGTGTGTCGCATAACGGAAATGTCTCTCAAGAGTTCACTCGCCACTGGCCACTGCACCATTACAGTTGCCACAGTTGGTGTAATCATCTTGACGAGCCCCAAAGGCCGTCTTAGTTTTTTCCACTTTTTGGTGGCTTAAGCATGTTTATTAACGAGATTTAATTTCACTCAATTGAAGTACATCTCAATAATTCACTGTTGAACTGCATCTTAAGAAATCGTTTACCAAAGTACGACATGAATTCGTTTACACAAGAGGCGTTTTATGACTTTGAGGCGTGGGCAACAGAGATTCGAGTGTTAGTTTTTTGGGTGTTAGTTTCGGATCGTCGCACGAAATGACAACTTTCGGATGTTCATATTTTTCTATACTATTATTTTATGCTTACGGATCATTCTAGTTGTCAAGAGTTATCGATTGAAACTCTATCGATCGTCGTTCGTCCCGTGATTGCCGCTGTTTGTTATCTCTGAGATTTGGAAAGCGTCGAGTGAATCAGTATTTTGCAATATCCTTGTGTCCCTCTGTGATTGTTTCAAATTTCATTCATTTGGATTTTTTTCTGTCAAAATTAATATTACCTGAAGCTGAGAAATTTACAGACTTTGCAATTGATGTTTGGAAAATCATCCACTTCACTTAAATTGTGCAAGTAGATGTTGAGACATATGTGCAGTTGTCTTGTTTCGTTTCTTATTAACCTCAAAATAATCATTTTCACATCAATAAAGTATAATTGCCGATTCTTTGCAGATCGGAATCGATTAAGTTGCGAAGCAACAAAATGGGAAGTAGCCTTGAGTTGTTAAAGTCTTAAATGATCACCAATGATTAAGTAAGACTCCATAGCACTCTAAAATTCCATTTAGTCGAGAAAAGCATGTAGAACAAAGCTTAAAAGTTTTAAACTTTCGACACAGAACCAAGTTATTAATTACGGATAAGCCTCAGATAAGGTCACAATAACTTTTACAAGCGTTTAGATACCGTTTCGTTTACTCGTGGCATTTAATTTCTCGTTCGATAATGTTGTACTTAGAGTTAGGAGTTATAATTAATTAATACTCTTCAAAAGTTTTCTCAATTTCAAAGTCACTCAATTGCAGCATCATCAATATAATACCCAAATGTGCCTTTGAACCAAGTAATAGCAGTGACTTGAAGTTAATTCTAAGTAAATGTTGTGTGCTAAACATTGCCATCTTCAACACATAAAATGTTTAATTAAGTCCCAGGTCTTCCGAGTCGAATACTATTAGATACGATAATGTTTTTGACTTGAACGAGTCTTGGACTTGAAAGGAGTCAAAAAGGTATTGGCCTTTTGTGATCCCTGATGTCGTTTCAACCTCTACCAGGAAGTGAAAGTTAAGCTCAAATGGCTATCATTTTTTTGATTTTTATTAAAGGTCATCGGGAAAGCCGCTTCCCCTGATTATTATTATATTATTATATATAACTAATCATAGTGCTAATAATAATCAGGCTTATAAATTGTTATTTGAAAATAAGTGCAGTTATACAATAAATTATAATAAACAGGCAATAAATTGCACTTTGAATGATTATAGTGTAGCTATTCAATGACAAATCAAAAATTACAAAATTTTAAATATTTATATTTTAAAATATAAAATTTCAAAACAAATAATATGCATTTAAAACATCTAATAATAAAATACTAATTATAGCTACCTTTAATAGTATAATTTACCTTTAGTTTAACGAGTAAATCTTTGTTTTTATTTAGAGTCGTGTTGTGGTAAGCAATATTATTTCAGTTTTACCATATTTTTGGTATTTATTTATTAAAAGTGAACTTTTTTTAAGATTGACAATTTATAACAAATTCTTGTAGCAATAACTAAAATTTTGTATACAATTGTATTCACCAGAACTATGAGCCCAATTCAAGTTAATTATTTCACCTTAACTAAGGACTTAAAAAAAATATATCTCCAAATTATTAAACTACATGGTTCAATGATCGTATGGATTGGGGACTCAACTAAAAGCTTTGATAATCTGGCTCTATCAGTTATCACCAAATATGTGAGTTAGGCTTATTTTTCAAATGAAAGATTTAGGCTAACGTATCTAAATGATATAAAGACCAGCTATGATTATCTAAGTAACTTATGCAGACAAATATGTATTTCAATTGATGAATAGTTTGGTGCATTAGTATACATAAATATTTTAAATTTATTTCAACCAAGGAAAAGTTTCCTTTGTCTATAAACATGATTGGGGATGGCTCAAATTTTACAGCACAAAATCTTGCCAAGAAAATTGGTTAGCTACTGCCAAATTATCTTATCGCATTCAAAACATTATTTCAAGTGTAGATATTTATACATGTATTTAGTTACTTCAACTTTAATAATATGCAAATAAAAACATAAGTTATCTAGTTGTTAAATTGTCATCCAGTAAAAAAGACAGGACAACAGGTCTACGTCAGTTACAACCTGGCAGAGAACGAAGATATTGAGAAGTTCATCGAAGAACATTTGTTTGAAAAATTAAGGACAGATTTTAATGCTCTCTCATCTTAAAGCCTTAACGAACCTCAATACAATAAAGTTTGGCTTAGGTTGAATAACCAAAGGTTAATGGTTATTTTATGTTTCTTTGTTTGGATTCAAGTGAATTTAAATGGTTTTAAGAGCCATCCGTTATTAGGAGTAAGGTGACTTAGCTTTACAATTACGTCTCACATCAGTTAATTATGGGCCAGTACAAAATTTAACTTTTGCAGATGGACTCCTACATTCTGAACCCTATTCAAAACAGATTATTTGACTTAAATCTCTACTTAATTTGTATAAATTTGTCTGGGCTCTACATCATACAACCTATAAAAACACGAGAGCTCTACCAGTTGCTAAGTCAGTTAAAAGTGTACAATCACCAAACAGCATGGAATTTGTAAATTTCATCATGAGCTCTAAAGATGCATTTTTGGCCTTTTTTTTATAAACGATCACAACAGTTGCTTATCATCAACAAAGGATACTTGTGTCTAGATTTGTTTTCCAAGAATGCCTTGTTTGTGGAACAATTGGCGCAGGTCGTCATTTGATTAGTGTCTACAGCGTGGCACGTCCGTATCCAGCAGATCAGTTGAAATAAGCGAAAATAGAATTTATTTTTCTCGAGAACTGAACGCAAGAAGCACCTTCAAGCTGACCCAAAAAATAAGAATCGACAGAATGTGCGATCAACTGCACCTAAAAACATTGGTCTCTCGTTAACTTTTTTCATAAACTTTCATTCCAAATGCGTTCCGGCCTGTCACGTGACGACGATGCCCTTGCTGACGCAGGCACCTTTCTCTCCCTCAGTGAGAGATGGCCAAAGAAAAGATTTAATATTGGAGGAGTTAGGATCTGAAGTGTGAAACCGAGTGTGCTTGTCTTCGTCAAACTCTCCGGGCTCGTAGTTTATCATAAGAGGCGGATTCTGGATCGTGAGTGCCCAGGAAGAAGAGACGCACTCTGCGATATACTTCTTCAAGCCCTTGCATTCCCTGAGCGACGGATAGTCGAAGAGAGTTGACCAAACCTTGTCGCTCACCTCCTGGATTGAAATGGAACAGATCGTAGAATTCGTGCAATGAAAGTTCATCCATACAAAAAAGAAGCCATCTATTATAAACAGCCAAAATTATAATCTATCGCAATACCGTTATGGAAATTTTAAAATACTCCACGATCGGTCAAAGTTACCAACATTATAGTTTCTGGACAGGTCGTGCTTTTCGACGGTCTTCCTCAGATAAAGACCAACCTCTTCCTCCAAGTCCCTGGCAGCATGGCATAAGAGGGACTGACCGCTCTGAAGGACACGTGGAATGTGAAGGAGCTCTCTTAACTTGGCCCTCAGATCCAGCATAGATTTCTGGGCAGAGCGAAAACTGAGCTGCAACGTCAAAAAAATAAATAAACAAATGGCATTGTACACTTGTTTGGACAATCACCAAGTTTGAGTAGGCTAATGAGTTTATTCTGACTTGCATAAAAATCAAGAAAATATTTCAATAATAACATATATTTAATAATACTATTATTGTGGCCAAAAGTTAAGAGTCGAAGGATGGCCAAAAATAATTCAAATCCATTACCACAACTATGGAAAGGAGGAGCTTGTTCTTGAGGTCATCGCACTCCCCTATCTCGGGGAGTTCGTCGAGTGCATCAAGAGCATCCACCCTGCCTTCGGAATAGAGATTCCCAAATCTTTCGATCAGTTGAGTGGGTCTGTTTTGACCGAGATTCAAGTCTTCAAACTTCGATCCTTTCTCTAGCTGCCTTCGAGCCTGCTCCGACAACCTATAGTAAAGGTCGAACTGATTATGGAGCTCAAAGTCAGCAGGCTATGTTATGTTCACTGTCAGAATGACCATAGAGCAATGCACGTGTTACATGTAATGGCATTGCAAATAACTAAAAGTATCATAGAGTTAAAATGCTAAAATACTTGTAACAAATTGTCACCAGCACCTTTGTTGTAGTGCCTCTTCTCTGGCCTGGATGCAAGCAACAGTCTCCTCCTGCTTTTTGAGTTGCTTTCTGAGGCTGCTCACCTCACCCTTCA
Organism: Whitmania pigra; assembly: GCA_021613335.1. NCBI lineage: Eukaryota > Metazoa > Annelida > Clitellata > Hirudinida > Haemopidae > Whitmania > Whitmania pigra. Next base: position 1,502,688 of record JAJTWR010000266.1, read on the forward strand.
AGAGTTCGACCATTTTTGAGTCGGTTGCCAGCCTTTCCTTCTCTTCAACTCTTAGCGATCCATCTGCCCTACACATTAAACAGATATTAGGTTTTGCTAGTTGTATGATGAGCTACTTAATAGGAAGCGAAAATATCTATTTTGTTTCAATTTAAATGGATTTGGATAATTTTTAACGTAACATCGTGTTCTACTAAGTGTTAACAATGTGAGTCAAACATTTTTAACAAATACCAGACAGTTTTTCAAGGATGCCTGAAACATGCCTAAATGTTACATGAGCAATGCTTCTCTTTCATTATGAAACTCACTTGTAAGAAAGCAACTCGACGTTGCCGCTGGTTTCCATGTCCAGTCTTCGTGAGTCGGCTGTTCTGGGCCTCAGCTTGTTCGACGAAATTATGGGCATCTGTGACTCGATTGCTTGCAAAACCATTTCAGATTAAATATACGGGAATAGCTGTCAACTGTCTTATGATTACTTGAATGTCTAAGATGTGTTGCAACAAATTTTAGAAAGTGTAATCGCGAGATGCATTATCTTTGCAGCAAAGGTTCGACGATGTGTTTTATCTTTTAGTTGCATTCTTCAGGTTACAGAATCGTCGATAGTTAAACAATAAACATGGCACGGTAAAGATGCAAACGGCATATCTTCGTTTTGGCTAGACAAAAAACTTGTTATGGCGATAGCTGCCACTAAATATAGTTAGCCACTTCGGACAAAATAAGCTAATAAAATAATAATTTTAAACAATCACCGATGATAATTAGTTTACATTATTCGTCGTTACGCAAGGGTTATATCTATACTTTCAACAATTAACTTGATTATTAATTATTCGGAAATTTCAACAGATTATCATGGGTCTGTATGTGTGTTGCTTCTCCAGAGGGAGCTCGGCATTCGACAATGAAATTCAATCTTCCAAGTTAAATGGGTCATCGGCAGAATTTTGTTGCTCAGCTCTTTTTAAAAGTCGAAGCTCATCCGCCATCATCATCATCATCATTATCATCATCGTCACTACCTCCAACTAGTAATAATTTCTCTTGTTAAGGTTAAAGTAACTCACCTCAGTGTCTACAATCACGGTCTTTCAAAATGATGAGCAATAACCTTGAAAATGAAACTCTGTAGATAACGATTAATGTAGGCAGCTTGTTTATACAGAACTAAAATACGGGAGGATTTGTGTTTTTTTTTCAAGAGGAAAATGTCTTAAGAATCATTAATAGATACGATTATTGTTGAGTTTCGAAGATGCGCCCCGGACAGATAACCAGCTTTATCACTTTGCCAGAGTCATTACAACGAACCTTTTAAAAAGTTTTTAACGCGTGACGACGACGTCGAAAACGCCAGCTTCATCGACATTTGCGGTAGTTGCGGTCGCGATCGAAAAAGCGAAAAATGAGTCGACGCGCTTAGAAAACTTACAAGCTGGTAATCCACATCGGAGTTGTAGAGAACCAGCGAAGACTTACAAGACATAACAGATGTAGTCGGTGCGCGTGCGCTTGTGCGTGCCTGTTACGTTCAATTAGGTTAGAGGTTAAAGTTCGTTAGGTGACTACGGGGACATCGAATCAGACAGAGACGAGACTGGATGGTAGTAGTTGTGGCTATTAGCAAGGCGAACTTTGTGAAAAGTTTGTGACCTGATTTATGTTATTTTAGCAAGTTTATTTGATCAAGAGCGTCATGTCATCATTGTCAATGTTCGATCGCTAAATATTGATACTCATCGGCTTCAATCATAACAAGTAGTAAACAAACTCTTCGCGAAATACAGATGATAACTCCTCTCATCTTCTCCGCCTCTTCCTTTTGCTCACAATCTCTCATCCCTCTCTGCGGGTTTACTCATTATTCAGCGAGTGGTTCAAATCCAGCTCGTGCAATCCACACGACATGACGTGAGATAGGTTTACATCATCATGCGAAGGATCTTTTATTGCCAAGTACACAACTCAACTAATTGTTCTTAATATTTCTCTAAAGGTTAGAAATGGTCCGTAGTCAAAAGTGAGAAATACCAAACCAGGACTTTTTGTATATCAGCAAAACTTCACTGTTGCATTATTTTTTCAAGACATAAAGTTCCTAACAAAAGGAACCTTACCACTAACCTTAATCTTATCTTATCCAGATTTGATAACCTAACTAGTCTTATTTATAAATACTTAAGTTGCTTGAAAAAATGTATCCCTTTTGTCGATTTGCTGCATTGGTTCCTCTCAGTCTGGGGTTGCTCCTTTTCGTAATGATATCGACAGATAAACGGTATACTATTAAAATAGATTTTTAGTTTTTGGTCGCTTAAGTTTTAATCTCCACTATTTATTGGATCGTCATTTTATCACAAAATTATTCCGTAGCTAGGAGGCGGCCGTAACGCCTTGTCTCTAGGGGACGCCCCAAACTGTATCCAATGTTTGGAGTAAATATCCAAATTGGATATCAAATAATATTAATGATATTAAGGAGGTTGTCAAAACCCTTAGCTAAGCCTCGGTCGGAATGATGTTTAAATTATCAGCGGATTCATAGGAAACGGAAAGAAAACATTGCCACAGCTGCTTGATATTCTCATGTTCACAAAAGTTTTTTTTTTATTTCATCAGATGTTTATCTGTTTTGAATCCATTCATCCGACCATGCATTCGCTTATAAATTCACCCATTTATCCATCCATCTAATCTATATCCGTCCTATCATCATCGACTTCTGAATTCTGGCTTTTTGAGTCATATTTGAGTTTGAGCAAGCAAAGCACTTAAATTTACCAGTTTGCAAAGAAAATGTCCGTGCATAAATCAAGAAGCATGGTGTCCTTCTCAGGTTCAAGGTCACAAAGTGATGATGGAGATTCAGATTCAGATGGGTGACGCATCGTGATGCGCTGAATAATTTGGATTAATTCACGTGCACACGGGCAAACGTAAACACAGATATTCACGTGGACAGATGGAAGAGAGTTGAATAAGTTGGTGAATGAATGAACGATCGTCCGGTAATACGTGCCGACTTGAGTTACCAGGATGAAAACGTCAGCCAATTAAAGATCTTGGCCAGCATTAGATTCCATACTTTTGTTTAGAGTTTAAAATCTATTTTTGGATTATTAATTCCTCGAGAATTTGAAGATGAACAGCACGATGCCAATCTTTTCGGATTACTTGAGAAAGCGATCAGAAATAAATTCGTAAAAGCGAGGAGAGGTAGGAGATAAGAAAAAAATGTTTCAGGAATTTAAGGCTTAACCTTCACGAATCATCACTCACGGTACATACTGATCTACTACTAATTAACTACTAATCTAGTAGTTAGTATGTTTTACAAAAAGATTAACAAATTAGTTATTAAATATTTAACCAATTATTCTTAATAAAGTAATTATAATATCATCATTAGTAATAAAGTTACTATCCAGTTACTGACTTAATGTTATTATTGTTACAAGTTAATTTTACTACTACAGTTTCTACTGCACTGTTTATCTGTTTACATCGAGTTAATGTTGTTTAGGCGATCGAAGAATGAAAACATCCATTCATTCATTGCCAACTCATCGCTGCCAACAAACACTGAAATGGATGAGGGAATATGGGACGTTGAAAAGAGAAATGAAAAATTAATAATTTAACAAGTTGAAGTCGTGTACTGGAAAAGTTTTAAAATTTTATAAATTCTATTTTCCATTTAACATTTAAGAAGATTTAAAACAGACCACTGAACACTGATCCCTAATAAAAATCACATAGAAATCATCTCAAAAAGCTCTACCTGTTATTACCCCTGCTCCCTCAAAAAATAAGGACTTTCCAACCAACCTTCCACGATCACAATCTCTTCCTGACTTTTTGCTCTTCTTGACCTCCTGGCAAAACTCTGCCTCCATCTCTGACTCTTGCGAAGTGAGGGCTGCTTGTCGAGGATCAATTTGGCATCACCCTGGTCGTTAATGGGTGGCGTCAGACATTGGTCTTCATCTGTGGCTTGCGAGTTGGACTCTTTTGGTCGTCCGATGATTGATGACCTGAACGATGTCCGTGACCTTTTCGACCTTCGTAACCTTGCCCTCTTGAAAAAATTCTCCACCATCCGTTGACCGCTGTAGAACATTCTCGAGTCTGTGGTGGGTCTCAGAGAGGGCTCTGAATTTGGTGAGTTCTGAATCGAAAATACAAGATCATTACCATATTGTAATACATCATATTTTTACTAGCTTAATGTGCTAACAATAGTTGTAATAGTTATTATTGGTTAAGTTGGAATCAAATCTTTAATTAAAAATTTAGAGATTGCGTGAATGCAGACTGTGAAATCATTCAAAACGAATCATAAGAAAAAAATGGAATTGGAATAAAATATTTACAGAAATAAATTAAGACAAATAATAATAACAACAATATCATTTGTTTAAAAACTGCAACAACCTCAAAAATCGAACCAAATTCGTATCTCAAATTTCAAAGACTTAAAGATTAACTTGTAAACAAAACTGGAAATTTAAAGCGAAACACATCCCAAAGAGTTTTAGCGACAAATTTAATTCAATTTAAATAAATTCAACAACAAACAAGTCACTGGAAGTCACCAGGTTTCTAAGGATTCCAGAATTTCTGAAAGTTTTTTTTAAATAAATTAAGCGGTTTTCTTAAATTTATTCAAATAAATGCACGTTTGCACGGAATGTCGTTTATGTACTTTGAAAATAAATTCACGCTGTCTTCTTTTCCAGGTCCGGATCGTTTGATTTGTTCGCCAGACAAGTCGAATGGATATTGTATTAATAGAATGAATTCAAGGGATTTCTTTTACATATTCACAAATACGATAAAATATTTATTTTATGAAGAACATTTGTAAAAGAAGAAACACGTGCACATTTAATATTCTGTAGTCGTTGCCATGAAATCACTACCATCATTGAAATAATTTTATTTTCAAAACGTAGGAAAATATAATATGATCCATAATAAACAATAACTATTAAATTTTTATTAAACCCTTTGAGTTTGTTTTAACTTACAATGTTATTTTAGAGTCATTAATTGTTCTGAAATAACTTTATTAATAAATTAATGTCAGTTATTTGAATAGCACTGCGATTAACAAATGACATTAAATGACAATCAAATCCATTAACCTCCACTGATTGTGCCAATCGCTAAAGTTTGAGTTCAACATTGCTAACGCATTATCTTGTTGTATAATGGTGTGAGTCATAATCGATCCATAATAAAGGTTACACAAAAAAAATAAATTAATTAAGTTAATGTACATTAACCTGTAATTAAACTAACTACTATTAACTAGTAAGAAATTATTACTATCAACGTGTAAGAAATTATTTCTAGCCTTAACTCACCTCCTTAATCTAGCAAAGCCTCTTGATAACGATGATGATAATGATGTTGATGATCAACCAGAAGCAGCATGCAGATGACAAGTCCCATCCATGAGAGAAGGCGCCAAGTAGTAGCTTATAAGATCTGTGAATCATTTTATACTTCTGCTTTGTACAATCACTGCAACCAATAAAGTCAAATTCGTAAGAGATTAAATTGTTAAAGTGAGTGATACACAATAAAAAACAGCGAGAATCAAGACAGAGTTTTATTTTAAAGTAGGTAATAAACAACATCTGAATCATGCAAGACTTTACTTTTTATTGTAAACTGTGATACATTTTCCAGCTACATTTATCTAAACGTTAAATAAATAACAAATTCAATAATTTTTGTTTTGATAAATTTTAATTTATACGTTCGGCCCATATAATATATGGGGAATATTTATGAAAAACCTTTAAAAGTTGTTGTAAAAATCTGAGCCGTGTCGTCCTGCCACCTATGGGTGGGAATTATAATGTAAACGCTTTTTCCTCCACCTAGCGACTGAAATTTAAAATGTTTTGCCATCTAGCGAAAGAGTTGAAATGTTTTAATGCTTACAGTGCACATCTTTCGACTGAACTTAAAATTCTGACCGTGCAGTTAATGCTTCGTGATTTAACATTTAATTCAGATTTGGATTCTAAACTAACTGTTTATTACTTCAATCAATTCGATGATTTATTAGCATACTTATTTATTATTAAAAGTATTATTATTATTATTATTAAGTATTATTAACAAATACTTGAAGAAATATTGTCATTTAATTACCATCCGTGGCTTGGGTTGTTAAATTTCAATTCCTACACAATGTTGTTTGTTGTTATTGTTGGCAACAAGTTCATGTAGGTTTATTATGATTGTTATTGTTGATATTATTGTTATTATGATTGTTATTGTTGATGTTATTATTGTTATTATGATAGAATGAACTTTCGTCTACAAAGCCATCGTTTCGAGCCTAAATTATCAACAGGTCTATTGCAGCAGTGTGACTGTTTTCCAAATGTTTTCAGATACGTCGGTACTTTGTGGAATAATAGGCTACTAAAGGCCACGTCTCTTTAAGTTTGAAAGATTTTCAAAGAGCTTTTTATTTTTGGGGAAAAACGGGTTAGTGAGGATTAACTTTTTAACTATTTATTAACTATTATTATTTTGTTTAGATGTGAAAAGTAAAAATTATTGTTGACAGGTTAAAATTTTAATCTTACTTCAAATGGATATTCGAATGTGGTTGCAATTTCGTTCAACGTAAAGTTAACAAGTGGTGGAAAATCCAGTTTTAATTGCGATCAATTTAAAATCAATTAATAATTTAAACAAACTTCATTTGTTATAATTTTGTTGTTTTCTAATACCTTCAACAACTGTATTCAACCGTATAACTAATTTTAATTATTTAAATGGCATTTAGCATTTTTATTGCTTTAATGTTTCAAAGGTTTTCTTGATATCCACCCAGACACGCCTTTGATCTTTTAAGAAGAGCATGGACAAACTGTTTGGCATCTTCGGCGACGTCAGCCACACGAAACTCGGAGGGGCTGACAGCTTCAGCGACCAGTTGAACTGCAAACACACGGTGTACATTTTGTCCTTGGTGGCAATTCTGTCGACAACGAGATTCTTCGTAGACGACCCTATCACTTGTCACTGTCCCAATCAGTTCAGCAGCAGCCAAGTGGACTATACGGAGAAGGTCGGTTAAAATAATAAAAAATTAAAACAATTAAAAGTTGATCAAATAAATTTTATCAAACATTTGATTTTACTAATAACTTGTTCTATCTAGTTAAGTAATAACTACGAGTTAAAGTGAATTGCGAATTTAAAGTACGTATCATGAATGTTAAATTTTTGTTTATTTAAGATTTATGCAACATGCAACTCTAGTAATTGTCTGTGACACAATGTGTTATCAACTGACAGAAGCCGCCCACTATAACGATATGCATTAGAGGATCCAGAGGCGCGTATTGTTGAGCAACCGACATTAAATATTTTCCCATTAGGCTTTTAAAGTGATGCAGTGCAAATGTTCCGCTATAGAATTTTCCACGTCACATGACATGACGATATTATACCGTGGAAATGCTTTCGACAGGTTCAGATGAAAGATCGTACAATTTTGAACGTAATGCCGTACAAATTGAGCTGTACAAGAATCAGTACAGAAATATATTGGACAACGTACACGAGACATGCAAATAAGTTGAATATGTCAAATGAAGCAAAGTGCAAAGTAATTTACGAGTGACGCAGTGACAATAGTTCTGACATCAATGACAATAATGTATAATAAATAGCAATAAATAAATTGTATCTAACAAAAAAAATTATGTCCATTATAAATTGTTCTTTCGTTTTCCGACTTTAGTACATCCAAACATCGACAACACGGGAAAAGAATTTGTGCTTATAAATTTGCGTTTACATCGGAAGACAAACACAAAAATTCAAAACAACACAGAAAAATAACGAACTCAAGTAAACGCCTTCAAAATTGTCGCTCAAATGAAACGTTGTTTCCAAAACTGACTTTTGATCATCCCATTTTGGCATCCCATTCGTTCCACATTTAAAATAAAGCCACTGTCATTAGCCACATCAGCCTGTCGCTTGAAGAATATAATAATTGTTTAATAATTAAATGTATAATTGTTTAATAATTAAATGTATAATTGTTTAATAATTAAATTTATAATTATTTAATATTTAACTTTTGCGGTTAGAAAGGATCAGCTTCAATGAAATAATGTTATTAATACCGAATGTTGTCAATAAAAATGGCATATGTTAAAAACAATGGGAAAGTGGTTTAAACAATTTAAAGTACAAAAACATAACAAAAATGTACAATTTATGAACCCGTGAGTAAAACTCCAGCACGCTTGCAGGGCGTTGTTCCAAAGTTTCGAGCAGATGTTTTTAAAACATGAAAAGCCAAAAACAATTGGCCAAATTTAAATTACAATTTACTCCTTCAAAATCTTCTTGAGTTGGTGGTTTTAAATTTTTGTTTTAAAACTTCTTCATTTGTTTTTATGAAATTTTGTATTCACAAATAATAGTTTTTTTCATAGTTTAATTCCTAATTTCTTTTTGAGTTTTTCTTCATTTTGGAAAATTTGTCATCGGTTATTAATTATTAATTATTAATTATTAATTAATATTAATATATAATATTAGTATTAATTGAAGTTCCACAACCTGTCGATAATATTTCCTACAAAATCAGATTACCAGCCGAACATTTTAAATCCAAAATTATTCTTTTGTTTGTTTTTATTAAATTTCAAATTACTCTAAAAACGATCTCTAAATCGGTTTAATTTGTAAAGATAAAACCAAAAAATGTATTTTCCTTTTTAATCCAGGTGTGTTGGGTGACAAACACCCATTACGTACCATTCGACTATGCTTACCTGCCAAAAGAAAATGATCCAAACAAGAAGTTCATCAGTTATTATCAGTGGATACCTTTGTTCTTGGCCTTGCAGGCCTTACTCTTCTACCTGCCAAGGTGATTGGCTAACCTTATTAACAACCAGAACAATCAGCATTTATGCTATTTATTATTGTAACTATGATTATTGTGGGCGATTGCAAGTATATTTTTCACAATAATAATAATAATAATAATAATATAATAATAATAATAATAATAATAATAATAATAATAATAATAATAATAAATAATAATAATAAGATAATAATAATAATAAGAATAATAATAATAATAATTAATAATAATAATAATAATAATAATAATAATAATAATAATAATAATATAATAATAATAATAATAATAATAATTAATAATAATAATAATAATAATAATAATAATAATAATAATAATAATAATAATAATAATAATAATAATAATAATAATAATAATAATAATAATAATAATAATAATACTAATAATAATAATAATATAATAATAATAATAATACTAATAATAATAATAATCTAATAATAATAATAATAATAATAATATAATAATAATATAATAATAATAATATAATAATAATAATATAATAATAATAATAATAATAATAATAATAATAGATTCATCTGGAAAAAATTGAGCAGAAAATGCGGAATAATAGTGAGCACCGTCACGGATGGGTGCATCGATTGTCAAAAGAAATCCTACGGCGAAGGAGCCGAAAAAGTCATGAAGTATGCTTACAATTCAGTAAAATATTGACTTTACTCGCTTAAAATTTAAAGATATATTATTTTAAAGAATAGAATAAGTTAGTAGCTGTTGTTGTGGTAAATCCAACATTTTTGCGTCTAACAGCTCCCTCATCAAGTACATGTCAAGGTTCCTCAGAGATTATAATCGGAATCTCAGAGCCAAAAAAGCTTTTCAGTATTTCTTCAGAGGAAATTATCTTATCTTGGTCTATACTTTCATCAAGGTTGGTACTTTTAGCTAAGGTCGTGTGGGACAGGGATGTTCAACAATACATTTAACATTCGCTATAATGATGATATTTGTTAATAAAATTAGTTTTTTTAATAAAATAACAGTTAATTGATAACCAATTTAATAATTAACTAATTCGATTTGTGGTAAAAATAAACTTCTAAACGAATTAAGATATTAAAAAGAACATTTGTTCAAAAAGCCAAGAACGAACAAATTGCACCCAACAGATTTTGTACGTGACCAATGCGATCGGCCAGTTGTTCCTCTTGAATGCCTTCCTCGGCAATGAATTCCACATCTACGGGATTGAAGTCATCGGGAAAATGATCCGCAATGAACCTTGGAGTACCTCGCACAGATTCCCTCGTGTTACAATCTGCGATTTCGAGCTGAGGTCGGCTGTGGATTTGTGCTAAATTTGATCCAAAATCCGAGTCGGTTAAGAGTTAGGACTGAAGATTTAACTTAGAAGGACATTAAAATTGATAAAAATGGTGTTAGGATTGGTTTAAGAATATCAACTGATTACTACCTATTACAATATTAATTACGATAATATTAATTACAATATATATAATAATAACGAATTATCGATTACAATTAACTAATTTTTATATTTTTTAAAAATATTTAAGCCCGGAGTTGACATTTCAGAGTTCTAGGGAACGTACACAGGCACACCGTCCAATGCGTCCTTCCGATGAACCTGTTCTACGAAATAATTTTCATTTTTATTTGGTTCTGGTTCGTCATCGTTGCTGTTTCCTCTTTGGCCAGTCTCATTTTTTGGTTGGGAAGCAACCTATTCATTTCTGGTCATGTCAGTGTGGATTCCCGCTACTTTGTCTTATTTATGTTTGGGTTTTATAAGTTTTATATTGGTAAAACTAGATAATATGATATTATTTTATATAACATTGATAGGGCTAGTTATTATTATATATTGTATCTAACAAAATGAATTGAACCAAGAATCATACTTAATTCTTAAATCCTTTGAAATTTCTTTGAAATCGTCGTCAAAATCTCAGGAGTTTTACATCAAGCAGCGGCTTCTGGTGACGGACAATCTCGGCAGGGACCAGAAGAAAAATGTGTCGACCTTTGTGAGGGACCACCTTCGTAGAGACGGGTGCTTCATCCTGAGGATGGCGGCTGAAAACTCCAACGACCTCGTGACCTCTGAACTCATCCAAGGATTGTGGGAGGACTACAAAACATTTCTCGGCAAACCCAACAACAACGACGACGTCGATGACGATGAATCGGCTGCTTTGAAAGACGAATTCGGCGTCAATTTGAGAAAAAGAGCTGAGACATCTAATGTTGGCGTAGACGAGAGCAGAAGGTTTTGAGTTTTTTGTGACTTCCGAAACTCAAAGTTACTCTGTCGAACATTTTGAAATGTTTATTTGCTAACCTGGGGTGAACTGCCTTAACAGAACATTCTATATTGAACACTCATGATTGCCCTTAAAAAATGCATGAAATGCTTTCGAATGTTTGACGTGATTGTGAAAATGTTATGTTATACGTTTAGAAATACGTTTTAGAGTAATCTATCCGTGACCTGCTGAAACTATATTTTTTTAATGACTAAAAATAAATTCTAGCAGCAAACTTCGTTTGTACACGTTCTAGTACACTGTTATCCAAGATAATAAGTGTCAGGAGTATTTTTTTTAATCGTGACTCATTTGGTTCCAACCCGATTTCTAAATGGACATCCGGTTAGGTGACGATGGTTATCGAAGAAATAACTGTTTAAAAAAAAACTGAGGGTAATTAGAAATACCGCTTCTCACGAATGTTCCAATTTTATCAGGTGCTGTTGCCAAATAACCGCCGATAAAGTGGTGATAAAACACTGATGTCTAGAAGGATGAAATGATGTCAAAACTCCATTACATGGCTTTTTAACAAGAAAATTTATTAAGAAAATTCGCCTTGTCGTGGTTTCATTATCGTAGTTTATCACAGTTTGCCCGCCTCTGTGCACGGCCTTGATAGCCACATGCCATCATCTGATTTGCCACATGCTCTTCAATATTGCCATACAACTGTGGCAGTTATCTAGAAAGCAGGAAATTATCGCAGTTAGATAATCAGGATGCAAGCTCTTACCTAAAGTAATAACAATTTATATGAATCGGAAACTAGAAAATAATCGAGAGCTATTAAATATTCACATAATTGGGTCTTTATAATGAGCCACTGAAAGTTGAGTTGAGAAAGGAGGGAAACATAACAGAAGCAATATCATCTGTGAGAAACAACAGAAATACTTTCTCTAAATTGTAACTCAACTTTAACTTAAGTGATTTTCGTTAATTTACAATATTCGTAAAATTCAGGTAAGAAAATTAAACGTAATTTACTTTATTTATGTAAACTTTATATTTTCCATAGGAAATAATTTAAATTTAAAATCCGGATAATTCTTGTTTTAATCTTGTCTAATTTTTCTAATTTTTTATCTTTGAATAAAGTATTGGTTTAAAATGTTTAGGAAAAACGTTTTAAGTTAACTTTCGAAGAAGTAACTCAAGACTCCAGTCCTTAATAAGTAAATGGTCAGGTGGTTCATCAACAATCAACTCGAGAGATTCATTTCAGAAAACAAAAGTTATTCTACAAAAATAAGAAAAAAGGAACACCATTGTCGACAACTTAGCTGAAAGAAGATTCATTCGAGAGATTAGATTCACTCTACCGTCAGTAGAGACGATTTTCTGACTGAATTTGTAAAGGCAGAATGGACAAACTATTCGACATCTTCGGAGGAGTGAGCCAAACAAAACTTGGTGGCGGTGATAGCTTTACCGACCAACTCAGCTGCAAATACACGGTCTACATCTTATCATTGGTGGTCATCCTATCAACAACCAGGGTGTTCATTGACGAACCAATCAGCTGTTACTGTCCAACTCACTTCACAGACAATCAAGTGGAATACACGAAAAAGGTAGCATCTGGTTTTCAAAAAAAAAAAAATCATTTCATCGATATTATAATATATTGCTTTATTGAGCTCGATATTGATCTTAATAGATAGATACTACTTTTAAATCCTATTATAATCCTATATAAATTATACTAATTATTTCATGTACACTTAACTTTGTGCATTAGAAAACATATTGTTTAATTAATTGAGTAAATAATTAAAAATCATGAAATTATAAAGTAGCCGATAAATGTTCCACCTGGTATATAGCACAAAATCGTCTCAATTTTCAGACGTGTTGGGTGATGAACACTCAGTACATCGAAGTTTACGAGGCACCAAGAAATAACAACTCAAGAAAGGATTCTGGTGAAAAACTCATCACCTATTACCAGTGGATTCCTCTCTTCCTTACTTTACAGGCCGTTCTCTTTTACTCGCCAAGGTAAAATGAATTTCGGCACACTTGGCAGAATAGGATTACTGACTTTTGTTTAAGTTTATATACTTCATTTATATATTACTAATATACTAATTAATAATATATTAATTATTAATAATATATTAATTATTACTATTTTAAACCTCAGGTTCATTTGGAAGAGGTTGAATAAAAAATCAGGAATTGCAGTCAACAGCATCACTGACGGAAGCATCGACTGCCTCAGAAAAGGCGACAACGAAGAATCTCAAAAGACCATTACGTAATATTAGCTGCCAATGAATAATCAATTAAATTTTAATTCAATTCAATTAATCAAGCCATCGATTACCATATTCATAAATATTTAGTAATGCTAAATCAGGTTCTTATTCGTAAATCTTTAAATTTCAGATTTCTGGCTCAGTACATGGAAAGGTTTCTCGGCTGGCAAAAAGAAAAGTTCGACAACAACTTCAAAGAGAAGAAAAAACGCTTCCACTTGAGATCCTCACTGAGAGGAAATTACCTCACCGTGGTTTACCTGGCAATCAAGGTTAATTAAAACTATTAACTATTAATAATGTCCAGTGATAGACAAATAAAGGCATATTAAAATTTGTATCAGTTAGCATAATCACGTAAAATAAAAGTAAATATAAATAATCTTTAAAAATAAACTTTTTAAAATATTAATCAATGTACGCTTAACAGCCGCGAATCTGATTTTATTTACAGGCCCTGTACATAGCCAATGTGATTGGTCAGATCTTTCTCCTGAATGCATTCCTCGGTAACGACTTCCATATGTACGGAATCGACGTCATCAGCAGGTTGATCAGGAGACTGCCGTGGAGAATTTCTTATAGATTTCCTCGCATCACCAGATGCAACCTGTCGATAAGGTTATTTATTATTTCGAGTAATTAAGTAGTAATTAAATAACAGTTATTATAATATTGTTGCTATTACTAGCGGTAATATGAATGATAGAGTTTGAATGATAGAGTAGTTGATTTTGAAACATTTTGTGATAACTTTAATAATTTAAACCTTAATCGTCGACATTAATCGAAGTGTTAAATGAGGTTCACTTTTCACCACATCATCCCAGCCTGACAAATTCATCTCAATCTCCAGGGGAATAGAGACCGTCTACAACCATAAAATCCAGTGCGTTCTTCCCATGAACTTGTTCTACGAAATCATCTTCATCTTCATCTGGTTCTGGTTCGTTTTTGTGGCAGCAGCTACGGCTGGAAGCTTCATCGTTTGGCTGGTAAACTGCATCAGGATGTCAGTCCAGGTTCGAAACGTTCTTAACTTGTTCGTAATTGAGAACCCTGAATAAGATTCCAGGTAAATAATTCATAAAATTCGCATGCTTGAATTAAACCATCTCTCTCTTAAATTCAGCAAAGCTACATCATGCAGCGTCTTCTGGCAATGGAAAAGGTCACCAAAGATCAGAGGGAAGAAGTGAAAACATTCGTGAGAAATTACCTCATGAGAGACGGATGCTTTGTCCTTAGAATGACAGCCAAAAACTCTAGTGATCTCGTAGCTTCTGAACTCATCTGCGAACTATGGGACAAGTACAGGGCGTCGTTCAAGATGGACGAAAAGAACACTAAGAACAGCCGCTTGTCGCTGTCTTTCGAGGATAAGAACGCCACTCTGAGAAAGAGGGAAGAAGCAGCTATGGCTGCCAATGAATCGAGGTTGTACTGAGGACTCAAGGCCTTCCAATCAGGTTAAGAAGAGCAGAAAGATAGGATTGAAAGAGAAAGCGTGATAGGCTCCTGAGAATGTATTAATGTTTGTCTATTATTTCTATGATTTATAAATGTTGTAAAATTTCTGTTATTTTTGTAACGTTAAAATAATAATTTGTTAAACTTTTACAATTATTTCGTTTTGTTTTTAAAAAATTGGCATCTTTAAAAGTTTGTAAATGACAATTTTTCTTAATCTACGAATTAAACAAAATTTACCTCTGGGTTTACAGCGTTCACCGGATGTATTTTTCCTGCAATTTCATTACTTAATGTTTATTGTTTACTAATTCATCTGCAGGAATCTCATAAATAATTAAATGCTTTAATAAATGAATTTTATTTTTGTCATTGTTGTTTCTTCATCTCTCTTCATTCCTCTCAGTCGGTATAAAGTGAATCTATAATGCAAGAAATGTTACAATGTTAATAATAATAATAATAATGTTATTGGGGGTGTAATTATTATTATTACAGTTATTTATAATTATGATTTTCAAATCATTGGCGATGATTAGGAGGCTGCGGTTTGTCTACAACAGGATTCGGCGAAGAAGGCTGAATTAAATAGTCGCTGTAATAATGCAGATGTCATTATTACTGTTGTTACTTTTTATTATTAATTATGACATTAATTACGACAAGCAGTCGTCTTGTCTTCATCCTGATTGACAGAAGAAGGATGAGTGACTCAACAGACATTACCTCTGCAATTATTATTCGCAAATTCATCACAATTTCCATTAATTCCTCCGATGGTTTTGATGATGCACTTCAACAGGACACAAAAGAAACCAGGTAAAAGTTTAGTTTAGTTAACAGTTGTCGCATTATTATGTACCAAAAACGTTCCTTAAATAACATTTCAAATTATGTTATTGTCGACAGGGCCGCCGAGAGGGAGACGGGTGCTCAGGGGCCCTGTAATTTTTAGACCTATCCAAATTGAAATTATCAAAATATCGTAGTCATAACCTTTTCTTCTGCTTTTCCATCACCAAATTAATGTAGCACAGGGTCCATTTATTGAAAACAACTTTTATGAAATTAAGAATGTGAAAATAAAGAGTGATTTGAACTTCCAAATTCAAAATGCACGATTGTTGCTGTGCCGGACGAGTTATTCCTTACGTGTGACCACTTATCATTTACTATTTCGCCGAAGACTCTGATCGCAAATGTACGCATGACTCGCACAACATCCAATCATAAAAGATCCAATTAGCACCAGAGAAGATGATGACATCCCCATGAATTGCCAGTAATTTCGTTGGTGAAATCATGAAATCGTTCACGTGAATGTTACAACGGTACATCATTTCACCGAGCGGTTTGGGGAAGTTTTTGGGAATCAGTGAGAAAGCAATTGTCGAAATAACTTCGTGACAGTTGGTTTAATTCGGATGTCCAAATTATCGTACAATTTCTACTTTTTACCCAGTCCATTGATAAAATCGAACAAATCTAAACAAATAATTAATTAACTCGTACATTAAACAGATTGAAAAAAATTGCCATAAAGCCAGACTTATATGTTTTCTGTAAAAACTTTCATCCATTTCAAGCAATCTGTTCGTTAACCGAAATAATATCTGCGATTCTTCTGCACTTTAGCTTGAAATAATTTTAGGCCTCAGTTGCCTTTTAAGATAAGAAACACACATAATATCGATGACGTCAAGTTAAGACCTAACGTTCTAAACTTAACATAAACAACTCGGAGAATTTCCAGACATCGGGAGGTTTGTTGATTAAATAACTGAAAACAAATGAATCGTTGTTTGAGTAGAAAGGGCTGGTTTGTCTTCCATTCCAAGTTGAAGCGGGTATAATCGCATCGCAACTGCTAAAAACATAACCTTCCCAGTGGAAGTTCCGATTAGTCACACCATAGTTACGTATCTAGTAGTCGACATTATTTATGATTTAGCATTAAACAACTTGAAATTGCATCGACATTTAAGGTGCAACGTGGTCACATCCCTCATCTCCCAGTTAAGCCAAGAACACTCGACAGGAAACATCCGAAACATGAACTACCTTCCGAAGCCAATTCCAAGCGTCCCTCTCATCTACAACGACCAGGGCGATCGAAAAGCAATCCGCGTACGCTTCTTCAGAAACGGTGACAAGTACTATGGAGGTTTCAGCTTCCCAATATCCTTCTCCAGATATCGCAACTTCAACACCTTACTCAAGGATCTCAACACGTCGGTATTCTGCGATCAAACGCGACTGCCAGTGGGTGTTCGTTACATTTTTGGCCTCGACGGTGAAAAGATCAAATCGATCTCGGACATGACGGACGGAGGAAATTACGTCTGCAGCAGCTACAATCAGTTCATACCTATGAATTATCTTTGCGACACTTTTGATCCAGTCTGGAAGACGAGCACAAAAAAAGTAGACGCGCAATCGACAGTTAGGTCTCTAGTAGTAAGAGACAATCACCCCATCAGATCATACTCCTACCTCACGAACGTTTCCGTTCAGAGGTCTTCGAGAAATTTCAGCAAGAACATAAATCGAACTCTAGTCGTCATCAAAAATGGATCTTCTCGTCCTAGGCAAATTTACAGATGGACCTTGAAGCTCAGACCTTTACCATCGTTTGTCGTTCTCATGGAGGAACTGTCGGAACTCCTGGACAGAAAGATTTCTCATCTCTACACGACCGAGGGCAAAGAGATCTTTGGGTTGCCCGACATTTTAAAGACCGATTCGGCTTTCATCGCATTTCCCGAAGAAACCGTCGACCAGACGGATTTCATGATTTCGAATCAAGAGTTGACTCTTATTAATATTCTCAAGAAAGCCAAGATCAAAGATATGTCCAACATACAGGTGTCCATTTCTGGAGATAAGTCTGGATGGAAAAAGTTAAACGAGTCCTACGACGTGGGGCAAAAGTTAGGTTCGGGTAACTTTTCAACCGTCAGGGAGTGCAGGAACAGGAAAAACGCCGCCTTGGGATGTTTGAAGAGAATCGACTTGCAGAAGTGCGGAAAAGACATAAGCAAGATCCACAAAGAAATAGAAATTTTATCTCAGCTCGACCATCCGAACATCATCAAACTTCTCGACCAATTTGAGACCACCGACTTTCTCTATTTGGTACTTGAACTTATGCTAGAGGGTGATGTCATCGATACGATATTCAAATCCCGCTATTACTCCGAACATGACGTCAGCGGCATGTTGCACAACCTCGTTTCGGGACTCTTCCACATCCATTCCTTAAACATCGTACACAGGGACATTAAAATGGACAACCTGCTGGTACATAAAAATCCAGACGGATCGAAAAAGTTAAAAATCTGCGATTTCGGCATGGCTACGAAAACAAGTTCGAGGAAACCACTGTTCACGGTTTGCGGCACGCCCGATTACATGGCCCCCGAAGTGATTTCCCAGGAAGGTTACAACACCAAGGTTGACATTTGGGCGGCCGGAGTCTTCCTTTATATACTTTTGAACGGAATCCCCCCGTTCCAATCGAATGACGGCGACTTCAATACCACATTCGAGAACATAATTAATGGAAGGTACGATCTCAGCAGCAGCACTTGGGAAGTCATCTCGAGGGAAGCAAAGGGACTCATTCCACAACTCTTGGAACCTGATCCCAACAAGCGCCTGATTGCCGAAGAAATACTGAACAATCCTTGGGTATCTGGCGAGATGATCACAAGCAACATCAACCTCAAAGAAACCATAGGAAATCGTCTGATCAAGTTGGTCTTAAAAATAAAATACATTTAAAATAACATACATTTACCAACTCAAACATCTGAACCACTGAAGCAGCAACATCATCAATGCTGTTTACAGCTTTAATGTCTTGGTATTTTTGATCTAAGGTTGGTCAGGTGTAACAAAGCGAATATCCTTGCCAGTACAGCCTTGGACAAAGAGTCCAACTACTTTGAAAAGGCTGCGACTGATGACCAACCCCCCGTGTCAAAATCACGATCATCAGCCTACGACAAATTCAAAAGTTGGATTCCAGAGAAGTCATTCCAACCAAGTCTAGAATAACTTGCCATTGTGTATGTAACCAATTAAAAAACCGACCAAGATCGATTAAATCCAGATAATTCGAGCTTGTAAACATCCAAAGAACGCCTAGCATTCGCTCGTTCGAAACGTGAACCATATTCTTATGAATAATAACTTACTAAACCTAGAAAAATGGCTCAAATACATTAATGCGCATGTTTTAAAAAATTAATTGTCTAAACATTATAGTTATTAAAGTATAATATAATTAAAATATAAACGCGGGTCGGTGTAGATATTACCAACCTAGCAATTCTGGGAAAAGCAGCAAACCAAATGAAAAGAATTTTCAAGTAAATTTATTTTTAAATTAACAAAGAAACTTATCATTTATAGATTTACAGACACGATCAGTAAATACATGACAACCCAAACCAGTCGCGTGGGAGGCAAAATGAGTCGAATTTGGCTAGCATCTATGCTGATGAATATGAATAGCCGGCCAAATAGAAAGTCTCACTAATTAAGACTAATCTTACTCTACCCTTAACAATAAATGAAACTAACAGTGTACAGTGTACACTAACACCGTACACTTTTTACCCAGACAATTTTTCATTAAATTGGCTGCCACAACAAGACTAAAAAGGTCGCGATTGAGACTCGAGTGAAAAGAAAGTAAAAGAAATCTAACCATTAAAAAGTAACACAATCAAGTATTCAATTAAAATCATATCTACTATTCTCAGCTTAACAGACTAGACCATGAATGGTTGAAAAATAAATATCATGTTGCGAATGCTGGCGATTAGTAAAACAAGGCACTAAACCTAAGATGAGTGAAACAGAGCAGAATGCTGAGAAGTAGACAATTTGGAGGATCTGAAGTATTTGATTCAAAGTAAAAGTATTCAAGCAAAACAAAGAACCAGTCAAATGTAATCAAATCATGCCAAGTTACAAACAGCAACCAGCAATCCATTAAAGATAATTTTCATGAATAAAAAAAAAATTCAGAAATCAAAAATACAAGGCACAATTCCTAAAATGCAGTCATTAGACACTGAACTCAACCATTAACAAACAAAAAATCAACCAATTGAGATTAAATAGAGCTGTCAGTGTTCTGCTGGTCAGTGGCAATCATCAAAGCATGTAATGTACGAGGTTACCACAGACTCAGACAATAGTAACAATCACTCAAAAGATCGTAAAAGATAACACATAACATGATTATCATCATTTCATCATTACCAAACATGATTTCGTGGTTGAACCAGGAACTTCATAAAAAAAACTTCTTTGAACATAAAACTTTCGCAATAAGTTTTAAAAGCTATAACAACGTTATGACACCTTAATTAATATTATTTTCAGTTGAACA
The DNA here is from genome assembly GCA_021613335.1 of Whitmania pigra. NCBI lineage: Eukaryota > Metazoa > Annelida > Clitellata > Hirudinida > Haemopidae > Whitmania > Whitmania pigra. The sequence continues at coordinate 1,523,064 of JAJTWR010000266.1, forward strand.
TTAGCATGAATGCCTGAAGCTGATTCCAGTTTAAAAATGACATTATCAATTCTAATAATAACTAATGATCTCTCTTGCCTCTGTATGCTTCTAAGTAACTTTTTCTGACTGTTACAAGCACTTCTTCTCCTAGGAGAGAGGTCAGACCCTTAAGAATGTTTTCATATTTAATCGGTCACGATCATCAAAAGTGACCCCAAAATTGTCGGTTCACATTAAAAGGTCCCAATTCTAAGGCACGACATAGCGTCGAGAGAAACAAAGGCACTTGCAGGTTGAACACCTAGCATTAATTAATGCATGATAACTAAAGATTTAATATTAAAAAATTATCATTTTGAGGAATTTGTAATTATTCGACAACAATAAAAACAATATTATCAATATTCAACAAATTAAAAAAATTGTCATCATCACCAACAAAAACAATTTAAAAAGTTTTTAATCTGTCAATTGGCCCAACAAGAAGTTTTAATAGCAACAACAAACAGAACATCTGCTCAAACTCGTATTTAAACATTTCCATTGTCATTTCTTCACCCAAACATCCCTCGCCTGAGTGGCACAGGCGTGACCGCACTGGCTGCATCGATGTCGAGGATGGCCGGGTACGGGATTCGTTTTTTCACCTTCGCAGAAGTCCGAGAAGTTTTGGCCGGCGTACTTCCGATCGTCGAAGGTGTTGCCGTTGCTTCGTTCGCAATGAGGGAGATAATAGTTGAACGACTGGTTGCCTTGGTAACCATGACAGGGATCACAAGCATACTGACATTGATGATTATGATGGCGATGGCTGGGATTTGGCTGATCCGAACGAATATCGACGTCAGAGTGTCGGTGGTCGAGGCGATGGGAATGACAAGTCGCATCGTCGTTGCACTTCACTACACCATCGACATCCTCCTCTTCTTCTTCATCATCATCGTCGTCGTCTTCATCACCACCACTTTCTTGCCCACACATCGTTCCATCGAATATCGGTTCACCATCAAAACCAGGACCCAAATAAAACGAGTTGTTTTGGTTGTGCACAACCCAGTTTTCCATCTCATCATGGCTTTTGTTTTCATGATCATCATCACGACTACTTTTCATTCCATAACCGGATGGTAAAACATTGTCAGCGACTATGGAGTTGTTGAAGAAACATTGTGGATGAGCTGCATTGTTGTTGTTGTTGTTGCTGTTGTTGCCAAAACATTTTCTTTCGAATGAATCGGCAGGAAGATGGCTGGCGGATGCAGGTTGTTCTGGGCAGAAACCGGTGCCTCTGTGCTGCGCAGAATCTTTTTGAACTGCTTGCTTGATTGCAGGTGCTCTTCGACAACCTGCGATAAATTCACGAAAAAATTTATGAATTTAAATCAACAAACATTAAATAATTAAGAACTAGAAAAAACAACAAATGTATTTGGTATTGGACTGGATACAAAATGTATAACGACCAATTCTTATATTTTATAAGAGCAAAAAAGGGAGCACGGATATACTACTAATAAATAAAATCAACAAATTATTTATTAATTAAATTTCATCAAATAATAATCAATTAAAATAAACAATTCCATGATTTCTATTTATAATTCTATTCTCCACCAACCGTGTCCATCCTGTTTGCCATTGGAAACATTGTTCAACTGGACATCGTCGCCGATGGCAACGTGGTGGTCCTTGCCGCAGGACCGAACGCGCTTCTTCCTCGTCTTCTCCCAGTACCTCTTGGCTGCTCCGTTCTGTCGCGGATCGTAGAACACGACCGAACTCCTGCTGTCGACGACGACGGAGTGTTTCGGCGTTGCCGGAAATGCTTCTTCTTCTTCCGTTTTGTTGGCGACGCATCTTTCAGGCAAGTCCGCCTCCTTAGCCGGCGACCCGCACGAGTCGTGTCTTTTACAGATTTTGTTGCATCCGGCGGATCTATCGACTTCGACTTTTTTTCCGAAACCGAGCAACTCCACGTCGAAGGAAGCAGAACCGTGTTCCGGCTGACAAAACATCGGGTACTCGGCAGTCTTATTTTGCTCGATTATGGAGTCCCTCAGTCGCCAGACCTCTTCTCGAGAGGCGATTGCAAAACTTTGGTGTCTCCGTCTCCGGCAGGAGCACCTGCCGCAAGCAGCTTTCCGGACGTCCCTTCGTCCGAAGCAGAAGTAGACGATCAAGAAAGACGAAAGTGCGAACGACAGAGCGACGAACGCGATGCGAAAGAAGTCGCCGTCGAAACCTTCGTGGATGATGTTAGGAGGATCGGTGACGACGGAGAGCATGGCCATCGCCCAGGTGGCACAGAAGAGCAACAGCGTCGCCGCTGAACCGCACAGCTGACTGGACGGAGGATAGATGGAACCGAACCCGTCGAATTTGACGCCGTTCGTCGTCCGAGGCTCCGACGTGAGGGCCGACTCCAGGCTGTCCATGGGAACGAGAGACTTTTCCACGGTTTCGTGGACGTAACTCGAAGTGTTGCCGCTACTGACGCCAACGACACTCCTGTTGAGCAGTTGCAAAAGTCGTTGATCCGTGTCGAGGAGTTTTTTCGAGAACGCTTGATCGTTGTCTTCCTCATTGTTGGCTACCATGGTGTCGTCGGAATGGCTGAGTTCGGGATGACGATGAGACGACAGACGCGGATAAGAGGAACATGATGACGACGACGATGACATAGACGGAGAAGTTCCACATTCCAGGGAGTTCTGCCTGTTGGCATCTTCGTCGTCGTCCGAATAAATGCAGCCGTGTCTGGACAAGCGAGCGACTTTTACGAAGATGATGAAATTGATGAAGATTATGATGGCAGAAGGAAGGAAGAGCATGAGGATGGTTGCACTCTTATTGAGGAAACATCTGCATGCAAGGGTTTCAGCAACGAGTTAATGATAACAAAACGTGAGATAAACTAGAATTTGAACTCATGATTTCAAATATGATCCTCGTACATTTTACTCTCCCCTGAAAACCCTGCCCCCGTTTGGTCATCCCAGTTGATGGCCGCTCCAATCCCACACACAATTGCCGGCACGCCCCATCCGAGCAGGTAGTCAGGGGCAACGGGTTTGGTCTTCGGCTTTTGCTTCTCAAGGTCAAAGGTTTCATCTTGCTGACCTTTGATCAACTTGTGGAGAAGCTTGCTGAATAATGTTCAAGGTTTTGTTTAATGTCTCCAGTTTCTAATACTTTGATTATAATACTTTCAATTTTGATGTAATTTATGTATATTTGTTTATGAAAGCTAGTTTGTGATTAGGAATAAGATTAAGAGTAATGCTATGCTGAATGTTTCTCACAAGTTGATGATTGTGATCCAAACTTGAGTGGACATGGAGAAGTAATGGATGAGGATGCTGCTGATTCGACAGACGATCTGAAGCCTGTACATCTTCACTCCGAGAGAAAAGGAAAGAGCTAGGAGTGCAAGTGAAAGACTGAGGTTGACAACGGCATGACGTGCTTTGGGCGACATCTCGAGTCTCCTAACAAAATAACGATTAGATTTTTAAAATAATAAAAGTCAGTTGATTACATTAGTATTAAAGGTTTTATTAAAAATTCTAAAAATGTCATTGCCAATCAGCATCATCACAATCGTCATTATAACCCAAACAACTTTTAAACGTTTTAAATTTCTCCTTACGTCCAGTGAGTAATGTAGATGAAAATGATAGTAAAGGACACAAGAAATATGACCACACATCCGATGTATATCAGGATGTTCACTTCCCTCAACCCCCTCAACACTTGAACGAGGATGGGCAGATGTGAAGGTTTCTGAAAGATTAAGAATATCTAATTTTAAAATCAATAATTCATGATATAATTCAAATGATAATGTTAACAATAATAATGTTGATAATGATGACAATGCAAAGCAAATCATCACTGGAAAAATAAGTAAACACATGTTATTTTCTTAAATTATTTCCTGCCCTGAGAAAGGAAATCCGAGAGACTAACATTAAAGTTAATAAAATAAAGTAATAACCACACTCAACAATAACTTATTTATAAAGAACAATGTAAATAAAAACAAAATGGATAACACAAAATAGACAACACACCTGTACCACTGCAAATGCTCCTAATGTCTGGCAAGAAAACTTGAACATCACATCCCTGCCACCAATGCACGTACCACCATCATCATCATCATTATCATTAGCAGCAGCAGCATCATCGCACTCATCATCTTCATCTTCGTAGTCATCATCATTTTCGGACATTTTATTGGCATCCTGGATGCAATCGCCTTTAGTCCACTTGCCTCTGCCATCTGGCGAATATTTTGTTAATAATACGATAAACCTACTTTTTTAAAGTCAGGCTACTGCCACATACCTAATAAGTTCAAATCCAGGATTATAATAGACCTTATTTATATATGCATCATCATCATCATCATCATCACCATCATCATCATCATCATCATCATCACCATCATCATCATCATCCATCATCATCATCATCATCATCATCATCACCATCATCATCATCATCATCATCATCATCATCACCATCATCATCATCATCATCATCATCTAACAGATCAGTACTTGGAAACTCTCTCCACTTTGCCTGAGTCAGAGTGACTCTTTTGGCAGAACTCTTCACCGTTAAGATAACTGGCGATGATGATGATGATGATGATGATGACGATGAAGAAGAAGAATTGAACAGCTGATCAATAGAAACTGAAAAAACAGACCTCCATTGAATAAGAAACTATTTATGAATATTATTATTATTATTATTATTGCTAACAAAATAAGATAAACAAAGATATAATCAACACATAAACAAAGACAATAGTCAAAGAACTATTCCTAATTATTATCAAATTATTATTATTATTATTATTATTATTATTATAATTATTATTATATAACCAAAAAACAAAAAGAGGCTGGGATGCTCCTTTATCAAGTAGTTATAAACAAAACATTAAAAAACACGTAAAAATAAAATTAGAAATTAGATTTAAATTAAGTTTTAATTCAATTTAATCTAACGAACAAAAAACCTATATCAGCCAGGAGTACAGGTCCAGAAACTACATCAACATCCTCGTCGTCATAATCATCATCATCATCATCAGAAACTTTGTGGTTCAATCTTGTTGTTGTTGTCGTCGTTGTTGTTGAATTGCTAAAACCATAACCACGGCCATTTTTCCGCTCCAAGGTTGGGAACAATCTGGAATCCCTGAGATTGATGATGATGATGATGACGGCTGCTGCTACCTCAGCCTCGTCCTCGTCTTCGTTGATGCTGTTTGTGAACCTCTTTTTATCGTGGAACCGATCGACGACAGACTTAACGGAGGATGGAGGGATGAATATCGTCGATTCGAAATCCTGCGAACCCTCGAAGTTAGGAATCTAAAAGAAAAATGAAAAGCAAACTTAAATTTAAAGAAACTTAAATTAAATCAAATTAACTCAACTTAAGAAGAATTTCAGAACAAAAACTCTGCAATTAAAGGGCAATCTAATTATCATTATCAGTTCCTATTGCTGGAGATTGTTTCCAGGAAAGTGAAAGTGCATTCATTTATTCTTAAGAATTCCTAAACTTAACTTTGCTTCGCTAACTGCTATGACTCTCGCTCATTACCATGTACAAAAAAGCCATAATCATTATCACCGTCGTCGTCATCATCATAATCATAATCACCACCATCACCATCATCATCACCTCAGATTGGATCTCCTCGCACATCAATGAAACATTTGTCGTCTGGTTCCTCGCTTTGAATGATTCACTCCCGCAACTGATTCCCTTCTCGTTTTTGGAGGTCACTTTATAACCTTGAACCGCTACGTTTCTCGAAGTAAAGTTCAAATGTGAGGGGTCGGACACGAGCAGGTTGGCAATCGTATTCTCCAGAGCCTTCAAGATCCTTTGAAAATATTAATTTAAGTTCAGCGGAATTGAGCATCATTCCGGCCAATCGCGTACCTCGAACAGCAATTATTCATGAGCTGGGCCTGCAATAGGACGTCGGGAGAAACATTCATGGACAAGTTGACCAATCCAACCACAACTTCTCCTGCAACCTGGAGAAAGGAAATCACCCATTGGTGGCAATTATTGGTAATTATACTATTAATTACACTTACATATAAATAATAAAAAGTTAACACTAGACAAGATAATAAAGTAAACTCAGCCTAATAAAAGCTGGAAGTGCAACTTAATTGACCTAATTCAGAATCCAATGAGAACCAATCAAAAACTAGGTCAACCTTTTCAAATTTCTTTGAATGAAGGGACAGCTGTTCCACAATTCGTGCCAAGAAGCAGATCTCCGTGTGATCCTCAATGCCCGTTCCATCCTTTGTTTGTGGACCGATGGAGTAGAAGGTTTTCAGAACGTTGCCGGTGGTAACGTCGGGAAGAGACAAGTTAAGCTGGTGGTGTTTATTAATAATTTATTGATGTTAATTAATTAATAAGTAAGTTTTTTTTAATCAAATTATTCCATGATTATATATTATAATTATTATGATATCGAGTGTAATTAGATTGTAATAACATCCTAAAGCCATTCCTGTTCATTCCGAAAGTAGCCTCGAATGTCAAAGTTCGACTCTTCAAATTAAACATCCATTAAACATTGTCTCAAAATTTTTGCAAAAAAAAAACAGACATGTTGTTATAAAGTTCATTTGACGATAGACAGAAAAAACAAAATAAGAAAAGAATATAAAAACAAATATGAAAATAAAAAGTAAAAAGAATCAAGGAAGACAAAATGAAACTAGCAAACGACAAATTAAAATCCCATAAAGTTTGTTGCAACGAATCCACCCACCGAAGCTGCCTCTCCGAGCATCCTGGTAACCTCGCTGACGTAATGGCACCTTGGAAACGGGTCGAAGAATGAATGAGATAATGATTTTGAAAAATAGTAAAAAATTATTGATGAGTCGATTTAAAAACATTCTTGGAGAAATTTTTATCAAAGCATAAACAGGCTGGCAATGTTTTATAATTTATATATATACATCAATTATATTAATTCATAATTATTATTTATAAATAACATTAGTGCCATGTGACCTAGATGAACATCATTATCATCATCACCATCACAATCACTAAAATCAAACCCTGCTGACCTGGATGTGTCTGGTTCATTCCAAGAACCATCCTGGTTGCATGACCTGTATGCCTTTTCGACTCCAGAGTGGTCAATCGAGAACATGCAGGTCAAAACCTTCACAGCCCCTGCCAGGGTTCTCGGCCACGTGTAACCACCCTTGTTGCTGTGAGTCGTGGACGGTGGACAGTACAGGGTCGTTTTGGAAAGAACCATTATTTTCAAGGACCTTATTTGTGAAAGATAATTTTAATAATTATTTTCAAGGACCTTATTTGTGAAAGATAATTTTAATAATTATTTTCAAGGACCTTATTTGTGAAAGATAATTTTAATAATTACGCTACAAGGATTGATTGTAAAAGCATTGATTGAGATGAGAGCACACTCATCAAGAGCAATGAAAGCAAAGCAATCAGGAAATTAATTATCAATTAACTAATTTTAATTACTTACATCCCATTTATAAATGATCTGTGATCAAGGAGCAGTGTGTTACAGAAAAGTAAAAACGCAACAATAACAATAGTTATAACAAATAATAATAATAACAATAACAATAATTATAACAAATAATAACAATAACAATAATAATAATAATAACAACAACAACAACAATAACTCACTTTGAGACGTGAGCATCTCTGGATCCAATTTGACAGGTCCAAACTCCAGACAAGCTTTCATCGACGTTGAGAAGTTCAAGTGTTGCAATTTTCAAGTTCCTCTCTGAGCTCAAGACCACTCTGACATTGTTGAGGCTGCCTTGACCAGTCAATGCATCCAAGGAATTGCCATTATGAAGCCAGGAAAAGTTCATGGATGGGTCGAAGAATTTGGCCTGACACGTGATTGGTAGATTGTCGCCCTGAAAGACGACCTGATTGGTCGAAGGAATGAGTTCAAAATGGGGCAGTTCCAGAGGCCAGTCTGAAAAGTAAACAGTTCTTTGTAATTGTGAACAATAAATGGCTTGTAATCAATCTGTCATGTTAAATATAAGAATGTATCTATAATTAGAATTTTAGCCCACCACAGTGGAGACCCTCTGGTTCCAGGCCACTGACCCTGAGGTTCTTGAGTTCAGAGGGCAAGCCACAGAGGATGTCCTCCTGGATTGAAAGACTTCTCAACCAGGTGGAAAACCACTTCAGGTGACAATCGCACATCAGCATCTCTGATTGGATGTCTCTGATTGAAATAGATTATGCGTTAAAATGTGTTAAAGTTGTTGATGATGATGATGATAATGATGACTGAGAATGATTTTTAATATGCAAATCAGTACATTAAATTCAGTTCATAATAACATATATTAGATGTTAAACTTCGGTACCTAAGTCATAATTTTTAATACGTAATAATGTATAACATATAAAACAGAACTATTTATGCATACAGTAAATGACAATAAAAATACTAATTTTTTTTTAAAATTATTTAGTCCCTAAAACACTCCACCGGTTAATAACATGTAATTGATGTTTGTTAACATCAATCAGGAACCATTGTCATCATTGTGATTTGCAAACAGCTGCCTATTACATAACACCAGATGTGTTGCCTGTTACAATGTTGTTGTTATGTTACTATGTTGTTGTTATGTTACTATGTTGTTATGTTACAATGTTGTTATGTTATTATGTTGTTGTTATGTTACTATGTTGTTATGTTACTATGTTGTTGTTATGTTACAATGTTGTTATGTTACTATGTTGTTGTTATGTTACAATGTTGTTATGTTACTATGTTGTTATGTTACTATGTTGTTGTTATGTTACTATGTTGTTGTTATGTTACTATGTTGTTGTTATGTTACAATGTTGTTATGTTACTATGTTGTTGTTATGTTACTATGTTGTTGTTATGTTACAATGTTGTTATGTTACTATGTTGTTGTTATGTTACAATGTTGTTATGTTACTATGTTGTTGTTATGTTACAATGTTATTATGTTACAATGTTGTTGTTATGTTACTATGTTGTTGTTATGTTACAATGTTGTTATGTTACTATGTTGTTGTTATGTTACTATGTTGTTGTTATGTTACTATGTTGTTGTTATGTTACAATGTTGTTATGTTACTATGTTGTTGTTATGTTACAATGTTGTTATGTTACTATGTTGTTGTTATGTTACAATGTTGTTATGTTACTATGTTGTTGTTATGTTACAATGTTGTTATGTTACTATGTTGTTGTTATGTTACAATGTTGTTATGTTACTATGTTGTTGTTATGTTACAATGTTGTTATGTTACTATGTTGTTGTTATGTTACTATGTTGTTGTTATGTTACTATGTTGTTGTTATGTTACAATGTTGTTATGTTACTATGTTG
>JAJTWR010000266.1:1535000-1790000 GCA_021613335.1 Whitmania pigra
AATTAATAAATAATTAATCAGAGCAACCAGAGTGTTGCATTATAATCCGTGTCATCCATTTCCAAGATCACATGATAAGATGTTAATAACAAGTCATTGGGATTCTTATCGACTTATTGGTGAAACGAGTTGATTAACTCATTAATGCATGGATGAATTAAAACAACAAATGCATGGATTGATTGATCGATGGATGGGTAGATGGATGGATGGATGGATGGATGGATGGATAGATGGTAGAAAAGATACAACCTTGTTTAATACAGCCGACGGCGGCAGCGGCGAACGGCCATAAATTATCAGACGAGTGATAAAGGAACAGAAGCTTCAAAAGCAGGTCATTTACCACGCAGTTTTCCATCCAGCCATTCGTCATTCCCTTCCCATCTTTCACTATCTCTCCTTCCTACCTCGTCTCCCACCTAAAGTATTGCTTACTGTTTGTGAGACTTACATTCGGTCGATGCATCTTCAATCGATAGTAAGGCACTTGAGGCGCAATAATAAATAAAAAATAAACAAAACAGCCTCTTCGGGTAAGCATCGCACTCTGATGAGTCTTTCAAAAACTCCTCCATTCGAACAGATGTAAGGAATTAAACTTTCAACCGTTTAATTAAAAAGCCTGCGTTTTTTTCCAACATTAAATAAATTTAAAAAAAAAAAATACTGTTTACGATCATTCGGAAATTTACATCCCCCGTGCATGAACATGAAGTCAGTTTCGAGAAAGTTTGTGGCAGTGTGCTGATGTGTTTGCTCTGATGACAGAGGGTGCAAAAGTGTGGGAGGATCTCTCAGTGACAAGCTTCTTAGAACTAAGCAAATTGTTGGAGGCATTTAAGTACACTCATTCCATCACCCTAATCAGTAAAACGAACCCTCACAAAAGAATATGAAAGTAAGATATGCATGACTAACAGCTTCAGCAAGTTGTCAAGGCCTTCAAAGCTGTCTTCTTCCCATCCTAAAATTTGATTGGCACTCAGGTCACTGCATATTAAATAAAAAGTTATGATATTTTAAAAGTTAAAAACATTTTAACATTTTGAGAACATTTTTTGGTGAATCAATTTTTAATTTTCAACTTTCAACATGTGGCATACAACCATTTATTAATTGTAGGAAATCTTTTATAATCACATCATTAAATGTGTTTAAATTAATTTAAAATGGTCATGATTACAAAGAATGTCAGCACAGTTTGCTTGAGTAGATTTGAGTACAAACAACTTCAGACAAAAAAACTCACAGTTCAATGACATTGTTTGGCATTGCTGTCGTGAAGTTCTTCTTTAGAATGCTCATGTTAGTCAGGTTAAACTTGCTGAACTCACACTTTACTTTAATTCCAACAAAACCCGTTGAAACTGGAGTTGCACCATTTGGTTCTTGCTTTTTTGGATTTTTCTTGGTGCACTGACATCCCGTCATGCAAGGGTAACTTTTATTCCGGCTCAAATTTTGTGCAAAACTTAGGCAAGCGAGAAACAACATTAATGCTGCCAAATTCACACAAGACAAAGAAACCATTTTCATAAGACTTTAAACTTAATTCCCTCAAAAGCACATGTCGAGACCTATGTGTCTCTCCAAAATGATAATAAATCGTCTTTTTCAATCCATCTAAATTAATATGAAGCACCCGCGATAGCGAGCTTTAGTTTGAGGCACTAAACTTTTGAACTAAAGTTTAACTTAACTTTGGCCGCTAGGTAAAATGCAAAACATCGAAAATGTAGTACAAAATATTCGTACCTTAATTTTTGTAAGTCGTTGTAAATATATTATTTCAAAACTGTTTCTAAATACGTAAGTATTATGTTGCTATTTTAAACCTCCTTAACTGCTGTCCGGGTGCATTCGTTTCATGACTCCACCATGTGATTTTTGTCCGAAAGTACCAAGAACATAATTTGGGGAGGCACGGGGGACAACTACCCCCTTGATTTTAGACTAGACACAAAAATGTCATCCCATATTTTGCGAGGGTGCTTCGCCACCCCTTGGAAAATGACGCCCACGGAAACAACACTGGGTCACGAATAAGGCATAATACAATTGGTGCATTGCCAGCGACGGAACGGATGGAACGCACCTACACGCAAAAAGCGCAAATTCTTTCTTCTCGCATCCGCTTGGGTACTTATAATCACGCGTGAAAATTGCTACCATTAGAGTTCTATCCTCCTCCTCTGAAGTCGTCCATATGGAAATAACCAAAAAAAAGCAGAACAAAAGAACATTTTATTTCCAAATTAAAGTGCTTAAAAATAAGTTTCTTAATGCTGGCTTGCCATTCTCCACCTTGCTCCAAAATGCAAAATACCCACAAATAAACTGACTGGTAGCAATTTAAAATAACTCAAAATAATCACAATATTCAGATATCATTAACGTCACAATTAAATATTAAATATTAAATATCAACAGGGATTTCTCAAATGCTTTTGCTTCACAAGATTCAGAAACTCTCTTAAGGAATCATCAACATCAGGGGGCAGCTCTTCAGTTCTGAATTCAGGTCTATTGGCAAGGAGGTTTGGGAGATTCACTTCGGTCAGACCCAGGTCCAACTTGGAGCAGAGCTTCCAGTCAATTTGTGGACTTCCTAATTTTCCAAGCTGAAGAAACAAACAAAATATCCTTTTTAAAACTCATTCAAGAAGAGCACAAATAAAGTGTTTAATATATAAGCACTGTCAAATTTTGAAAATAGTTTGACATTTATCAATTAACAAATTAACAAAACCTTCTCATTTGAAAGATCACGTATTAAAAATAACTGGTCATTAACATATCATGTCGAACATGATCTAAGGCAAACTAAAATTTAAAATAGCCCAATTTGTGCTAAAATCAGTAAATATGTCATAATGATGATGAAGATGATTATTTATTACATTGAAGACTTTGTGGGATTTCAATGGGTTGAAAACTGCAGGCTTTGCTTTAAACATTTCATCTCTGATCCTCTGAAGAGAGGAAAAATCAAATTGTGGCTTATTGAGCTTGTCCACATCCTCCTTTGAGATGCTGGTGTTTCCACCAGAACATTTTGCTGCTTCTCTTTCAACAAGCATATTTAACTGGTAGAAATTGTCTCTGAAGAAGAGAGTCAGAATGTCCATTGATTTTCTGCCTGCAACCAATAAAGTGTTGCCTTAATAACTAATCAAGATTGTAACATAATGAATAGATCAGAAATTCAAACTTGACTCGTTTGATTGAATAGACTGGAAAAGTATTTCAAAGACGAGCGAAGACAATTGACTCTTTGGAAGGCCAAAACCAGGGTCATTTTCATCTTTTCTGTCTCTCAAGCTGTCCAGAAAGTTTTTCAGAAGCTTTATAGATTGCATTAGCATCAAAATCCAATGCTCATTTTCTTACATTTCTTTCCCAAGACTTCCAATCTTTTCTAGAAAATTCTGTTTGAACCAATCGTAGCCTGAAATGTAGTTAAAAATAGATGCCACTGATGCCACGATTATACTGACGACATACATAAAAGAATGTAAATGAATTATTAAAATAGATTTCACTTTAAAGCAACACCAGTAATGATGGGAACAAATCTGTTGTATTGCAGAGAGATTAAGCAACATTGGTAATTGAGGCAATCTTAGTAACACAAATGAAATTTAAATATATTCAAAAATATAATTTCAATAGCTCGTTGTAGCATACATGATTTCTCGTCGGACGACAGAGTGGTAGAAGAAATTGCCAGTCTGTGGATCTTGTCGACGACCAACTTCATGGTGGTGAACTGGGATTCCTGGAAAAGCTGAATGATTCCAGCCTTGTGGATGACTTTTTTGAGTGCTTCCAATAAGATCTGCAATAATATTTCTGCTTGGTTAAATAAATACAATTGCAAAAAAAAATAATATGTGTCATGGTTTACGTGTAGTGGCAAGCTCCAAAATTTCAGTAATATGATAATTATTTAAAACATGAAAAGCCAGATAAGGAATGTCAAGAAATTAATGAGAGTATATGCAATAGCTGTTCCATGCTAAAAACTTGTTAGGCCACTGGCTCAGGTTCAAGAATCAATCAGTGAACAACCTGCACTATGAATGGCAGTTTATTGACCTCCGACATCCTAGACTCCAATCCATCATACCTGAAGCAGAATCTGAGCACAGAAGTTGGAAAGTGGTGGAAATTCCTGAGCAACTCAGATACAAAAATCTTCAGATGGTTTGAGACTTCGGGGAATAAATAAAACAAAATATGGTAAGATATTATGATAAATAGACAACAACCTATGAAATTCGATGAAGAATTTACTCCTCATCGTTATCAAGCTATTGTTCAGATCGTAACAATTTTGCAGCTACTATTGCTTACAACTTACAACTACAACTTACCCTTATCTTTAACATCTTCAACCTCAGACTCCGATGGTTTACAACCACAAAAAAGTCGATCCTTCGAGAAATATGAAACATCAGACGCCAATAAGGATGATGTCATCAGCTCTGACTCCTCAATTTCAATCAGACTCCTCCAAATTATTCTGGAAAAATTATTTCATTATTCATTTTAAGAAATTTATCTGTACTTAAAATGAAACATATAAATATATATATACGTAATTATAAATGATCATTCAACATGCAAAAACTGGTAATTTATTCGATTACCTCAGAATTAAAGGTTCCAAGGTTGAACAGAGAAATTTAAACACAGTTGATTTCTGAAAGAAACAATTCTCAGATGATAATGATTATTATAGTCATAATTGCAGAATAAACAATGTGATGCTTCCAAGTAATCTTACAAATATTCACAACTACTTTACAAAGCCATCAAATAATGAAGTTAAAAATATGTGAGCCAATCCATGAATTTATCTATGAATTCATCTTAGCTTAAACAATTCCGTTAGATTTATAAAGTCCAGAAAGAAAAGATCACACCAAAATTGATCCATCGACTACGTAAAAGCAATCAATAAATGTCAGAATTAGAATTTTCCTTCGGAGCAAATACTGACCTTCTTCAGAATGACATCTCCTGGCCTCCTGGAGAAGATCAAGTCATTTTGACAGGTCAAGTTAACCTTAATAGACTCATTTACTCATTCATAAAATGATCATCACTAGTCTTCTCAACAATTCATTCATAAACAAATCAGTTAAGATCATCATCGCAATCGCCAAGCTTTCAAACAGCATCATCACCAACCCTTTCAACAACTCTCCAAGAACATGTTCAAACACAGGCTCTTCAGTCGGTCGATGTCTGAAGATAATTAAAAGCAGTGAACGGATCACTAAAGCAGCTTCTTTGTCCTCGTTGAGATCGTCATCATCATCATTATCACCATCATCCCTGTGGATTCTACCCCCATCCCTCTTGTCGTCATCATTTCCAATCGGCTGTGCCTCGTGGATGCAGAGATGTCGAAGGAGCAAGATGGTGAAGTTGCTATCATGCAAGAACATCATCTGATTGCGAAAGGCAATATCATCATCGTTATCACAATTATAATCATAATAATCATCATCCATAATAGTGCCTTTTTAAACTACTCTCTGTCACATGAATGGGTCTGCTACCTGCAACAAGAGACATTCCTTCTCAAAAGGATAGTGCTTCAATAATCCAAACATCACTTCGTACGAGGTCGCTAGATCTAATTGGTCCAATCTGGGTAATGAATATTAATTACTTTAGTAAAGTTAAATTACAGACAGCCAATTACATCTCAGTAGTATTTCTTAACCTGGTCTTCCCAGATAGATTCCATTTTGGCTTGATTATGTGAAGCCACTGACACTCACTACCAGAGATGGCATCTGATTGGAGGCCCTGCTTCGACCTATCAGAGAACTGATCATACATCCTACAGTAAGTAACGTCAACTGTTGAATAATGAATACTCATCGTATATTTTATAGTAGTAGTAATAACAATAATATACACTAAGTCAGTGTATTAAGACGATAAATTATCGTCAATTAAAGGATTTTTACTTTTTCATGCATTTGGAAACAATGACAACATGCAATTGCTTGGGATAAAGTTACACCACTATCAGAAAAAGCTGGAGAAAAGATGGGTTTGAGTTTTCAGAAAGCAATGCTGCCATAAATGAAAACCCTGTTCTTGGGCTCTCAGAAAGCAAATGATATAAATAATTTAATCTAGCTATCAGCACAGTTTAGGGATACTGAGTCAAAATGAGCTTTGACTGGTCCAACTTCTTTTAAAATAAGAATTTGACGGTTAAAGGGTAAAGAAATCTTTGCGAGTCAGACGACCAAATTTTGTCTATCCACTGGTCTCTATATATACATAAGTGAGAAACATTCTTGGTTGAAGTGACATAAAAAAAATTTGTTTCGCATTCATTTCATTTAATAATACTGACACATTATTTAGGCTTTAGGTTTATTAATTATTTTTGTGGCCTGAGGTCTCTTGTTGAGACTTGGCTGTTTTTTTTTCATCTCTTTAGCCAAGTTTGACTTTGAATAAAAGTAATAATGATAATAATAATAATAATAATAATAATAATAATAATAATATAATAATAATAATAATAATAATAATAATAATAAAATAAGAGGATCCACCAACAATGATGTTGACAACTTCTAATAGGTTCACCATTTCAAATATCACCAAGGCACTATTACCAGAAGTGATACTTCACAAACACTTATCAACAAAGCACCAACTCTTTCAGCACAGTGAGAGGACAGGCAGATATAAACAGGGTGGTTGTGAGAGCCACACAGGATACGTGCATCTCGTGGATTGCTCCGTCATCGGAGCACGAATCGATGACCTCCTCGCTTCTTCTCGAGCAGCGAAAAAGAAGATCCAGTCCCCTGGAGAGAAGGCTTTGAATGTTCGAGCTGGATGAAAAGGGAATATGCAGCTTCAATTATGGTTAGCACATCTCGACCTAATATTAAAGCAATACAGTTATTGCAATCACAAGCAAGGTATAGAAGGATGAGCAAATGATTTTTCCTCAAAATGTGAAGCTATGAGACAAAAATGCATTAAAAAGGTGCTTATCAGAAAACATTTTGAACTCCAACTGCTACTGAATTAGTGATTCCATTGATGACGATGATGGTGATGATTAATACATTAATTTACCACATTTGCTCCTAAACTTAATTACATTACAATAACAACTAGACCACCTCAGTACTCACACAAACTTCTTGACTTGAGCTCTTTGGAATCTTTTCGAGGCAAAGTGCCATGCAAACGTCCGCATACATTCACCGAGGCAGCCGGAGAATATCTGGCTGGATGTCTCGAACAAACAGTGAGAGTCCAATTCGTGCCACAACCACTCCATCTGAAGCCACCAGTTTTGTATCCAGTAATCTGGTTCATTCTCGTCATCCTCTGTCATAGTGCCACTGTTATCACTTCCTAGTTCATCATCACTGTGCCAGACAGAAATCATGATGATGTTGATGAACTTGACTCTAACTAACTGCAAAAGGTCCTTTTTAGCTGTCAGAAGCAGATCAACGATGTCATTGTTTGAGACTTGGATGTCTGTGATAAGTTGTTTGACATGGGTCTCTAAAAAACTGATGCCCGACAAAATAATTATCAGGCTTTCCACAGTAATTTCCTTGTTAATCTATGGCAAACATAAATGCTCTATCAAAAGAACTCCCTTTGCACTAAATGGAAGACCGAATGATAACTTACTTTCTTAGAAATCATCTCAATATTTTCAGAAAAGGTTTCTAGTAGCATGAAAAGAAGTTTTTCAATCAATTTATTGTCCGAAGAAGCCACAAACTTCATGAAACGCCAAAACTTCTTGAGGACAGTAACAAGCTCTATGCTATTCTTGGAAGCAACAGAAAAGATGGGTCGATTCGGCTGAAGTGAGTCTGGGACGGGCATTGAAACAAAGTTGTTTTGATTCTTCGAGCATTCCTTGAGATCATGGCCGAGCGATAGCAAAATGGGTGAAGAATATTTCTCAAAAACTGATTTCCAGCCAAAGACTGGAAGGTGAATTTTAAATTAACGTTTTCATTCTTAATTTACCAGATATCATTATTATTTTATCAGTATTATTATGATTATTATTACTGTTATTATTATTGTTATTATTATATTATTTCAAAACTCAATCATATGCCTAATCTACTTAACTTAGAAATTCCAACTCAAAAAATAGACATTTAGGCAACTCCAGCTGAAGAGTTTGTTTGAATTCCGAGGCAGGTTAACGCTTGCCAACCTGATGCTGTTGCCTGATTGGATCGGTTTGGCTGCTTCTTACCTTTACCTGTGTTTGAATTCTTCAGTGCACCTTTGAATTTTAGTGAACAAATTAATTAAAGAATAATAATTTCGACGGAGGATCCAATAAACGAATGACGATCATTAACAACAAGTGACAACAATAACAATAAGATAGCAACTCTTCAACTGTGTGGTTTTATCATTTGTGCTTCTCGACCTCTCCTGTCCAACCATGCACCTCAAAGATGATTCGCTTATCCTCGTGATCCTGTCGTCTGCTTCTATCAGCCAGCCAATCAGTTGCAGCAGTTCACAAATTTTATCATCTCGCAGCAACTGTTCATCATTTTTTACCTCCGGTTTCATGTTGCTCTGCGACGAGGACTTTTTTGAAGGTTCTAATTTATTGTTAGGCTTCGGTGACTCGGCAATCTTGGCGATGGTTTCTACCAATGCAGTCAAAGCTGCAAGCAGGGGATCTAAATAAACGGTCGAAATAAAACTCAAGACGTCGTCTTCTTCAATACAAAATCTTAAGAAATTAGCATCTTCTTCAATCATGGACAAGATGAACTTTCCACCAAATGTAAAGTCTGTTGCACTTGACTGCAACTCTGCAATCTTATTCTTAATAAGTAGAGACTTTGAATTCGCATACAAGACAAGACCGTGATCCGGAGACGACAACAAGCACAGCCTCTGAAAATACAATCGCTTGTCTTCGATGATCTTCTCCTTGGCAAAACACACAAGATGCAGGAAGTTCTCAGGTATGATATTTTGCTTTCCTTCAGAGGATGTCGTGGGGAAATCAAGTTTACTCATTTCATCCTTCAACAAGCGATCCAAGAAATTCTTCTGGAAGATTGTGAATAGTTCGTTGAAACTCTGATCTCCATCGAAGAGGGACCGTCTCGAAGCTTCATTTCTCTCTATGCTTCTGAAGCATGTCGGAAAGTTTAAACCTTCTTTAAACTGCACCCTCAATAGGACGTCAAAAACTAGACATTCGCAGCCAGGCTTTTTTTTCAAGAAATTCATCTGCAAATATTTCCACTAGAAATTACTTGAATTGATTTATGTGAACATTTACAACAGTAAGCAGTTGTTAAAGTCTATAATAAAATAAATTTATTTATTATTAAAATTTTATAAATATATTTGAAAATTAAATGTGATATCTAAAGTCAATCAAAGTGCTCTTAATGTACTCAGACTAACCAATTCAACACAAACAGTTTTAATTGAATCTGTGGCATCTGTACTACAGACAGAATTCTCCAAAATGTTTTTAGCCAAAAATTGATCAACTGCTTCCAGTGTTCCATCAGATGTTTCTCCACAAAACGTTTCACAGATGTTCTTCAAATCCATCCATGCACTTTCCATCCTGAAAAGGAAAAGTCCTTATTCATACAAGAGAAACTATTGCATTTAATTTAGCAAGTAACCTGTCAATCATTATAAGAATTTACAAACATCCAAACACAGCTAAATAAGGCTAGAATTGGCATTTCACAAGTGAATTCAAAAATTACATGTTTGTGAGACCTTTATAGGCCACTTAACATAAAACAAATATGGATATGAACCTGTGAATCTAAGTGCTTATGACTAGAACAACAATTAAACATAAAGACAATTCATTAAATTCAATTACAGTTAATTAACTAATGTTTATTTCTGACTTCAACTAAGAATCTCATAAATTAACCTCTTGTCAATTTCCCCAATTTGCTCATCCAGCTGATCAATTGAAAATTTCATTCCGTCAATATTTTGCTGATAACTAAACATATCCTCAATTACACACTTTCCTTCCATAGTTGAGCTATTAACAATTTTCTGTCAATCTTTTTTCTTGTAATTTTTCACATTTTCCATCATTGTGAAAATCTTTAAGTTACAGTTCCTTCAAGGAGCCAAGTTATATTCTAAAGATAATTTATAAAACTTGATATAATACACTGCACTCAAACTGTTAACAATGTCCATGCAAACTGCCAGCGAAATAAAAATCGTCTGCAACATGCAGCGCAGAGGGCCCCATTGAAAGGCAAACTTTCTCCATGCTCCCATTTCCTGGAAAACATACTGCATACCGAATTTCGCTTTTTACAATGTTGTTAAAAGATTTACAATAAAATGTTATAATAAGCAATTAATTTGTAAATATCAAACGTATAATTTAGCATGAGTAATCTTTTCTTCACAAAATTCATGTGCTATGTTTTTGTTTACATTTACATTTTATACCCATTTAAACCATTATCGCTCATCATGAAATTTTATTAGTGGCCTTTTACCGTTAAACATTAAAATTAAATGCATAAAAGAAGGCGACGATGCGATAGCGATGAGGACAGTAATGACGAGTACGAGAGACGTCTGGAACCTCACTGCAGTCTCATCACCAAACGTCACAAACAGGAAGACGAAACGAGGAGCAGAAGTAGACATGAAGATGGAAAAGATGACAAAACTTTGAACTACGAGCATTACAAAAATTTATTAGGAGAAGTTTATTTTACTGAATCAGATGCTCTGCGTACGGACAGTCCGGATTACGAGAATTTTTGGGTCTTTTTACGAAAATACCAGCAATTTGAACAAAAACAAGAAAAGCCGAAAGACTTTTCGACAAATGCCTATGACAAAAAGAACAAAAATAACCTGTCCTTTACAGCAAAAAGTGACAAGATTAAAAAGTTCCACACAAAGCAGGTTGGCTTCAGAATATCAATAGTAGTTTTTTTTATAACTTATATATAAATATTTAAACAATAAAATATGGGTTAATAAAATTATGGGTTAAAATTTATATTGCATTTGAAATATTTACTTGAAATGATTGTTATAATAGCAGCAATATAGAGATTTATTTATTCTGTACCAATGCACGTCATTATTGTGCAGTTTTAAATGGAATTATTTTAATTTAGTGCAAAAGATTGTCATCGCGCTACCTTTAATAATAATTCAAATAAATGTATATATGAACATGCAGGAATATGCAGGGAGGTCTCGGAAGTTGACGACCGAAGAGCTGGAGACCTTCGAGACGATCCTACTCCTCTACTACGACTTCCTGCAGAAGCAAAAGTTCAACAAGCTGAGGAAGATCAAGAAGGACCAAATGAATCTGCCAATATTCAAGTACAAGAGAGGAATCATCGACTCCATCAACAAGCATCAGGTTTTTATTGATATTTCCATAGACTACTTTGTTTCACAAGAATTAGGACTTGGGATGAAAGTTGTTAGCTATAACAAGTTGTTATATGTAGTTGACTATATTTGACAATTTAAACAAATCCAGTAATGTTAATATTATATAATTATATTCATTAGGCTTACAATAGTCATGTTTTTACACAAATGCCAGTTTATTCAATAGCACCGAAGCATTAGTATTGCAATTATTCACATTTTATCTTTTATTCTGACAAATCATTCACCAGATAGTGGTTGTGGCAGGAGACACAGGGTGTGGAAAGTCAACCCAGGTGCCTCAGTACCTAATGGAGGCAGGGTACGGCAAGATAGCCTGCACCCAACCTAGGAGAATTGCTTGCATATCTCTGGCAAAAAGGGTTTCCCATGAAACGCTCAACGAGTACGGCTCCAATGTTGCTTACCAGGTAATTAATGCCAGCTGCATGATGATTCAATATGACTGGCTTAAGTAATCTTCATAAATTTGATTGATCAAATGAGTTATACCATTCATGCATCATCATGAAACTCAACTTTCTATCTGCGTGATTTAAATTTCCAGGTGAGATTCGACAAGACGAAGACCAAAGCTACCCGCATTCTCTTCCTCACCGAAGGTCTCCTTCTGAGACAAATTGACAACGACCCGACCCTTTCCAAATACGATGTCGTCATCATGGACGAGGTTGGCAGTGCTGATGATGATGACAATAGTTTTAGTGATACACATGATAATGATAATTATTGCTTGCTAATTATAGGTCCACGAAAGGCACGTCCACACAGACTTCCTACTGGGTGTGGTGAAGTGCATCCTCCATCAACGACCAGATCTCAAACTGATCCTCATGTCCGCCACCATCAACCTCGAACTCTTCTCGAGGTACTTCGGCAATGCTCCCGTTGCCAAGGTTCCAGGCAGACTGTATCCCATACAGCTCTATTACCAGCCCATAGACAAGTTAGGATTTGAATTGAATTGAATTTCATTGGAGACAAAGTTTCATTAGATAATTTCAGGAATGTCTAATCAAAACTTGTATTTATAACTTATAAATAGATCTACATATAAATAACTCTATAATTATGCTTACAACTTCTATCAGATTAGGTTTATCTACCTACAAAATCTCTTTTTTTTCAAGGACTGACAAAGATGCAAAGGCTGACAAATTTGATCCGTCTCCTTACATTCGAGTTCTCCAACACATTGACAAAAAGTACCCGTCAACAGAAAGGGGAGACGTGCTCATCTTTCTGTCCGGTTTGACGGAAATCATGGCACTGGTCGAAGCTGCAAGAGAATATGGCAGGATGTCTTCATCGTGGATCGTCCTACCGCTTCATAGCTCTCTCTCATTGGCCGATCAGGATAAGGTATTTTAAAGTGATTGGTTGTTAAAGTCATTAATAATTTAACTTTTCGTTTATTAATCGTTTTCTTTCTCAACTTTTTTTCAAGGTGTTTGACTACCCACCTGATGGTGTCAGGAAGTGCATTGTTTCGACAAACATTGCTGAAACCTCCGTGACCATAGATGGCGTCAGATTTGTTGTGGATTCGGGAAAGGTTTGTGAAATTGTGCAAATGCCTAGTGTTGCAAATCTTTAATGATACTCATCAATGCTGATTCTCCCAATCTTGTTTAACAATAATGGAATTCTTATATGTTGATACCTCTTCATTGGCTCTGTACTGAACCATCATCAATACCCACTTAGGTGAAAGAGATGGCACATGACTCGGGAGTCAAAATGGGCAGCCTTAAAGAATCCTGGATCAGTCGAGCCAGTGCAGAACAGCGGAAAGGTCGTGCCGGAAGAACGGGACCCGGAGTCTGCTTTCGACTGTACAAAGAGGAAGAGTACACTGCTATGGAAGAATATTCCACTCCAGAAATACGCAGAGTTCCACTGGAATCTCTGGTCCTTCAAATGGTTGTCCTCGGAATTCCCGACCCCAGACTCTTTCCATTTATAGAGTCACCCTTGCCAGAAAAGCTCGAAGGTGCCATCAAGATTCTCAAGTCACAAGGGGCCCTTACAGAAGATGAATGTGCAACTCAAATTGGAAAAACCCTGGCTAAATTACCCGTCGACGTCGTCATGGGTAAAATGTTGATCACCGGCTGCATGTTTGAGGCCGTCGATCCGATTCTAATAATTGCCGCCAGTCTTTGCGTCCAGTCCATTTTCACAAATAAGGCTCATCGGGATTACGATGCCTACAAGTTGAGAAAAGTAATATTTTAATGTTTGTTTTTTTTTAATTAAACAGCAGACATAACAACACTGACAATATCGTCATCATTGACAGGACCTGGAGTCAAATCATGGAGATCCACTGACACTTCATAGCATCCTGGAGAACTGGTTGGAGATGAAATCATCAGGTGAGGAGACAAGAAGGTGGTGCAAGAAGAGGGGAATTGAGGAGCAGAGACTTTACGAGGTCATCAAGTTGAGGGCACAGTTCAGACAGCTGCTTACCGATCATGGTCTTCTGGATGGTGAAAACGATGGCGACGACGATGACGACATAGAGTGAGTCAACATACTTATTGCTTGTCCTTCGACTGCTTGTAAAATTTAAGAACCATATTTTATCCTTTCCTCGTTCAGAGATGCCGTTAAGAGGAGGAAGAGGCATGCAGACAGGAACCAACTACGAAAGTTGAGGCAAGAACACAAGAACAAGGATAGGAAAAAGAAAATTCTGAAGATGACCGATGGAGACGGAGATGATGATGACGTTGATGAAAGAGAAAAAGTTGTTGGAGATGTTGAGGGCGATATCAGGGACCTCGAGTTCAGACTTACCAATGCTCCAGATAAGATTCAAAATCTTCTGGCCAATAGCAGGAAAGCTGCAGCAAATGATACATCCCTGCTAAAGGTAAGTTATTTGTAATGTAATAAAAAAATAAATATATGTAATAAAAAAATAAATATATGTAATAAAAAAATAAATATATGTAATAAAAAAATAAATATATGTAATAAAAAAATGAATATATGTAATAAAAAAATAAATATATGTAATAAAAAAATAAATATATGTAATAAAAAAATAAATATATGTAATAAAAAAATAAATATATCTGCATGATAAAATGATTCTTTTTATATTGCAGGTGATCATTTGCAGTGCTCTGCATCCACAGTTTGCTCTTTCAGATGAGCACAATACCTTCAAGCCTGACTCTCAGCAGCTCTACCACACTCCACTCAAGTCCTTTGTGACCCTTCACCCGACCTCGGTTTTGACCTCCGACCCTGAACATTTGGTGCTGAGGGATATTGAGGTGACTATATGTTCAATGCAAATTGATGTGCAATGATGGTGCACTTACTTTTTGGTAATTAATTAAAAGATTCTGCAAAAATTTTTTCAAATTGAGCTCCGTATTGGGAATTTGCATTCCCCCATTCTCAAATGCTAAATTTATTTACCACAAAATAAATAATAATAAAACTTAATATTGGCAATTTATTTTACATAAGATCAAGGATGGTGTCAAGAGAATTGGATCACGCCACAAAGGTAGACTCAGCCACAACCATCAGTTATTGGCTTATGTTACCCTTCTTGAGACCAATAAGCCATATCTAATCAATGCTCTCAGAGTACCTGCCCTACAGGTTTGTTATGCTAATCAGGTTGTTCAAATTTTCAAGGTCCATATGAACCATAGATCCTGATTGATTTGATCAATTGTCAAACCAAATTCATAATTTGATTTGGTTAAGAAAAAGTAAAATGATACACATTGAGCATCCTGAAGCTTAATTTTAATCATCTTAATTTTAATCTTAACCATCTTAATTTGCAGACCCTTTTACTGTTCAGCAACAAGATTGACACGACCTCCGACCTCCACAGACTTGTGTTCGACTCCTGGCTTGACATAGAGATTGATCAAAATGAAGAAGCCCTCAGCATAGTTATGTCTTCCATACGAATAAGAACTGCTTGGCAGAAGCTATTGGAGTGAGTGCAGAGCTTTATTTTTGATTCGAAGTATTTTCTTTTGAGTAGCTTTTTAGTTTTTAAGTACTTATTTTGTTTAATATTTATCAAATTTATTAACAAATCCTAAACACTCAAAACTAAAACTGCGTTTTTCAGACACAAACTCCAATGGTCAGAAAGTCTCTCTTCGTTCAATCCAGATGAAACCCAAGAAAATAAAATTGCAGCTGCGGAAGCCAAGCGCAAGAAACGCAGACAGAGAAAGAAACATCAAAGAGTTGAACACAAACTCATGAGAAGGCTGCACAAGAATATTAAATCTTTCCTGGAAGAAAAGATTTACTATCGCATTCGGAGGGTTCATCTCGCCGAAACGAAAGGATTGTACAGGGATTTAGGGAGATACATCGAAGAAGTGAGACAGGCCATGATTGAGACCAATGATGTTATGGAAAAGATCCATCCCGTCAAAGGTGGATTCAAGGTTTGTACATTGAAACTGAATATGCAATATTCTTAGATTTTGCTAAGTACTTCTCTACTTATTATTTATTTCCCTACTTCTTACAAATTTAATTTCCTAGATCACCGAATATTTGACGTACGACTGCTTGGATGATGACGGTGGCTTTCCACCACCACTTGAGTCATCACCACTTCCACAAGGAAATGATGATGACGATTACTACGAGGGCTCCTCAAAAGTCCAAAGTCAAACAAAGTATTCAGACAAGTTTGACAGGGAGCATTGGACGTGTACAGTATGCGAAGGCTCGTTCTTCTTCATAACAGCAGAAAAGCTTCAACACAGTGAAGCCTGCGAAAATGAATTGTCCCTTTCTGTGATTGGCTCTTCAAGGAAAGATGAGGATGACGAGGAAGAAGAAAAGGTAGCAGAGAAAACAGACTTGAGAGATGCAAAAATTTGTGAATTTTGTCATGAGGAACTGAAATGCTCCATACCTGAAATGATCAAACACTTGAAGGAATGCTCAAAGAGAGAGGATATATGTTGAGCCATTCAGGACCTTTTAGCATGAAATGTTAGCCCACTTATCCAAATTTCTTAATTAGTTTCAGTTGTTTCCTTGAAACAAATAAAAAAACCAGATCAGATTTTATTAAACAAACTATTTTGTTATTGAAAAGATATTGATTTTTACACTATTCAGTGTAACTAAAACAGCACTTTTTGTGACTTTGATGTTGGAATGCCTAGAATATTGGGAAGGACTGCACACCAATACTTTCTATGCCACATTCGTTGGAACCTCTGCGGATTCTGAAGTAACCCTTTTCGCCCCAATTTCCACCCCAACTATTTTTGACAATCCAGAACTTGGTGTTAGTGTTTTTTTCCACCCCATAACCAACAATGGTCACAGCATGGTTAACTTCAAAGAATGGATTGTAGTTGACTCCAGCTTCTGAAAGCGATTAAGGAAACAAAATGAAATCAATCAAGGATCAATAGAAATCTAATGGTTTCTCACCGACGTGGTGGTAAACTCCCCCTCCGTAGTTATGGAAATCTCCGTAAACTTGGAAGCCGACAGCAATCGGACCGTGATTGACGAGGGCAATTTTCATCAGTTCTTCATTGCATCTTTGAAAAATAATGTTCGCATACGTAGACATATTTTCAATTACAACAATATAATACATATTTGAAAACATCAGTTACTAATGTGTGATATTCCCTTAATCTGGTGACCAACGTGTTAAGTGTTATGATAATCAGGTGTCATCATCACTTTATTTTTGACCGAGCCACGAATAAATACCTAACTGCAAACCTTTTTGTAAAT
Organism: Whitmania pigra; assembly: GCA_021613335.1. NCBI lineage: Eukaryota > Metazoa > Annelida > Clitellata > Hirudinida > Haemopidae > Whitmania > Whitmania pigra. The sequence continues at coordinate 1,552,248 of JAJTWR010000266.1, forward strand.
TTAATTACTCCAACTCCCATAACAAAGAAGAAACCGTCCTTACCCTCCGTAGAAGCCACCAATGTACTCGTATTTAGTGAAGTAGTACTTTGTGCAGTTGTGCCTAGCTTTGACATCGCACGTCCTGCGCGAGGCCTCGTAAGGATTGCATTCTTCTTCGATCATGCCGTAGTCTTCGGAAAATTTTCCACCAATCAAGTAAGGAAATCCTCCCTCGCAGTCTGGATAAATGACGAAAGTCATCATTTCTGACATGCGTCTTAATAATACAAAAAGTTAAATAAATTAGTAATAAGAACACACAAATACAAAACAATAACCTTGTGAGTATGGGCTACAATCTAATACATCCTGAGGAGAGAAAACAACATTTATGCCATTCTTACTGGCAACCTTTAACCTGGCCTCATTCATGGATGTCGATGCAAAGGCATAGCAACTGCCACAACCACCTGTGAATATTATAATATTATTAATGATGATAATTTGCATTCTCCTATAATTCAATGCAACTAGAAGGTATATCTGCAACTATGTAATATACCTGCCCATTTATAAGAACAATAGCAGTCTAGATCACTATTCAAGTAAAAGTCTAGTAAAAGACCAATAATAATAAATAATAATAAATAATAATAGTTTATTTCTATGGCGCCTTGTGCGTATCGTCAGAGGCGCCTTGAGTCTTCAAGGAACTTTTTGAAGAGATGGGTCTTCAGCTGGCACTTGAAGAGCTCGAGCGTGGGCTGAGACCGGATGATGGGGGGCAGGCTATTCCAGACGGCGGGCGAGGCATGAGAGAAGCCTCGGTTGACGATGGATGATATGTGGACAGGTTGATGGAGATGAATTATAGAAGATGAGCGGAGGCGATCGGGGATGTGACGGTGGCGAATGAGATGATGGAGATAAGGGGGATTGGATGTGATTAATCACCTTGATTTCTGACGGGTGTGACATAATTCTTGCTCTCGTGATTCCTCCAATCAAATTCCTCTGGAAGTTCATCTGCCCTCCTTTTCACTTCCTCAGTGGCTTTGGCAGGATCTGGATACCTTAAGGTGCAAAACATTTTCTGCTTAATTTGGTCAAAATAGCAGCCATTGAAAACCAAAGTTCAAGATCATTATCTTTATGGCACGAATAATGTAGGATCCAATTAGTGAGGCCTTTATAACTATTTCTATAGCATAATTTAAATAATGTCATGCAAATATTCTAGTCATAAATATTCTCACCTTGGTGACAAATATTAATATTTAAAGTTCTTATAAAAATTATAACATGAAAATTCTAGCACATCTTAATGTGACAATTTCATGAAAAATTTTATCACCTCATCTTCTTTCCACCTGTGAGTCTTTTAACTTCTCCAACAGTCATCTTCTCAAACCTTTCATACTTCTTGGCATACCAGAGGATGTTTGTGTCACTGTTGACCCTCTCAATGAGCTCATCATCTGTTTTGTAAGGTGCATTCTCGTTGTCATTAGATGATGGCAGGTTTTCAGTCCGGATCCTGATAACAAAATGAATTTGTCAAGCTTGAAATTTCCAGAAATGATTATTATTCCTCATTTACCAAGGCTCATAATCTCTGTTTGTGCTGATGAAATACAATTTTTTACTCTTTGGATTCTCCTTGACACCAAAATAGCATGACCAGTCTCTGCCAAACACATCATGTGACCATCCAACTAGAGTTTCATTGCAGACACTCGTAACTTTGGACTTGTCATTATTTACAACATATTTGGAAAAGGCAAAAAACTTTCTTCCATGTACAACAACCTCAAAGCCCTAAATTGTCAAAAAAAAACATAGCATTATTTAATTGGCAAACTAAAACTACATTAAAATTGGAAAAACATGACAAGGTACACATCTCATAACTAAACAAATTTTTACAAAAGAAAATTGCAATGGTGTTATACAAAATAAGTTTAGGATAAGTCATATTTTACCTGGTTGTAGATCATAGTCCAAAAGCCTTCATTTCCAAACTCATCTACGACAATGTTGGGGTATTTCAGTTCAACTTTGAACATGGTCTTAACATCGACTGTATGACAGATAATGTTTAATGTTGAATGAGTGCAATTCACTTTGAAGAATTTCACACTAAACCTGGCTTGCTGCAGTCTATTGTGTTGTCGCGACCCCCTTCACCTATATGGAAAACCCATTTTCCACGGACATCTTCGTACATGCAATTTGCTGGAGTATCTGCTCCAACAGCAGCAAAATACAAAACTCCTAAAATTAAAAATGCCAGAGACCCCATCACGTATACGACTTTAAGATCATGCGAGGCGCCGATCCTTTATAACACAGGTCACGAGAACTCTATCATGTGACTATTTGTCGCTTACCTGAAACATCTCAAGACCACTTTTCTCAAACGCAATTAGTTAGTTCTTTGCTAGTTCAGCATTTTTGTTTACTATTACTTTTTACACATCATGTTGGCCAATTCGGCGCTAGTACATTATCTCGACAGAGCAAATTTTTACTTTATTCTGTCATGTCTTCATCTGAATTTAGTAATTTTTCTCAGTTTTACTCCTTTCGTATTTTTACAAATTAGGCTTGCTATTTTTTAACAAAAATTCATTTGAATGTGGTGAACCAAAAAGCGCTTTGACTATGCTTGATCTATCCCGGATCGCTAGGTAGAGCAGTCTTTGGCACCTAGGGACATCGGTCCCCATGTTGTCAATTTGGTAATTGAAAAGCAGAAAAAAAGGTTATAAATCCCAGAGAACCCTAAAAAATTTCCGGATTCCTGGGCATTTGCTTCCTCTTGGCGGCCATTGATAAAATTTGATGAATTGCTATTACTTGGTATTATGTATTTTAATCATGTTACAAATATATATATTTATTAGTAAGTAAGCATATTTTTGGCAGATAGTGTTGAAACAATTTATTTAATCTTATAAAACACTTAATCGGGACATGAATTCAAACGAATGTCAAGTTGCGACATTAATTTCATATTAAAATATTTGCTTTACCATTGCCTATACAAATAATATGTTTAAGCGCTTTAAAAGATTGGGAAGGATTGGCTAGCTAAGCTCTCAATGCCACATTCGTTGCTTCCTCTTTTGATCTTGAAGTATCCGTTCTCTCCCCAGTTCTTTCCCCAACTGTTTTTGATAATCCAGTACTTGACACCAGTAGACTTGTCAACTCCGTATCCGACAGCAAGCACAGCATGATTAACTTCATAGAATGGATTAAAGTTTTCACCAGTTTCTGATATAAAAAAAAATTATATTAAAGCTAAGAAAGCAAAGATTAATGGCATTACCAATAGATTACAAGTGTATGTGAAATTACACAGGATTCTTTCATTCAGCAATTTATTAAACAAAATGTCTCTCAAAGAAAAACAAAATAAGACCAAATTAATAAGCATCAAATACATTTCAGACTCACTAGTGCTGTGGTAGATTCCGCCACCATAATGTCTAAAGCTTCCGTCGACATTAAAGTTAACAGCTATAGGGCCGTGGTTGACGAGAGCGATTCTCATGAGTTCCTCGTTGCAGCTATGGTAATCATGATATCATTAATTAGTTATTGCAAAACCGTAGAATTCAAAAACATATGGTGATCCAACTAACCCTCCATAGTATCCTCCGATGTACTCATATGAGAAGTAGTACTTTTTACACTTTTTCCTCTCTTCCGAATCACACTTCCTTTGTATTGCTTCATAAGGGAAGCAGCTTTCTTCAACCATTCCAAAGTCCTCGGAATACTTGCCAGCAATAAGATAAGGAAAACCACCCTCGCAGCCTAGCATAAAAAATGTTTGGTTACTTCAAAGACCTCTTGTTTTCTAATTTGTATTTTGTCAAAATATTGAAATATAAACCTTGAGAATATTGACTGCAATCAAGAACATCCTGAGGAGAAAGAACCACATCGATGCTGTTCTGGGTGGCGACTTTCAATCTAGCTTCGTTCATGGCTGCTGACGAGAAAGCATAGCAACTGCCGCAATGCACTGCAAGCAGTTATTTGTGGTTGTTACAAAGTCTTTGAATGAAAAGATAGTTATAAATATTTATTGACACGACTACTAACTCTGATTCCTAACGGGTGTAACGTAATTTACACCGCTACGATTCCTCCAGTCAAATTCCTCTGGCAGTTGGTTAGCCAACTCTCTTACTTCTTTAGTGACGGGTGCAGTAGATGGATATCTGTAAAATAAAAATTGGAGAAAAATAAAGTATTACACAATCATGATATTTGGATTAAACAAAATTTTTTACAGGGATCATTAGGACTGAAGGCAGCCACTTTGTTGGCGTTCGATATGCTACGTGCGATTAGGTGATCCTATGTGAGCACCAGCAATAAAAATAAATCAATTAAATTAAATATTTCAGTATCGAAAGTCTAAGGCAGCTTATTTCGTTAAAAAATGTGTTAAAGAAATTTTTCTCCAGCGAACCCTTTCCACAAAGCAAAGGAAAGGAGGTGGTCCGCTTAAATCAAGGAATCACTGCTTTAAAGCGAAGAATAATGTCTCACTTTATTTGTTTTCCACCTGAAAGTCTCCTGACCTCTCCGACGGTCATTTTTTCAAAATGATCGTACTTCTTGGCGTACCAGAGGATATTCGTGTCACTGTTGATCCTTTCAATATGATCTTCATCTGGTTTGTACAGTGAATTGTCATATTTCGATGAGGGCAGACGTTCATTATGGATCCTGATTCAGGGAACGATTTGTCACATTTATGGTCTTAATTATAATTAAATGTTATATCAAACTTGCCATGGTTCATAGTGTCTGATGAAAGATGACACTCTACTTTTCGGGTTTTCCTTTACACCAAAATAGCACGACCAATCTCTTCCGAATACGTCATGTGACCATCCAGTCAAAGTCTCGTTGCAGATACTTGTTACAACAGACTTGCTTTCAACATATTTAGAGAATGCAAAAAACTTGCGACCGTGTATGATGACTTCGAATCCCTATTTGAAAGAAGAAATTAAAAAAATATGATGCAACAAGAGCCGCTGACAATGCGCTAGCATAGATAGAGAACAATAGAATGTAATTGTGAGGTTTTTTACTGCATACGTTGTAGAAATAATTTTACCAAACACAAGCTATAGTCCAAATCATCTCAGTTATGCAACGGACTATAATCAAATAAATAAATGAATAAATAATAATTTTACCTGGTTATAGATCATCGTCCATGTTCCCTCATTCCCAAACTCATCAATAACGATGTTTGGGTACTTCAACTCAACCCTAAATGTTGTCTTGACGTCCACTGTTTGAAGGCAATTCAGTTGAGGTGGAATACATTTACATATAATTTTTAAAGTGGTCATGAAAAAATTAGCGTCTCACCTGATCCACTGCAGTCTATCGTGTTATCATGACCATTTTCACCTATATTGAATATCCATTTTCCGCGAATGTCCTCATACATACAATTTGCTGGTGTGTCTGCCTTAACAGAAACTCCAGCTAGGCAAACAATTCCAAATATTAAGAGTGTAAGCATGATCTTCCTGTGTTCCTCTCAACACTGAGAACGGAACAAGTCCTCGATAATCCATCTAGTTTAGTTTAAGTCACAAGAAAGAAGTCATGTGATAATTTTTATATGATCACTTATTTGTAAACATATTTGTAGTTATTTAAAGATTTTTTCGTTTTTTTGGTATAATTTCCACATAAAAATTATGTTTTCCTTAATAATAATGGAACTCATGAAATGTAAGATCCTATTTGAATAGATGGTTCTACACCTTTTTGAAGAAATCCAATTTATTTACTTCACATTTTTTAATTATACTATTTTTTTATTCTCAACAAAATCAAAAATAAAATTAAATGTATATATTGTTGCCATCGATTTATCATCGATTATGTATTTAACGCATTATTGTTTCATAACGCTTCTTGACAACGCTGATAATGCCCTTGGGTCGCTTTTAAGTTTTGTGGAAGCCTTCACTTCAAATATAAGCACTGTTCATTGAGTATCTGACAGATTTTCGTGAAACTGGTAGTTACGGTATAAATTTGGACATAGCAAATGGATGCTTTGAAAAATAGATGCTAATTTAATTGTCTGCTGGCGTTTGGCGTACGCAGTAATTTCTAGACGAAAGGGCTAGGCAAAGATTGTGTAGAAAATTTGAGCAAATATTTTTCGTCGAGGTTATTCCAAATTGCTGTTTTATCGTCAGAATTCCAATCTAGTGTTGCTTCAACCACTTTCGGAAGTGTTGCATCGATTCCATACAGACTGGAAGCATGAGCTGTTATTTAACTCCATATAGTTCTTCAAAAATTGTTGGTTTCAGGTTTACTTAAGTTTGGAATATGTTATGAAAAATTTACCTAGTGCTTTCGATAGGACACGTATTGGAAAAACCGTTAAAAAACACAGACATTAATTAAATTTGAGAATTATACAAGCCCTTACATTAGAACCTATTAATTATCAAAATTATGGTTAATCTACAAATGGGAAAAATTAGGATACAAAAATTTTCAAGATACCTTTTAAAAGCATCGAGTTGTTGATTGGCCTTCGTGCTCCTTATGTTTGAAAATGTTTCCAGGCGTGGAGTTGCGTTTCATATCTTTAACTGTATTTATGCTTTTTAATTTATTTTCTGTGGCTGATCTAAAAAAACAGTCGATTGAAACCAAAGTACTGGTATGTCGATGATGAGTTTTGACGATTATAATGGTTATGTTGAAGTAAATTCTTGCATTCATCTTTAAGAATAAACCGGATCATTGCCACACTAAAGCCGAATACGGGGATACTGTATTTATTCACTACTCGGTAAACTTCACATTTAAAATGCACTATTTAAAGTTACGAATGTTTGACAATTGGTATAATATTGTTATTTCTTTAAAACTATTAGGGTAGATATATTTGAATTTGTTTACAGAGAATTGCTTTGGCTCATGCAAATATGAAACAGGCCCAAGCCTTTCTAATGAATAAAAATAATTTTTTTGCTATGTTGCTTAAAAAATGCTCTAATAGGTGAATGGCAATCATAGTCAAACTGTTGATTTTATGACTAAGCTCTTTCTTCTGAATAGCTATTTATATCACGCAATAATAGTAATATAGAGACCATCATAAATAAACTCATAGGCCTGGCTGGAGTCTGGTGAAATGGTTGACTCTTCGATGAACAAGGGTCCAATGATGTTGGAACTTGGAGGAAATAAAATTATAAAAGGTAAACACAAGGTCAAGATTTCTGGTACAAATTGGTATTTAGCTGAAGAGATGTTTAGCTATTTGGACATGGTGTAAATTACTGAATGCAACTGAATTGCATCATACTTGTGTACCTGTTAAGCAGTTACAAGTTTTAATGTACACTTCGCTTAAAAGAACATAATATGATTTCTTTGGTAACGATGTTAATGCTAAAACCTGTGAATATCTTATAGGTTTGGACATGGGTATCCGAGGAATGTGTGTTGGGTGAGAATTCTTTATTTTTACATTTTGGTTCTTAATGTTTTTTTTTAAACCTTGTAATTCAGCCCTGTTCGTTGTGAACATAATAACAGTTCTTAAAGCAGAATTTAATGGCTGTTCATTTTTAGGGAAAAGTTGTCGCTTGTCATACCACCTGAATATGCCTATGGAGAGCGTGGATACCCTCCTTACATACCACGTGAGCCTATTGCTTCCTTAAAGGGAATTATAAATAATAATGAGAATTCCTAAAAATAACTTCAATTTCAAAATAATGTAAGAAGCACATTAAAAATATACAACTAGTCTCAGGAGCCTTCTGCAATTACTTTTCTCATCCAACATATCTATAGTCAGATCCTGAAATAAAGAATTTCATTCTAAGCTATCACCATCTGAAGTTTATCAAGACATCCTCATGACATCTGCATGCGTGGGCTCGTAAAATTAATTAGTTAATTTCACATTGTCGTAACATTCAGCCGATGCCACTTTGACATTCCACGTGGAGCTGGTTTCCATCAAGTCTGCAGCTGCGGAGGAGGCCGTCTTCCGGATGCTTCGGTTTCTTGTGGCGCCAATGGCTGCCATCTGCATTGTGATGTACCTTTACAAAAAGTACCAGAAGTTTCCCACCAAGAAAGAATTGAAAGGCTTCAAGAAGAACAAGAAAAAGAACTGACACTGATCCCTGATGAGCGAAGTTATGACATGCTGATGATGCTGTTGTTGGGTAGGATCTTCATGCTAAAGTGATGTTTATGTTAAGGATATGACAGATTGCTTATCACACAACGGGCACGTCACTTTTCAAAATATTTATATGTTTATTGCCATTTTAGTCAATTAGTCACATTCTGTTTGACATTATTAAATCACTCATTGATTAACGATCAACCACTAAACTTCAGTATTTGTTCTTGCAACAGTCATCAAGTTCATAGACGACTGCATGGTTAATGTTCGAATAAGTGGCAGTGCTTGTTGCTGATGGAAATGCGATCTTAGTGTTTCTTGATTGGCTGTTGGTGATTTGAGACAATACAAATGTTCATTTATATGTTTTAAGGTCACATAGTCTGCAGATTCTTTCATGAAGGATTGGTGAGCTCTTGTTTCTTCCGTGATAAATCAGTGCCCATTGCTACGTGATGCCTGTCGTCCATCAAACTTTGTAACCCTTTTTCGTGAGGCTCTGAGCCTTGTTTTCCTGAATCAGATAGACATCAGTTTCACCTTTGTGGTACATTTTATGTCCGACATGATCTCAAAACTGATTTATTCCAAGAGATGATGAATTTATATTAATATCCAAAGTTTTTGAAGAAGTCAATTCGTTCGTATCATTTCAGTTTTTGTTTTCAGAAATACATTAAATCTCTCACAACTCTTAAATCTCAAATCTGCCCCATGGCTTTTCAAAACTCTTAGAACGAAATATTGGCTGATTTTTTGGTCGGTTCTTTGTTTTTCAAAAACTATTAGTTATTATTATTATGACCATTATAGTTTTGCTAAAATGGAGGCTAATCTAACAATTAAATCAGTCAATTTGGAGTGTATGTTTCATTTTCAAGGCCATGACAAGCTGACACTTGATCTTAAATATTTTTCTGTGTTTGCTCCTCCAAGAAATGTTGTGAATTTGGATTTAAGATTAACTAGATGCCTAGATGTTAAATATCGTTGTTGGCTTTTTTGCAATTGTTCAGGTATCGACTGACTTTCAAAAAACTAGTTTGACACTGAAATCCAATTTTGTATGACCAAGAAAAAAGGTTATAAACTTAAAAGTGCCTTTGCATTGTTTAAAGGCACAGAAAAACAAGATGATCTGTGATTCATTAGGATGAGGATGAAAATTGGTGAATGTGCTGGATCATCTGCTTGGAAGTAAAATTAATTCATTTAGACAATTCTTCTTCCAGTTTTTCTTGGTTCTTTCTTTCGTATTCACGTATGAGGTCGTCGATGAGCTTTTGCTGGAATTTAAGTGCGCTGAGTTTATAAATAGAACGAATTCATTTGTTTCACAATCTGTTTGTTTTTGCAAATGATTAAAGTTGAACTCACTGATTCATCTGATGAGGCCTTAAACAGTTCTTGCTGAAATAGTAGTTGAAATCGTTTATTGAATGAAGCCTAATTCTCGTTACTGATAAAGTATACTAACCCTTTTCTCAATAACATATTTCTGTCTGATATATGGTTGATTGAAGAGCCAGAAACTACCAATGGGGAGAGTGACATAAAGGGACATCTGAAATATATATAGAACATCACCTCTAATTATACCAACGGTATAAAGAATGCGTTATGCATTTCGATAATATTGTAGGTATGAAAACCATACTTTAAATGCCTCCAGTTTCCAACCGCCCATGTTTCGTTCGATGTGTTTCGTACTGCTATGTGTAAAGTGCTAATTATACAATTTTAAAAAATATTCTTCAGGGTTAATCGCTCACTCGCGGCCAGAATAAAACGACAACAATCTGGCATAAAACTAAAAGTAAACTTTTGTCGAACCTCGATCAAAATTTTCATGCGCTCCATTAAATATTATAAATATAAGAAGTTAAAAAATGTTTCGATAACTTTTTTTAAAGCATCTAAGAAATAATATCAAAAACCATACTAATATGTAATAACAACATTAATATATTTTTTATAGAAAATTGTGAAATACTCTAATACTTTCAGTCTTTATTAGTTAGTTTTAACAGAAATGTGCCTAATGATCTGCGATTACTTGAAACTAATTTCGCTAAATGTGTAATCCATAAAAAAATCGACACCATTTCGATGTTTGCAATAAAATAGCTGTTGCAAAAAGTCGTGAAGACTGAGACAGAGGAGATTCACGAAATACAGGGAATACGAAAAAGAGGAACCGATATCATGAGCTTTTTGATCAGTCGGACAAAATTAATTAGGGAAGACAAGAATAAAATTTAAAAATCTAGAGCCTGACCAATTTTAGGATGTTGTTCAACTGAAAATTACAACCCTAATTAACCAAAATATATTTTTATTGCGTCGGCATGCTGGTCCACTTAATGAACTTTTCAAAATGCTGGTGAGTTAATCAAAACAAAAAATTAGTCTAAACGAGCCGTTATTTGCCGCTGCTAAATTCATTAGTTCACCCTAATTATTTCATCCTTTCGCATACTCAGCCAATCTCCTCTTGATTAATTGATTGAATTATTTTTGCGCAACTAAATAAACCACTCTCCTCATTCGCCAACTCAATCATTTACCATGCCACTCTCTCATTCATCATCCACTCACCCAGACTTCCCCCTCTCTCCCTCCAATGAAATTCAGATCCATTCATTCATTTATTCATTGGATGAATAGGCGGCCAGCACTACAGAAAGGGGCACAGTCAGGGAAGAGGAAATGAATGTTGTGGGAGAAATATTCTCGGTAATAAAGACTGAAAGAAGCGGATAAATTGAGGAGGAGAAGAGAGAAGCATGACAAGCATGTACGCGCAACGCTTTCGAGGTCGTGGAGAAGGGATTCCATCGTACAGACATGCGCCCTTCGATCTCAGTATCTAAATATTTTGAGAATTTTCGGAAATAAATAAGAGAACAGGAAATCAAATAAAAAAATTGAATTAAACAATTGTTATTGATTGCCACTGTTTTACTAGTAAAAGTATAGAGGAACAATCCTTTGGATTTCGTGGAAACTCCCGGCTCGTGTTTTTGACCCATTTTTATCTTATCACTACTATTTTGCCGCCATTTTAAATAATTATCGCTTCGAATAACCTCCTCTCTCGAATAGTGATTCATAGCGACAGCGACAACGTTTCTCGATTTCATTCCAATAATTTTCCAACGAAAGAAACCGGGCAGACGACTACGACGAGGAGCGGGAATATGCGCTCTGACAAGCGCTATTCGGAATAGCTGGAGCTATGGAAGTGCACGAGAAGCTTCCAGATTTACGAGAAGAACTCCGTCGGAGAAATTTCTTCCCTGGAAAATAAAACAAGTCGTCTGCGTTCAGGGTAGATTTCACTCAGTCCCAGTGGAAGGCTTTATGGTCGACTTGGAAGCGTGACTGACATCCCAGTTAATCCAGTGGACACTTGATTCAATCGAAAGTCCAGGGTCGCAGCATTACTTCCGTCATTACAAAGTCGATGATGATGATGATGATGATGCCGGTGAGTGAAACGTGATCTGTTCATTTTCAACAACTTCATCCATCGATTGGTCATCGTTGAGGTCCAATGTTAAATATTGTTGTTGTTACAACATTGCGTTGTTGTATTGTATTATAATAATAATAGTAGTATTACTGTTGTCGCTGTCGAAAGTGCGAGTTGTTTTTGCTGATAAATATTTGAAAAGATCTAGAAAAGTTGTCTGAGTCATGTCGTAATTCACCATTATTATGTTCACCTGTTCGCCATTTTAAATAGCTCTATTAGCGCAATTACAAAAGACAGCTCGTCCAACGTTCGCAAGTCATCAGCATCAAATCATCGTCATCGTGATCTTCATCATCGTCCTCATAAACATCGTCAGCATCATCATCCTCATCATCATCATCGCCATATTTCTGTCAGGTGTGTGTACTCGCTTCCGTGCCAATCGATGAACCTACTGGAGCAAGAAATTAAATCAATGACAACTTATATTTTACAGCCAATTATCATTCACTCATCTAACGATCACTCACTCAAAATCTACTCAATTCGTCCCCAAATGTCGGTCATCGTTTATTCCCCAATCGATTCATCACCAAAAATTCATTCTCATTTCCGTTCAGCAAGGTGCCCTTATCCGAATGTTTGTTTGAGATCAATAGGGCAAAACAGGGCAGTTTAGTAGACCAGCACGTATAAGGGGGAGCATTTTAAGACCGGGGAATCCACGGATAACCTCATGCGGTCGAAGCATAAGACCGGTGCTGTCACACCTGTGCAAAGCAATTCTTAATGGATTCGGACAGCAGCAGGTGTACATAATCTTAATGATAACTTATTGTTTTTAACGAGGTTTAATAATGATAAATTAGCTGAAAGCAAATTGGATATTAATCTAAACTAATTAAGTATTTAATTAATTGAAAACACCGAAACTTAGGAAATGGAAGTTAAGGAAGACACTCGAAGATGTTTGTTCGTGTTTTATTTCAGCGCAAACAATCAAAGTCTTCAGGCGACGATGGCATTAATGATGATGATGGTGATGATGATGACGATGATGATGATGATAACGAATCATCAGTAATTTGAAATTTATTTGCTCGAAACATTCTTTGGAAAGCCGTTTAAAATCGATCAAATCAATTCGTTGATCAGAAATGCCAAGTGGAGCTTCAAACAAATTCAGATTCTATTTTTCAACTCACTATTTAATGATAATTAGGTACAATATTATATTATTAATATTTTTATAGTTATTAATTAAGTAATTGGTGCATGAATATGCATTAGAGGCCCTGCCGGTCGATCCGATTCCCCTGATGTTTTGCAACGCGCCCCTTTCGGAGTCATTAGGTTCAGTCCAGGAATTGCAATAAATCCATGGAATTCGACCTCCACAACAAAATTCAAGGAACATTTCTAGGGACACTCGGACATCCTGGAAACCGGATAAGTCAAGCAAGTTGAATCAAAGTTAAAAGAGGGTGTTTCCGCTATTCGTCTCACGTAGAGGACGTGGAGTGTTGCACTTTGAAGTTGTTCCAAGGGAATTTCTCAAAATCCCGAATGACGTTCACTCTTTCTTTCGATTATTAAATATATATCATCGCAGAGTCACTTACTTACGGATAATGGTGTTATTAATTGATAATTAATTGGTGTTAAATAGATTCACTGTAATTGTCCAAGTTAATTTTGAAAGTAGGAATTCAAAATCTGTTAAAAAAGTAGAATGATTAATGTTTGCAACCACTGGAAGTCACCATCGCATTGTAAAACGCGTGGCCATAATTTTCAATTACGATGAAAATGATGATGATGAAGATGAATCGTAGCAGTTTTGTAATACGATAATAAAAATATTTCCTACGATAATAATAAAAACTGGCTAACTTATTATTATATAATAATTAACAATTAAATAATAAATTATAAGATGTGTTTCCAAAAGATCGCACTCATTGTAATACTTCCTTAAGCCATTATTGGTCGTTTGGCATAAAATATAAAATGAGTAACTCGTCTGCTAGTTAACCTCTCAAGTTCTGCCGGCATTGACCCAGATCACAGCGTTGACGTTTCAAAGGAAACTCTCAGCGGGAATCGATCCAGCACTCGGTGACGTCATTATTCCGTCTCCACTTTGGAAAGGATCGACATCAATGGAATGTTTCCTTCTGTATTTCTGATTTTTTTTTCTTTAAAAATTCCTTTTCTTAAAACTGTCATTGATCGTCATAAATTCTGCTGGTAGTCCTGATGACGCTCACGATGAATTCACCTAAATGGAATAAATTGGGCAATAAACAATGCACCGTTTTTGTTTTAAAAATCTGAAAAATTAAAAAATTAAGAAATGGTTAACAGAGCAGACAATTTAAGAGAGATCTTCCTCTTTCAGAGGCTATCATTACCGATAATGTCGACAGCAGTAATAAAAATATAATAAAAATAACATTAACCATCTTAAGCGCCAATAACACGATTTTTATCTAACGGCTCAAGCCGACCCCCCGTTATTTATGTTTGTGCGGCAGTTACTCAACTTCCTTGTCTCCAAAAACTGGAACTCTGAGCATCCACAGCCGTTTGATCATTGGCTCTGAGAGCAATGGCCGTGGGTCGTATGGGGAATAAAATTTCACGGCTGATCGAGTTACCGGTATGGAGGAAACCCGGTTTATAAATAATCATATTCTGGCAGGTGTTACTGTTCATTTAAATTGATCATGTATTTGCTAAACCTTGTGGATTAACAAAACAATATTTTGACTAAACTCACCCATGAAATGAGAAACTGGTTTGATATTTTTCAGACCTCTAAATACTGACGATATTTAATGATGAACAGTGGCGTTTTTTTTATTGGAACGTGATGTAATTTGACATTCGAGCTTCATGTCACGGTGTTATTGCATGAGTAGTCATAGTAATGACCACATTGATGATGGTAATGATGGCACCAATAGTGATAATGATGACAACGTTATTGATGTTGGTGGCGATGATAAGGTATGACATTGATGCTGAGGATGCGCGCCTTTGGAGCATATTGTAAACAGCTCCCTCATCAACGAACGAACATGATCTGACTAGACGGTGATTTCATTTTGTCTGAAGAAATCATTTTTTCTTGGACAATTGAAAACTAAAAAAACTTTTTTCAAATTGAGTTATAAATTGTAAATTAAATTGTCAAAATTAATTCCAGGCATTCGTATAAAATTCATGAAAAACAATTTTCTTACTTAAAAATTAAATTAAAACATGAAACAAAATTATGCGTTGATGAAAGTGATGTTTGAATTTTTGCTCAATTAATTTTTCTTCAAAATTCGTTTCAGCATATTATCAGCTACTACCTCTATTAATAACAACAACAACAACAATAATAATATTAATTCACTTATAAATGGTGCACTAACGCAAATATTTCAGAAGTTGACAACTGACAATTAAAGTTCCATCACATAATCATCAAATGAAGTCATCAGTCAAATACATAATTCAGTACTTTTTCCCATGAGAAGAAATTGACTTTAAGAATGACGACTAATCCTATTAATTATCATTCGAGTGAAGTCACATTGATTGTAGGAATGTTAGTAATAGTTGATTCTCAAATTAATTGATTGAAATAAGCATCAATCAAAGTAAGGGAAAAAGTAACAGGAATTTGTGGTTGCATTCTCATTTGTCAAGCATCTGTCGCAGACTCCTTCTCTGCTGCTGGTGATTTAGAGAATTTCGTCACAAAAGCTCCACTTGTTAAAGAATCCATTAGAACGAGAACCTATCCAATCTCTCAGCTGCTAGGAAAATTATGAGTTGACCAACATATCGCCAGAAGACAAAGCATTCCTAGGGATCAGACTATTGCCAGCCAACTGGAAATTGTAACGAGTGCCATTTCTTCTCTCACCTGACATGCTTATCCTTCATTTGTCTGCTGATTTTCCTTTTTCGACCGCCCGACGTCATAATCTGAAATCTCCATCTGAAGAAATATAATTATTTTTCATCCACGAGAATGCTTCCTCCTTTTCCTCGCTCGGTGTAAGTATTTTTCCACCGGAAAACATGCAACCGGTGGTGCTAAATGAACGAAGGCCTTAGGGTGGATTTGTGTTCCTTGTCTTGAGTATAGGCTTGAATACTTTCCACGGTGGATGTAATTGGCGTGTCGTTGCCAATCAACCACCAGGTCACGGAGATTAAGAAAATTTAAGACAAAAAATAAAAGCATTTGTTGCCATAACAACAAATGAGTAAGCTAAAGGTAGCTATTTTTGTTGCAAGGGCAACACGTAGCAACGCGCCGAATATGTTTTTTGTTGTTGTTGTTGTTGATCGGCGTGGAAAACAGCCTCACGAAGCAATGCTTCAGTGCATTTTCCTCGATCCGTTTAATTAGAAGAAGTTCAATCTGGAAATGAGCTGTTGATAGAGGGAAGAGAGACAAAAAAAATAATAATTGCGCTTCAGAAATAAACAAATGCTCGAATGCATAGAATTTGACCACCGATGTCATCACTCGCAATTTCATGGTGGAAAGAATTGTTTTCGTCCGTCGACAAAATTTCAAAGCAAACGTCGAAATGATGTCAAATATTGTGTTACGAGTGATCTGCAATCGTATTAGATGTGGCTGTGATAACGATGGCGAGCCAAAAATAATTTTAGCATTAGTTTATTACAATAAATGCAATAGTCACTGTAGGCAAATAGTCCCTAAACATGCATGTGTATAAGAATTTATTAATATTATCATCGTCATCATTGTTATTAATCATATTGACATTAGCCTCCCGCTTCTCCGAGATAACGCAATCCATTTTCTGAATTTCATTTCCCGCCAGACATCCGACTGAATATCAAATTTCAAAGCAGACGCTTGGAAATGCTTCCAGAAAAACCTGAAAGGCGGAACGAATACTTTTTTTGTAATTTTGTTTTCACAATCCTTAAAACAGGCCCTTGGGACTTACCTCTTGTCAAACTGCTTCCATAATGAAAGCCTGACGTGGCATTCGAATGTGATTCTCGAATGTTACAATAATAACGTTGGTTTATTTTATTTCGCGGAACAAAATTAATGTTAATTATTCTCTAAGGAATCATATTAAATTACACGCACACGGATTAAAAAATGGCTAAAGACTGGTTCAGTTTCTACCAAGCATCCTCAAGACTGGTTGAGACTGGTTGAGACTGGTTGAGAATGGTAGACACGTCTCAAAACCCGCGGCCATAAGTTTTACTGTAAGTTTGGAGAAAAAAAGCAGTTAAAAAAAAATTTAATGAGGACATTTGAAAATGTCTTCATTTTGAAACCTCTCAACGCCCTAATGAAGATCTAAAACATGTTCACACCTTAACGAACCGAAATTACATCTTTCCACGTCATACATTTTTAGGGCTTGATTGAATCAGAGTTTCTTTTCTATGCGCTCGTGATTTCAAAAACATTCACGGCCTCAACCGTTCTCGCTCAAATCCTTCCAAACGTCTGTCAGACAATCAGTCAATCAGAAATGCAAACTGTTTCCATATCTGGGGATCTCGAGATTCGCACGTCATTCCATGCGTGGATCGTGTTAACGCGATGCAATTAGAATATTGCTCTTCCTTTACTGAATGGTTGGCTTAGCAACGGGAACTCTTCGTGATCATCAGCCGATATTTTAGATTCAGAAGATTGATATTAGGAAGCAGGTGCACCTTTTTAATGTCTTATCGTCTTTTTTATTTTGTAAAAACAGATTTTATATTTTTCATTTTATTATTATTACTATCTTATTTTATTATTCTAATTTCTTAACTCCAATTGCTAATAAAATTACCTATTCATGCTGCTTCTTGATTGAACAACTTTTCGCCAGTTTTTATGCTTCCAATAATAAGCAGAATCATTCTGGAGATAGTGGACTTCTAATGATTCACAAATTTATCAACATCCTGGTATCATCATCATCATCAGCAACGTCGATATGACTTTATCTTCATCGCAGCTGGCGGTCTTAAACCTAATTTAGGGATCTTAAAATTTATTTAAAAGTTGAAAAGACCATTTTATTCAATCGAGTAGATAGAATAAATAATTAGATTTATGAAACTCGCCCTTCCTAAACCACCGAATGTTTTAAGAATGTTTTAAGGTGGAAGAAGTGAACCTTTGCCTGTTCTTCCACCGTTCCGTACCTTTTCCGTATGGTCTTTCGTCGTGTCCTAACGTGGAGAAAATCTTTTGGAACGAATTCATTGAAAAACAGCAATTTGGACGGATGGAAAGGTGTTGACAAGAAGTGTTTGAATTTTTTTTTGGCTTTTTGTTTTGGTAATGGGACTTCGATGATAAAGATGATGGTGATGGAGCTGGAGGAGCGTGGTGATAGTTATTCACGTCATAAACGTAGTTGAACATCGTCATTCACGTGTAGTTCAGTGACTTCATCGCATGCATCATGACAACCAAATCTAATTCATCAGATTACTCGCACGCTTCTCCAAGGTCATCGCCGATGTTAGTGTTATTGGAATTGATTCAATTTTATTTTTGTTAAATCCGACAACCAAATTATAAAAACCTTTCCAACATATTTTTTTATTTCAAATTTATTTCATTCCAGTTCGTGATATTTTCCAGGGATCGTATGTCACCGACAACCGCCTGCATCTTTCAAGTGGCACTTCAGCACAGCAGGGTCAGAAGCAAGCTCTCGACACGTCTTAGATTCCGTCATCACCAGCAAACCTGACTGACTGCAATAGGCCTAGTGCCAGCCGATGAAATCATTATGAATTATTGCATCGTCATGCTCCTAGCTCACACAAGCGCAGGTTTTTTAGTTTTTGGCACTGCACCAACCTTAAACGACAAACTGTCGAGGAGCCAAGAAATCCGTAAAATTAAATTTTATTTTAAATCGAAGACCTGGAATGGAGGCAAAAATTCCGACGATTGTCTCTTAAACGCTTGCAATAATCCTTTGAACAAGATAAATCACAGCGAAAGCATCGGTGTTACAGTCATTAACAGCAGCATTACAGAGAACGCCATCCAGCCAACCTCCAAAGACCGAATTTCCAAAAGCTTTTCACCTCGTCAATCTGCAAATAGGGCGACGAACACAAGTCACGCAACACAAGCCGCTCATTTGTCTCGAGAATCAAAAGAGACTACCTACCACTACCTCGAAACGTTGTCGCTAGGAAACGCTACTTCTAATGCTGCCAATGCCGATTCTACACGTCGACAATACGTTTCGCCAATCATCGTCTCTCTTACCGCATCCACTAATGCAACTACTTACCACAGAAAAACAACAATAAATTTAGACCGGTCCCAAATCCTCAATTTCTCCCACGGTTCGAAAACATTTCCGGGCGGCGATGCAGTGGCTTCTGTTGAAGAGTTGTCGACAGAGTCGTCAACAATGTTGACAACAAGAAGCACATCGCTGTCAACGAGATCTTCTCAATCTTCATTAACTAGGCTGTCCGTTGGCCGACTGTCGCCATTGCCCGAGACATCAGCATCAACCGTGGCATCGTCATCATCGCCATCAACATCAATACCTCTTTCCAGACTTTTAATGGCTGATACATTTCTAAAGGAAAGACCGTCGTACATAACGCTGTCCTACAACAAAGGCCCTTGGAGGCGAACATCACAAAAACATTTGTTCAGTCGATCATTTCATTGCTCTTTTGCATTCCATGCGTTTCCGGGTCATTTTCCATCGCGTGCAAATAACGAACCTAGACTCGCAAATAAAAGCCGGGTATTGCCCTTGACCTTCCACGACGCCGATACTTTACCCACCTCCGTTTCTTCAGCAACAACCGTAAACAAATTCTACGACCAAAGCAACATTGTTGTCTCTAAACCTTCGAGACAACGCAAACGAGATTATCGCAAAGACGTGGAAATGCATGAAATTACTTCCAGAACAATGCGCGACTGGGAAAAGAGGGGGAAACAAACTGACGCTCTTACGGCAGGATGGGAGAGGACAAACGCAGGCGCACAGTTCGAATGGTCTGGATCGTCCGATCGTAATCCTGGAAAATCGATGCGAGACGTTCTTTCGGGGTACGATAGGATGGACAAAGTCGATTATGATGATGATGTTTATGGTCGCGACGGGATCGATATTAAAAAAGTTACGATTCCAAGTATTCTTCAAAATTCTCGTTCTTCGCATCACAATCTCAACTCAAAACTTGAAACCTTCGACTTGAAATTTGCCAAACTCTCTTCAAACGTCGCAACGTCTATTCTTGATTCCAACGACACGATACAAGAAGATTCAGAAGAAGATGAGGAAGAAGATTATCCCATTGTTACGTTTTGGTCGGTTCCCAAAAACTGGAAGAGCTACGCTCCAAAGAAAAAGGGGCAAATATTTAGAAACTTGACTATCTTACCTCTAGGAATGCTGCTAGTTTTTCTGGTGCTGGTCATTCTGCAGTTCAGTCGGTGGTGCCTTGAAGATATCAGAGAGTCTGATGGTCCGCATCTCAACTACACATATCACTTGTCCATACTAGGTGGGAGAGATTATTCGATGCTCGATAAGAACATAGCTTCTAGGAACCTCTGCGATGCAAATATCTATGAAATCCCAGCAAGACCCAAGCCTAATGTCTACGGAAGAAATGGAAACCGAAAGCAGAAACATTTATCTCGATATCTATTAAGAGGAAATTCCACTCCTAACGGTGCCAGCGAGGGTCTAGCCTACGGATGCCGAGGAGTGGTTGAGTTGATGATGAAAAGCTCAGCCGGCATGCTCAGCAATCGAAGTCTAACCTCATTCGACTGCCCTTTCATGAACGTCGAACAATACTCATCGTCAGCTCCTCGACTCAGCGAAACTCCGAGGGAATCCCAGCAAACTCTCGAACTTAACTACCTACACAACAGGAAATCCAGAGTCGGTGGAGGAACTGCCCATGCCGGAGACAAGAAGTTGAGCGGGAACAAGAAACATAGCAGGAGAGTTTCGAGGTCTCTCAATAACTTCAAGTCCGAGCCTCGTCTCGCGGCAAATCAACAGCATCGCTCTACACGACTTTCAACTCTGAAGAAGGGCTCGAGCACTGAATCGGCTTCCAACTCAAGTTTGCTGTCATTGAGCCAACAACAACAACAGAAGAAGAAGCAGCAAAAGCGCTGGCAACGACAAAATCGTTCAAAACGTCAAAACGACAACCTTTATGAGTGCTATTCGGGTCAAACGCTGGGAAGCTTACTTGTCATGCCCAGTCGTCTCGTGGTTGCTCCGATGGCAGTAGCTTCTCCTTCCGCTACCGTATCTACTCTCCTTTCGTCCAATTCTTCGAGCACGGCCATTCATCCACCGGTTTGTCCAATCTCAAAGCAAAATCCTGACATTTATGTCAGGACACGGCATCATTCTTCCCCGGCTTCCTCAAATTCCATAAGGGCTTTAAGAATAATTGCATCTGATAACATTCATGTGAATGAAAGCCAATCTGTTAAAACATCTGCGATCACGGCCAAACGTTTGCAAAAGCAGCACTACTTGGACTTTGATTTAAAAGAGGGCGATTCAACGTACAAGTTGCTAGAATCTGACTACGAGAGCCTGGTCGACGTGCATGAACCAAAGACTTGCACCCAGAGAAGCTTTACCGAAGAGACTGAGTCTCGACAGACACTTTGTCAACAGCCTGAGGTAGAACCCGTAAATCATGAAATGCCGATAAACAACATCTTTCGAGTCGAAACTAGAGACGATTTGAAATCCGAAGATTACAGCCAGAACGAAAGCATTCGTCCTTCGACAAAGTGGAGACTTCCTTTGTCCTTAAGTGAGTCATACTCCGTAGGAAAGCACCCATCATGCCCAGGTGAATCTCTAAGCTCCAGTGCTTTCCATTCCTGCAAAAATCCACCCAGGAGGTCGAAAACAATGACTGGTGAGTCATGACTCGGGTTGTTAAAAATTCAGTAACAGGTGCATAACTCGACTTGAACAAGGGTCCCCTAGCATTACGAACACGAGGATCAAGAGGGATTAAATGCAATGCGTCGAATTTAAATTTTTTGTTCGACATTTTCTACCTCTTTTGAATTTTGTTGAAACTTGCGTGTCGTCCATTTTATACAGAAAAATCCCGAGGAACATAAATTGAAGCGACCACCTCCAGCCATTGTCGAAGTATTCAATATCACCTCAACAGCATGAAACGACATGTCATTTCATTTACCGCCATCAAAATTTTGTCTAATTATGGTTCCTATAACCATCGTAACAACGTCGTAATCAGCATCGTCGTCGTCGCATAGATATACTTTAATATTGTCAGGTTAATGACATTGATCACCACGATTACTAATATCTCTGGCTAGATCGATTGCTGTTTGCCGTAGGTGGCTTGTATCGTTTTGTAAAAAAAAAAGTGGAAACGATGGAAAATTCCGCTCCCATAAGTCTCACATCGATCCGAAGATGTTGAATAAGGCGATAGTCTCCATTTTCTGGAAGTTTTTCACATTCTGTCACCGTCCAATCAATTAAAATGTAGATAAATTAATTATTAATCTTGGCAGATTTAGTAAACTTGTCGGCAAGAAATTGAAAGATGAAACACTTAAGAGATACTCAAGAATCGAGGAGGTATATTTGTTGCTAAACCACTAAAAACTTAATGATCACGAAAGTAGCTAGAGTTAATCTCAAGGCAAAGTACGTTTCGATTGCGGATATCAAAACTAGGTATTCACGCGTTGTTGCTGAGTGCGTATCTGGCTACGACTATTAAGTCACATTTTATCAAAAATGGAAAGAATATAAAAACATAAGAGTTAAAGAAATTTTAGCATCCTTTTCTTAAACAACATCGTTTTTTTTTTTTTAAATCAAAACCGATTTTGGAGATTCGAGGATCAGATACCATTTACTGTTTACAGGAAATCACGTTTAATGTAGGCTATTCCTTCCACAATCTTTGATTCAGGGTCTGAAAATTCGTTATAATAATCTGGTCCTAGAACTGTTTTATTCCCAAAAGTCGTTCTGGGAAGATCCTTTGTCATTCCACTTGTCTTGGTTCCAAACACTGTTTTTAAGTCTAAGGAAAATCATACTTTTATAAATTCTGTAACTTCAGATTGGATAAACATAAAAGATAAATATAATAGATAAATCATTTCATTAGTAGATTATTTACAACAAAAATGTAATCTCTTCACTGTTAACCTTCCTCAGGATTTTGATCCATATCCATATATTCAGGATTGTTCACGAATAAGGCGGCCGTCTCTTTTTGTTGACCTATATAAATAATGACATTATTGCATCAATAAGTTAGTAACATCTTCCACAAATAGCACCTGCTAAAAATTGAGCTACTGGCGTAGCATCACATAACATTATTAGACAATTAGGCAATTTATGCCAAAGTAGCACTTTTTTATTTGGATAATATTTTGCTTGAGCAAACTGATAAATATACAGATTTTAGACAAGCAACACTTACTTTTTGGATTCGATTCTAAATAACCTTCGGTGTCGATATTTGGTTGGAAATTCTTAAACTTTTTACACTTCTCGTTCTCATAAAATTTCTGTGACTCCAACAATTCTTTTTCATCAATTATCGACGATTTGTGCTGAAATACAAAAAACAATTTTGCTTATCGAATTATTAACATTATAAAGGATTGATGGAGTTTTTTTAAAAAAAAGCTTAAAGATACTTTTTTAGTATCAGGTTCATTGGGATAGAACAAATATCTATCGCTAGATTTGCTTGATCTGTTTTCCTCTAGAGCTGCAGAGGCTGCCACCAAATGACTTAAGGTTCCATCTGTAGATCCCGAGGAATGGGAAGATGGCTGATGTTCCAGGGAGGGTCTGGACGATGCTTGAGCGCTGTTGACGTATTCCGGAGATGTCTGGAAATTTGTCTCTTCCTCTTCTGCGACCTTAAAGATCAAACAATGAGTATAGGTTGCATACCGATCAAATATCAATTTAGTTTTGATTCCAATAATTTCTTTACTCGCGGTTGTCTGTAGCAATTAAATTTCTTTTAAATAAAATTTGGTTTAGTCTTCTCTGTGTTGAGGCTAAATAAAAATACCTGTAAAAATTTAAATTTTTGCCAAAAAGCATACTTTGGCAAGGAATGAAGGTTTTTTCTTAGAGGAAAGCCTTTTTGGGAATGAGAAGATTGGATCGAGATAATCTTCTCCACAGACAAAGTCTTCAGAATCACTAAGTCTCACTTGACGAAGAAGTTCTGAACGCTGATCCTCAATGAAATCACTTGGGATTCTCTGTCTGTCCCCCTGACATTTAAAAAAATGAAATAATTAATAATTGTTAAATAACCTCGACGTAATAATAAAAATAAAAATAATAATAATGATGATGATGATGGTGATGACGATGACGACGACGTATAATAAAACATCGCTCAAACTTTAATTAAAACAAATGCAATATCGATACATTATTTCATTTATAACCTATCTTTAAAAGAAGACAATAAATATAATTTGCTTTTTACTGTAACGCAAGTATACTGTAAATGTATGCAAAAACCTCCCAGCTTTCTATGAGAAATGAAAAGATGCAATAACAACTTCACAGAGATGGAGGGAAACGTAAAAATGCAACAAATACAAACTGGAATGATAAGATAACGCTTAGAATCCTGGGACATAGCGTCAAATTGCATCTCCAGTTCAAGAAATGTGGGTCTAGAAGCAACATCAACTTCCCAACCTGAATGATCAAATCACATCGAATTATAAAGTCACAGGTCACGGAATTCAAGCCTATCCTGCTATTAGCAACAGCTTTTAAAATGCATTATCTGATACATAATTTTACTAACATTTGAATAAAATCATGTAGACATCAATGGTGCAAATGGATGGCTGCGGAAGTCTCTCTCCATTTTCCAGGTGGGCTGCCACATCCAATGCACTTATGTCTTCATAAGGTCTCTTTCCATAGTTGTATAATTCCCACAGAGTGACTCCTAAAAAGCCAAAAGAGTATATTCACAATGCAAATTTCAATTACAATATTTCAGTACATATTCATGCTTAACTTTTTGTAAAAATGGTCGCTTTAGGAAACCCTTTTAAGTGCTTACAACAAGTAATAATTTACTTAAATATTATCTTCTGCATCGTAAATTGTGAGTAGATAATACATAAAGAGAATTACCATAGCTCCAGACATCACTTTTGTGGGTGAATATTCTGTGCTGTATTGATTCAAGGGCAAGCCACTTTACAGGCACCTGATATGATTTTAGAATACTAAAAATTAATTTCTGAAAAATTAATGGCTATCCACAATTTTGATTACCTTTCCTCCAGTGGACAAAAAACTGTCTTCTTTGGTGAGTAGTTTGGCGAGACCGAAATCAGTTATCTTTACCTGATTGATATCCCGAACTGGAAGACAAATATACTCCTTACTACGCGATGATATTTCAGACAATGATCAATTTTAACGTAATATAAGGACAAATAGCTATGATGTTAAATATCTGAATTTAAATAACCAAGATGTTACCCAAAATGTTTCTTGCTGCCAAGTCTCTATGAACAATACCTTTTTGCTCCAAGTAATTCATACCCTGAAACATTTTTCATAATAAACACACGTGGTTCATCATTTCCCATAATGCACTTATCCATCTCTCCTCGCTTACCCTGGCAATTTGGGTAGACCACTTAAGCATAGTGTGGCTACCAATAGAGGATCCTCTCTTGCGCACATAGTCTAGAAGCGATCCATGTACCACCAGGGGTGTGATAAGCATCATTTGTCTGCTTAGACACACAGCAAGAATCCTTATGCAGCATTGATGGTTCACTGAGGCCATGACTCTTGCTTCTTCAAGAAGCTCCTTATGCTGGGCACTTGAAGAACCTTTAGGAATAAATAATAGTCAAAAAAATCAAACTCATCTAGTCAATTAAATTAATGTAATCAGTAATGATAACAACAATTATTTTACAGTTACCTTCTGTGAGAACTTTGATTGCCACTGCCACCTTAATGTTTTCATCTTCAGGCCTCCAAATGCCCTGTCGATTATAAATTGACGTGGATGATTTGAAACAAACTCACGAATTGAACATAAAATATTACCGCTAATGGCAGGACCACATTTTTTTATGATTTGTAAAAAAAATTAGCTATAACTTGTTACAACTATATTACCCTATAGACAGTTCCAAAAGCTCCTGAACCAATTGTCTCTCCTCTTTCCAATTCTAACTCCTTGATCAGTCGTATTGAGGCAAGATCAGGTCGTACATTGGTTGGCGTGACAATCTTTAATTGGTTGTTAAAAATAAATATATCCTTATTTCATCAAAAATGTTAATCGAAGATAAAAATAATTTTTTACTTAAAAGTAATTCAAGTTATAACCTCCCCCATAGCATAAGCCTCCATTGACTTCATGTGAGCCTCTAGTTTGGCCTTGTTTATTTCAGCCCTTGCTTTTTGGATCCTCATAATGGCAACAATGACAACCACAACTGCCAATAGACCCAGTCCTCCAACGACTAATATCCCCGTCAGCATCTTTGGGTTCTTAGTTCTGGACAAGTGAAAATTCAGTATAAGAGCTTTTTGAAGTCCCAACTTGTTTAGTACTTTTTGAACCATTTATTTAACCAATGTTTAACTAACTCACATGGAGGATAAGGAATAGCCATACTGAGAGTCAAATCGACATGCCCTCTGTACAATTCCTTCCTCCAGGAACTCTTCTGTTGCTGTCATTTCGGAAGGACAACTGGAGTTGCAGTAAAACTGAAAATTAAAATGTATAAAGTATTTTGTAACATTGTAATAGCATTTAAACGAATGTCAAGTCTAGTTTCAACACTTTTTATTACATCCTTAGCTCAATTAGTAGAGATTTCAATCACAGGTTATTACAAAAAGATTATCACAGCTGGCAATTTCAGTGTAGTATTGCGCTTACATCTTGCTTATGAGGCAATTTCTCCGTTTCATTATACTGTTTCTCTAGATATATTTTGACGTTCCTGAAGTTAAAAATAAGTAATTAGTAATGAATCTTTTAATTAATTTGATGGAATGAAAAATTAATTTACAAACAATAAAATTAATGAAATAACTAAAGCTCACTTGCAAGTATGACAAGTATCGTTTCTGGGACCATAGCATACATCACATTCGGGATGACATTCCTGGCAAGTACTTTCGAGATCGACATAATATCCTGATGGGCAATTCAGCTGGCAGACATTTCCAAACCTCACATGCAAACAATCACAGACATCAATTGAGGTTCCCCTTCCATGGCAAGATCTGCATGCTGAGTCGCAGACAAAACAACTTTTCTGAAAAATAGTTTGTAACGCTAACTCTATCGTTGACTCATTCATATCTATTTATTTAAAAGTTGTCTGCTTTACATTAAACGTAAAATTGATACTTTTTAAATTTGATACTTGAGAAACATTTCATCATACATACCACTGTATCTAAAATCTCTAGTCCATTTGTATCGAAAACGTTTAGGAGCCTATTTTCCGCGTAAGATCCATTGTCACAAGCAATTATTCCGTGTTGTAAACATCTTTTATTTTTCCAACTAAGAATGTGACAATTATTACAACCGCCTTTTTTAAGCTCACTAGATGGACCTGTGCATCCATTCTTGCATAACGGGTGACATGGCAAACATGAGTTGTTAGCAGGAAGGAGATAGTTGCCAAAGGAACATTTTTCGACGCACTTGTTGCCTTCCTTCAGATTTTTGCAAATTGTGCAGTTTTCTGGGCCCTGTGGTTTCATAAAACACATAGCCGTTTTAATAAGTAGGAAATTATAAAATTATAATAGATATTTTAAATCATCATGTTCAATCACTGTGGGTCATATATAATATGATCAGATTACTTTTTTTCATTCAGTCACCAGCTTACCTCTCCTGAGCAACCATGACACTCGGAATGGCATTTTTTGCACACTTTATTCCCGGCATCAAAGCTGATGTTTAAATCACAGAAAGGAATACAATTTCCTGATAAAATGGTAAAATTAGTGAATTTTCTAAGACATTATTATGCGTAACTAACGAGGATTATCTCATTTCATTTAAATGGCAATCACTAGATATGGATTTCATGTTATGAATCAAGATTTAAAAAAAATAATTAGAAACGTTAAAAAACCATAATCTCCAGTTTACATTTTTATTTAACTTTTTACCTCCAAACTTGTGAAACACATTTCAGCTCAACTGGGCAATGAAACGGACTTTCATATATACTGTTCAGTATTTATTGGTGAGTTTATAAGAAACTCTACGAACAATATTTCCAAATAAATAAAAACATTAATATTTTGGCATTAAAATTTATTATTAAATATCGCGATCTGCTGGAAAATGAGAGTTGTGAAAAAGCATGAAAATGGAGAGGAATTTAATTGCGAACATTCGCGATAAGAAATTGTCAAAATGCAACGAGGCATTTTTATTAGTTTCATGTGACATTAACATTTTTAATTAAGGTCTGGGAGGTAAAAGGTTAACTGTTAATTAGTGGAGCGCTTGCATTTTCTTTACCTACAAACTGGAAATTTTTGCAGAATCTACACAATCCATTTCCTGGACCCCAACATCCACCTTTGCATTCCTCGTCACAAATCTTGTTTTCCTTCCCTAGATAAATTTCAATGTTCTTAAGCTTATTGTAAAATAAATGCTTAAACATTGATAAACAAATAATATTCAAGTTCTTCAAAATATTGTCGATTTACATATCAGATAAATATTATTATAAGCAAAAATTTATAGAAATTATCAAAGCTCTCTCAAAGATCTTTAGTAATAAAGACGACGATAATGATGCATAAAGTTACGTACGACACTCTTCAGGATCTCTGTTGTGCTCGACTACCACGTTGCTATAAAAATTATTTTTAATATAAAAAACAATGATAGGTGAGGCAATAAATTTAAAATTAATAACAAAATCATCATCGTGATTATGAATTTAAATAATTTTCAATTATTTATGATTTACTTTGAAATGCCTTCAAATGTACTGTTTTCAATATAGCAGAGTTTCGAGTTATTAGTAACTCGTACCTGGCCTGTATGATAATGATACAAATTTTCTTGACTATCAACAATAACAAAAATCGATACATTGGTGAAATGATTTGTTTGGTGAGCAGATTATTTAACTATACAAAATAAAGACATTAATTGGAGACAAACCCCCAACTTCAGTTAGTGAAATTAAGTCCAAGCTTTCCAGTTTATCATTTCGGAATATCCTCAGATCTCCTGCCCCAACTTTTCTTAGTTTTGTTAAGTTGAGGGATTTAAGAGACGTTAAGACAATTGACACAGCTCGAGCACTCCTGTAATATAAGAAAGAACAAATAATTGCGATTGTATTAATAATACAATCTAAGATTGCGTCCCTTGCATATGTAATTTCAAACTAAATGTTTTTGTTTTTAAGTAACAATATATAAAACTCTGTTCCAACTTTTTTAGTCCCTTAACAATTTCCAAGTTTCTAAAGAAATAGAGATTTGTAAGGTTTCCTTGAACGACCACTCGATCTGAATAAGTTATGAAAATAATGATGAAAATGATAATAAATATCTATTCATGTTCTACTTCTCCTTACCATTACAATACAGAATTAAGTATTAAATAAAATTTAAAAAAAAATGCCAAAGTTTGAGAGACTGATTACTTACCAGTAACTTCCCTGATCTTGGAAAGAGATTTTTCAAGTTGAGGCATCGAGAAATTCCTAGTACATAGAACTGAATAATGACTGAATATTTAAATAAAGAATCAAAAAACTTACTCATTCTCCACCATATGTTTGTATATCATCAATGGTCCGTCTATGATTGTGCAGTTCTCAAGTCCCCCGATTATGTCATTACTAGACTTGCTTAATGGTGTTGAGCACACTGAAGTATTCAACGAAACCAATTAACATAACTAGTTATTGTCGCTGTAAGAAATTTTTCCAATTCTCTATCACATGATACAACAATTCAATATTCCAGCAATGGATTTTAAAACTGCAAGTACTTAAAGAGTTATTTCTACAGCAAAACTTACTATAATTAAATAAGCTTAATGCTTGAGTAGTGACATGATTTTTAATAAATTAAATTGACTTCAGCTTGAGTAATGCCAACCCTTTGGGCATTCTTCTCCCGCTGGACATTCCCTACACACTGCCGCTTCTGTGACGTAATGGTTGACCGGACACGTTAGAAGACAGCTCCGCTGATGGTGTACGGTATCGTCTTAAAAAAATTAAACACATTTCATTTCATTTATATCATCGCACATCATCTAAAATCACTGTTTTTTTTTTTGGAAAATCCACCACATAAGCAGAAGCAGTTCACTTTATGTACAACATGATCGGAGAGTAACTCCCTATTTTTGAATATTAATAACTTATTTCTAAATTATAATTCTTGCAATAGGAAATGATAGTGTATAGCATGGAATTTTATTTAAATTGAATTTGATTATTATTATATTGGTACTGATGACATTATCAACAACATAATATCATCATAACAGCCATCAATATCACCATTTACACCTAAAATCATTATCAAAATATCAGCCTTGGTCGAGTCATAACTTAACCATGACTCAAACAAATTTCAACAAAATAAACAATCTAAAAAAGAAAACAGAAAAGCAGGTTTAATTGCCATGCAAGCAGTTTGAAAATATATTATTATATTAATATAATATTAAAATACGTTGTATTCATCATGTTGTCATTGTAGTCTGGCCATTTATTATTAATTTATTATTTGGTATTCAATATTTTTATATTATATATTATATTTTTTTTCTGCCCTGGATTTAATTCACTATTAACATTTGTGCTGCTGCCGATGATGAAGATGATTATGATAATGGAAACATCATACTAGGGCATTTTTCAAGGCATTCGACTCCGTAATGAAACTTTTCCCCTGGACATTGTTCCATGCAGATGTTTTTGTCTTTGAAATTTCTACAATCCTGCCATAGAGTTTAAGATAATCTTATTGCAAATGTTTATCTAATGCATTTAATAAGAATATAAAACACATAAAAACACAATAAAAATAATAATGACGATGATGATGATAATAATAATAATAATAATAATAATAATAATAATAATAATATTAATATTAATGATAAATAAATAATCCAATATTTTCTAATATCTAATATATAATAATATCGGTCGTTTTGGAACCGATTAAAAGCTTCCTGGTACATACTTTTACATGACACAGGATTATGTATAAACAGTCAATTACACTTTCCACCGAAATCAATTATGAAACTAATTGTGGCATTATTCTTCTTGGGATATAACAGGTAATTGTATAAAAAGTAATTGTTTGTGATGCTTTGATATTTATTTAACATTTTGAAGATGCATGATTAAAGTTTGATACTAAAAATCTTCCGAAAAATGGAGCACAATTTGCCATTACTCGGCCTTATGAATTAGGCTTTATGAGCGTTTACTAACGACACAATGTTTCGGATTGTCAGTACATCCGGACAGGCATTCCTTTTCACAACAGGTCAAAGTTCCATTCAGACATCCGGTTGGACATTCAGCATCGCAAGACTTGCGCCATACTTTAAAATGAATAGCAAACGAATTATGAAAAGGTTAGTATAATATTTGTTATTAAACCTTCAATGAGACACTATCGATCCTATATAAGATATCTGAATTTGGTAGTTTGATTAATATGTCAAAATACGCCTTAAAAAGTAAATGGAAAAAACGACATGATAACACTTATTAATTTTAAATTAACCAATTTATTTACATGATTTTTAATTAAGTCATTACAATAAGCTAAATATAGATTATTTAATTAAATTTTAATTTCGTCCTATTTGTTCGCTGAAATATAGTAATGTCGAACAGAATAACTAATAAATGCTGCAAATTAGAATTACTTTTTTGGCAAATGTTCTCAGTCCAACAAAACGGGCAACCAGATTTACATGGTGGACCTACAAACCGCTTCGACTGTTAATCATTCGATCATTGTAACGTACCTATTAATAACTTTCTTTTTATCGTTTCGTCGACGTCAACTTACAGTTGGTTGCCAAATTCTTGAGCACCGTATTTTCTTCCCGATAAGTTATATCCTCCCACGATACGTTGTTCATGTTGCAAAGGGCTTCATTACTTTCAATAAGCACTGTGCCCGTTACAACTTCTGGAAATGATATACTTTAATGAAATAACAGTGAAGCGAAAGAGATTTATATTGGGATAGTGAGTTTTGAATGGAGAGTTTTGGAATGCTTTGTTATAGACTAAACTGAGTATCGAAACATAATGGTCATCATAACTCGAACATTGAACAAGGTTAGCCGAATGGGTTGTATGCCTACATGCGGCAGTAGTAGCAACAGTCGTAATGTATCGTGTTCGCAACCCGCCCTGAACTGCCATGAAGCGCCCTAGGATAGGAGCGCTTTGTAAATGGTGGATCGATTAACAGGTGCCTTCACATCCTACCTGGATACATAAGGAACCAAAAAAATCGGATAAACCCAAATGCAAATAAATCATCAGGCGAACAATTCAAAGTCAAGCGTTTGAGAAAGTGACCCTAAGCAAAATGTTGTTTGTCAATCCGCACCAATCCGCACGGGAGTCTTCAACCAATAAGTTAAACGCGGTCAGAAAGTCTCTTTAAGGATCACTGACTAGAAAGAGGAAATGCATTTAATTTTTGGAAAACATCTCCAAAAACTCGAAGTGGAAACTTCTAGAACTAGCCTTTAAAACCATACCAACTAACCTCTAAGAGATGGAAAGACAACATTCTTCAGCCTCTTGTTTCTTACGATGTGGATGCTGCGGTTTTTAAAGAGCTTGATTCCTCTGACTAGCCTCAGGTTTTTCATGCTGAGTTCGGTTAAGCCAGTGTTTTGAATAAAGATGTAACCGTGGACCTTAACATTTACAAGGATTTACTTATTTGTAATTATTGCAATAAAGAATAACGTCACTATCAAGTAATTCGCTGTAATTGCGGACATAAGTATATATACATTTTATAAAGAATTTCAGCTATTAATTTTTGTCTAACTAAAGTTAAAGTTAAAGAGTTTAATGTAACAAAATTAAAATGATTTGAACTCTGAACTCAGAATATAAATCGCGATCTTTAACCTCTTCAATGGAATCCAGGAATGTTGGATCAATTGGATCTGAAAAATCCACAATTTCCACACTTTTGTGTACCACCTTACAATCCTTATAAATCTTCGTTAGGTGATTAGATCTGTTATTGTTAATGGAATAACCTGGAGCTTGGTCAAGACCCAAGCAAACTGAAAACGAGAAATTCTTTAAAGAAAATGCTTACTAGTAAACCAATTTCATCAAAAACATTTCAAGTGCGCATTGGTGTTACTATAACTTTGAATAAAGTTTTAGTTTTTAATTTTTACAAATTGAAAAATTTATAATTTATAACAACAAGGTATTCTATTTTTACGATTGAAAATGATATTAATACTTGGAAAAAGTAATTTAAGCAACCTTTTCCATCAATTTCACTAAACGTTTTTAAACAAACAATAAGCAACTGTATCAGATATGTCTCGAACATGTCCACAATTTTGGAAGAAAATCCACAGATAAAAAAATCACAAACAATATCTAGTTTTAATTTTATTTCTCGTTTTATCAAAAACTGTCGCGTTATTTTCCAAGAAAATTATTTTTGAAGCCCATCTTTCAAATAATAGCAATAGGTATAAAACTCTGTTGATGAAGAAACTCGATAATTCTAGCTTTATAAATGCTTGGCCTCATCGTTATTAATAATGGAACAATAACGACTGCAATTCGAGTAATTGCTTCAATTAACCTAGCTTCGAAGATGAAAAACACTCCGGAAAAAGGTGTCGGATAGGATTGCTGACACGTCAATGAATAAATTCAGTGAGATTATCAAAATTGTTTATAAGAATTTGACTATGCCTACATCTGAAGTTATTTGATCAAAGAATTGATGTGCAGATTCAAATGATATTTAATTGACAACATTTTTCGTACATTCGATCATTCTATTATGTTTACGGGGTAAGAGATTCTCGCAATCTTGTCAATTAGCCAGAATATTCTTTCTGAAGGGCTTTCGTTCAGCTTCAATGATATATTTATCGCATTCAATAAAGCTCTTCATCAAGAATTTCTATGCCTAACAATCGTAGGAAGATAAACTCAGTTTCATAAGATAACTCGTCCCAGGCTTAAGGATACAAATGCCAAGATTTTTCTCACCAACAGGATGCAATTAAGCAAAGATATTATGGCATCATTTTTATTGCTGACGTTAGCCCCACCAACTGTGTCCACAGCGTCAACTGCACCAATCTTAATTGTTTGATGCGATTACCAGCTCTTTAAATGAGTTTATTAGCTCTACGAATATTAACTACTAATTCGTGATGTTTTTTCTCAAAAAATTCATTTTAATTGTTGGTTGTTGCTTCGATTACTTGAAGAGTACAATTAAATGTACAATTATATTTGCTCTTTGTCTAAGAAATCTACAACTCAAAGAGTTTCTCAATGATTAATAAATGTCCAATAAGCTAGACAAAATATATATAAATATATAAACATGATCTTGGAATTTGTTTACATGATGTGCGTTAATAATTAAAAATGTACGTGCACAAGATCTTAATGGCCGTGAAACCAAAACCATCCGGATGATGAGTTCTCTCAACAAATTAATTTGAAAACAATGTTGTACCGATGTTAAGAAGCGAATTTGACCCCATTTTGTGCTCCAGATGTTAGGGCTCGGCGACTAAAACAATCGATGAGAAAATGCTAAGAAAAAGAAGGAATTTCGCGGTTCCACTCCAAAAACGCCGACTTAATAGTTTTGGCGTGTTAAAGTGGGTTCGACTTGATTTTCAATTGAGTGATGTCACTGCAGATGTTTAGAAGAAATATTTTATATTCCACTCTGAAGCTTTATTAAAGTGCCGAAAATACAATTATAATAAATTTATGAAGCTCTCGATAAGTTGATAACTGATCTTGTGATTACTTTGAACTTCTTAATATTCCAAGGATGAAACTTCAAATTGGCTCGTATTCTAAAAATAAATGTTTCAAATTAATGATTGGTCCTTAAATCTGGTATTAATTCTACAGCGAGTATTATATTGATAATATGCCCAAGAATGAGAAATTTTTGTAATTAATGCTCAGAAGGCTTCTAATCTGATGCACTTTAAGAATAAAACGGGAATATTTTGGGCGGAATCTTACATTAACAAACTCTGAAATTGGAACGTCATAATGTTTGTAAATGTTACTGAGCAATATGAAATTCAAATATAGTTGTGTTCTTTTAGTGTTTGGTTTCCTCGTTATTTGCTCCAGCATAAAGTTTATTAACTGTCGGGACTTTAGCTGAAATGTATAAAAATTATATTAGTTTACTAAACATTAACTACATTGCAGTGTCTTCATTAAATCTGTAAGAATGCAAAATAGGATTCTAATTTACTGAAACTGACCACATCGATGACCCATAAAAAATTAGTTTCTTCTGTGGTCTGAAATTTGCAAGATGGTAGTATTTAATACAAATAAACCTCTTAACAATTAATTGAGTTTAACAGTTTATCAAAGTGGCATTCAAAAATTCAATTATTAAATCGCCATGACTGACTAATGATAATCTTCTTATCAACCGGTAGTAATGGGGGTAGTGTGAAGGGTCCTGAAATGAAAAATGAGAATGTGAGATCAGCTCAAATGAATGCTGATAGAAATTCACAATAAAATACCATTTTTTGGTAAAACGCGAAGTTTACTATCAAATTTGCGAATTTCCTGCAAAAATTGAGTTTTAATCACGATGTGGTTAATAATAACAATTAAATTAATATTAATGATTTATAAATTATTAAATGTTATATGTTACTGTCACTTAAAAAGTCCAATGCACGAATGCGCTTATCATCGTTACAATCGAATATTCTTTGATCCAACTAAGGAAGAAAGCATAGGCGCAAGGTGCACATAAACTAGATTTGGTCGAATCACAATTAATTGGGCATTAGTAGCCCATGGCTCAGGATTTGTTGCAATTTGGCTGCTTCTTCAATTCCCAGCAAAGTAACGGGAATACAACCATCTATAGCGTTCAAAACATGAATAAAGAATTACCCTAAAAAACATTTGGTCCATTGATGTTTATCATCGCCTATTTGTAAAATCAAACTGAAAAACAAAATATTTAGATCATTAATTTAAAAGTGTCGATACATGGCTTAAGTATGTTATTTTTTTCGAAAGTATGTTCTTATTTGCATTACTTTGAATGTAAAAACGCCTCAGCATTTACTTCCGCCCAGTATCTTTGGATAACAATTAGGATAAACTGTAAGATAAAATTATTAAAGGTTTTTATAATTTGTTTAAATGCTAATTACAAGCGTATCAAACTTTTTCTAATCTCTTCCATTGGATGTCGGTCATGTGACTTGCATTAACTTTCAGACTATCAGTTAAATATATCATATGTCTTGGTAACGTTTCAGAAAAAGTTGAATGTTCAATGTATGTCAGCAATGAATCTATTTCAACTGTGCTTGAGCAAACCTACAATCATAAATATCTGATTAAAATTTGTTTATGGATCGATCCAATTCATTTTAATATTACCGTGCGAGCTAATTTGTCAAATATGCGGAGATGCGGTTCGGCATGCTGAGAAATGCCCAAATATTTGAGTTTATTTGAATTTAAATATTCAATTTCAGTCCTGTTAATCAAAATTACAATAAATAAAATAGTTATTTTGACATGTTTTAAAAATATTAATGTTACTCAGGTGGCATAATAATACATCAGAATTTGGTAACTTTTTTTCTTACCTCTCGCTCTGTATAATATCAATATCGAAGCATTCCAGATGCGGCAGCTCTTTCGTTATTGGTCCAATATCTCTATCATAAAATTCATAGACGGGATCAATAATCCTAAGAGATCTGAGATATTAAAAGAAATAATATTAGAAAGAAACCTACAAAATTATTATTATTATTGTTATTATTTAAATATAAAAAAAATTATTACTATAATTTGTGAATGTTTATATAAATATATATATTAATTATTAATATTATTTATTATAATTATTATATAGAAATAGAATCATTGTAAAGAACATTTAATTGGATCAACATTTAAAGTGATATTTTAATCCAACCTTAAATTTTTCAAATAACACATATGTTTCAAAATATGGCAACTGGCGTTAAATATGCAGCTAAAGCTGTGAACGTTTTGCAGAATTTTAAATGACTCGACGAAGCGCTTAAAAATGTCAAATATTATATGGCCATTTTCAAAATAAAAAAAATACCATAAATGATTAATTTCTATTGATTGTAAATATTTAGAACAAGTTAAATCTGTTTGAAAAAATTCATGTAATGAAGCGGCTTTAAAATCAAGTATTAATTTTTTGAGTTTTGGAAACTTCAGTCCTTCTTTTAACGGATTATATGACCCATCTCTGCAATATAGAAATATATAAAAATTCTTTCTAAAATAATGAAGTCATTGAGGAAATATCAAATTGCTGTTATTATCAAGTCACAGCAGATAATAAATAAACTAACAAGTTACTAAATATATCCATTGTCAGACAGTAACCACCAATATGTAGAATTTCAAGATCAGAAGAAAATTTTTGTATGAGTGAATACAACTCAAGAGTCATGCGATGTATACGGAAAGAAAATTGCTTGAGAGGCAAATTGGTATTCTGGATCTTCAATATGTCATTGGGATCGTAAGGTCCAAGTAAAAGATTAACATTGACCCAATTGAGGACATCTCTGGAGGCGAGACATGGCTTTAGAAATTCGGCGGGAATTGGCCAGCCAATTTCATTTCCTTTTGATTGGATATCTTCGAATATGTGAGGTGGTAAGCGAATGTTTTCCTTTAGGACTTGAAATAAAATTAATTAAGTTAATAAGTGAAAAATAAAACTACTTTGTGGTTAGACTACTTAAGTAAACAAAAATATTTAAGTCAATATCTTACTATGTCCGTGATCCTGATCAGTGTTGAGAAAAATTCTGTCAAAATGGATGGCTGTGGATTTCAATAGGATGTTTCTGAGGCTTGGTAAATTTACTCTTGGAGAATTATTTAAAATGGTACAACTATTAATGGTCATCGTATCACCTGCAATTAGTTTGTCTCTTTAAATAAATAAATCTAAGTGAACTTGCTAAAGATATAATTGTTTATTAACTCACCCATTTTCACTGGTAAACGATATCTGATCTTGATTTTTAATCTTTTAGTTACTTGATCGACCTTTTACCTTTTCCGGTTATCAACAAAGATTTATATAAAATTTATTCACGACCTCAACTTTATGAAGTTTTATATTCATAACAATAAATTTTTAATTTAAAATTTTATTAGTTCTTCAAAATATTTATTTATTTGACGAAAATCCGTCGCATTAATAAGATGATACAACCCTATGCAAGCTCAAAAAAAAAAGACGTGTCTCAAATTAAGGCAAATATTTTCGTCACAAACTATGTGGATAGAACTAAATTAATCACCAACGGCCAAGAATATTTATTACTGGTTATAAAATTTTAGATTTTTTATTTGTTGTCAATGCCTCTAACGACGAAGGGAAAGTCATTGCTATCACTTGCTATCAGTGGCGTTCTCGCCACCCGGGGTAATCATAAGATTTGACGCCCCCTCTTGACCGTTAATAATCCGTTAACCTTCGAAAATTTCGAAAAGCTCTGTTATTTTCATGGAACTAGAATCAAATTAAAATTTTTCAAATAAACTCTCATTTTCTTTCTGCAGTTTTCTAGAAGTCTCAAAATTCAGTCCATCGGCAAGTTCCCTCTCTATGGAGAGGATTGCCAAGTCTGTAAGTCCTGTCTGGCTCATGGAAGATCGAAGGTAGTTTTTTATTAACTTAAGTTTGGAGAATAAGCACTCACGGCTAGCAACAGGATCACAATGCTAGGACCAGAATCTCAAAGATTTCTGTATGATGCTCAAAAGTTGAAGAGCTCCATCGATGTTACAGTTTCCTAGCTGATGAACAGGGATGACCTGATGAGGGCCTGGTCAGTGTTGTAAAAATTACCTCATTTCGGTAATTAGGTAAAAGTAATATATCAAAAAGCTACTTAATTATAAGTAAGAGTATTGTCTCAAAAATTTACTCAATTAAAAGTAAAAAGTTACAGCATCTAAAAGTTACTTTTAAGTAAAAATTACAAGTAACTTTGATGTCGCCGTTATTGTGATCATACATCATTCCGTATTATTTAAAAGGAATTGATTCTCTTATCGTTAAAACAATTATTGGTATTAACTGCTAGTACTAAGAGTCATTAAGTAATAACATTTGAACTAATGCATTTTTTTGGTGTTTTTATTATTTATCACAATAACAAACATTTGTTAATTTTTAACATAACTAAGTCCTTGAATAGTTTGTCACTCATTATGATCCTCCGGCTGTTCATACCAGCAGAGCTGAATAAACGTTCAACAGCTGCATTAGCTGGCAGAGGAGTGTTCAACTGGATAAATAATTTTTTCAGGGTATCGCTTCCAGTAATAATGTTCATGTCATCTGATCGGTCTCGAAGATACTGCATCAGAATATCAGTTGACCTTGTGCAATTGAAGAAACTGTCTTCAATACTGTCAGCATCAGGTGAACGAGAGCTCAAAGCTCGTCCACCTTTGCTGCATTAGAAGATGCTATTTTGGCTACCAGTTTCTCATGAAGCTTGAGAATCGTTGGCAACAGATATACCATATTCCTTAACTTCTGTTGTAAATGGAAAAAACGACATGATAACACTTATTAATTTTAAATTAACCAATTTATTTACATGATTTTTAATTAAGTCATTACAATAAGCTAAATATAGATTATTTAATTAAATTTTAATTTCGTCCTATTTGTTCGCTGAAATATAGTAATGTCGAACAGAATAACTAATAAATGCTGCAAATTAGAATTACTTTTTTGGCAAATGTTCTCAGTCCAACAAAACGGGCAACCAGATTTACATGGTGGACCTACAAACCGCTTCGACTGTTAATCATTCGATCATTGTAACGTACCTATTAATAACTTTCTTTTTATCGTTTCGTCGACGTCAACTTACAGTTGGTTGCCAAATTCTTGAGCACCGTATTTTCTTCCCGATAAGTTATATCCTCCCACGATACGTTGTTCATGTTGCAAAGGGCTTCATTACTTTCAATAAGCACTGTGCCCGTTACAACTTCTGGAAATGATATACTTTAATGAAATAACAGTGAAGCGAAAGAGATTTATATTGGGATAGTGAGTTTTGAATGGAGAGTTTTGGAATGCTTTGTTATAGACTAAACTGAGTATCGAAACATAATGGTCATCATAACTCGAACATTGAACAAGGTTAGCCGAATGGGTTGTATGCCTACATGCGGCAGTAGTAGCAACAGTCGTAATGTATCGTGTTCGCAACCCGCCCTGAACTGCCATGAAGCGCCCTAGGATAGGAGCGCTTTGTAAATGGTGGATCGATTAACAGGTGCCTTCACATCCTACCTGGATACATAAGGAACCAAAAAAATCGGATAAACCCAAATGCAAATAAATCATCAGGCGAACAATTCAAAGTCAAGCGTTTGAGAAAGTGACCCTAAGCAAAATGTTGTTTGTCAATCCGCACCAATCCGCACGGGAGTCTTCAACCAATAAGTTAAACGCGGTCAGAAAGTCTCTTTAAGGATCACTGACTAGAAAGAGGAAATGCATTTAATTTTTGGAAAACATCTCCAAAAACTCGAAGTGGAAACTTCTAGAACTAGCCTTTAAAACCATACCAACTAACCTCTAAGAGATGGAAAGACAACATTCTTCAGCCTCTTGTTTCTTACGATGTGGATGCTGCGGTTTTTAAAGAGCTTGATTCCTCTGACTAGCCTCAGGTTTTTCATGCTGAGTTCGGTTAAGCCAGTGTTTTGAATAAAGATGTAACCGTGGACCTTAACATTTACAAGGATTTACTTATTTGTAATTATTGCAATAAAGAATAACGTCACTATCAAGTAATTCGCTGTAATTGCGGACATAAGTATATATACATTTTATAAAGAATTTCAGCTATTAATTTTTGTCTAACTAAAGTTAAAGTTAAAGAGTTTAATGTAACAAAATTAAAATGATTTGAACTCTGAACTCAGAATATAAATCGCGATCTTTAACCTCTTCAATGGAATCCAGGAATGTTGGATCAATTGGATCTGAAAAATCCACAATTTCCACACTTTTGTGTACCACCTTACAATCCTTATAAATCTTCGTTAGGTGATTAGATCTGTTATTGTTAATGGAATAACCTGGAGCTTGGTCAAGACCCAAGCAAACTGAAAACGAGAAATTCTTTAAAGAAAATGCTTACTAGTAAACCAATTTCATCAAAAACATTTCAAGTGCGCATTGGTGTTACTATAACTTTGAATAAAGTTTTAGTTTTTAATTTTTACAAATTGAAAAATTTATAATTTATAACAACAAGGTATTCTATTTTTACGATTGAAAATGATATTAATACTTGGAAAAAGTAATTTAAGCAACCTTTTCCATCAATTTCACTAAACGTTTTTAAACAAACAATAAGCAACTGTATCAGATATGTCTCGAACATGTCCACAATTTTGGAAGAAAATCCACAGATAAAAAAATCACAAACAATATCTAGTTTTAATTTTATTTCTCGTTTTATCAAAAACTGTCGCGTTATTTTCCAAGAAAATTATTTTTGAAGCCCATCTTTCAAATAATAGCAATAGGTATAAAACTCTGTTGATGAAGAAACTCGATAATTCTAGCTTTATAAATGCTTGGCCTCATCGTTATTAATAATGGAACAATAACGACTGCAATTCGAGTAATTGCTTCAATTAACCTAGCTTCGAAGATGAAAAACACTCCGGAAAAAGGTGTCGGATAGGATTGCTGACACGTCAATGAATAAATTCAATGAGATTATCAAAATTGTTTATAAGAATTTGACTATGCCTACATCTGAAGTTATTTGATCAAAGAATTGATGTGCAGCTCTTCAAATGATATTTAATTGACGACATTTTTCGTACATTCGATCATTCTATTATGTTTACGGGGTAAGAGATTCTCGCAATCTTGTCAATTAGCCAGAATATTCTTTCTGAAGGGCTTTCGTTCAGCTTCAATGATATATTTATCGCATTCAATAAAGCTCTTCATCAAGAATTTCTATGCCTAACAATCGTAGGAAGATAAACTCAGTTTCATAAGATAACTCGTCCCAGGCTTAAGGATACAAATGCCAAGATTTTTCTCACCAACAGGATGCAATTAAGCAAAGATATTATGGCATCATTTTTATTGCTGACGTTAGCCCCACCAACTGTGTCCACAGCGTCAACTGCACCAATCTTAATTGTTTGATGCGATTACCAGCTCTTTAAATGAGTTTATTAGCTCTACGAATATTAACTACTAATTCGTGATGTTTTTTCCCAAAAAATTCATTTTAATTGTTGGTTGTTGCTTCGATTACTTGAAGAGTACAATTAAATGTACAATTATATTTGCTCTTTGTCTAAGAAATCTACAACTCAAAGAGTTTCTCAATGATTAACAAATGTCCAATAAGCTAGACAAAATATATATAAATATATAAACATGATCTTGGAATTTGTTTACATGATGTGCGTTAATAATTAAAAATGTACGTGCACAAGATCTTAATGGCCGTGAAACCAAAACCATCCGGATGGGTGACCCGTCGTAAGAGCCCGGCGACAGAATAGCCCCG
The DNA here is from genome assembly GCA_021613335.1 of Whitmania pigra. NCBI lineage: Eukaryota > Metazoa > Annelida > Clitellata > Hirudinida > Haemopidae > Whitmania > Whitmania pigra. Next base: position 1,594,910 of record JAJTWR010000266.1, read on the forward strand.
TCAAAACAGCCCCGTCAAAATAGCCCGGCGTCAAAATAGCTCAAGACAAAACAGCCCCGTCGAAACAGCCCGGCGTCAAAATAGTCCCATGATATCATGATATGATAACTCCATGTCAAAGTATTTTTTAAAAATGTTGTGAAACTGAATCAAAATTTAATTCGAAATTAGTGGCTTGAATGCTTTGACCGTTTTGAGTATTGTTTGTTGTTATTATTGTTCTCCAGAAGTTTAGTTTGCATAGTCTTGCTTATTCAAATTTGTATCTGGCTTACAAATTTGTGTTGACATTATCCTCATCACAAGTTGCTTGTGAGAGGTCGTTTTCAAAATTGAAATACGTTTTGAACAGATTAAGAAATTTTTGAACCAGTCAATTCTACGATCATTCATGCTGATGTCTTTTAGAAAGACTCTTTTCCAAGAATCAATAACAATGAAATCATTGATGTTTTAGCATCGACTAGTGAAACGATGAAAAAGCTGTTATAATAGTTAATAGTGAATAGAAATTTTAGACTCTAGTGTTTCTTATGTTTAAGTTGATCAAACTAGGAGTTAAATAAAATTTCCCGGGCCTGTTTTTTAAGCCAGTGCGACCCTGGTGACAGAGTTGTTTTGATGAGCCCCATCTGTACTGTTTTGACGGGATTTTTCCGTCCTGGGCTATTTTGACGCCGGGCTGTTTCGACGGGGCTGTTTTGTCGGGGCTATTCTGTCGCCGGGCTGTTATGACGGGGTGCCCACCCGGATGATGAGTTCTCTCAACAAATTAATTTGAAAACAATGTTGTACCGATGTTAAGAGGCGAATTTGACCCCATTTTGTGCTCCAGATGTTAGGGCTCGGCGACTAAAACAATCGATGAGAAAATGCTAAGAAAAAGAAGGAATTTCGCGGTTCCACTCCAAAAACGCCGACTTAATAGTTTTGGCGTGGGTTCGACTTGATTTTCAATTGAGTGATGTCACTGCAGATGTTTAGAAGAAATATTTTATATTCCACTCTGAAGCTTTATTAAAGTGCCGAAAATACAATTATAATAAATTTATGAAGCTCTCGATAAGTTGATAACTGATCTTGTGATTACTTTGAACTTCTTAATATTCCAAGGATGAAACTTCAAATTGGCTCGTATTCTAAAAATAAATGTTTCAAATTAATGATTGGTCCTTAAATCTGGTATTAATTCTACAGCGAGTATTATATTGATAATATGCCCAAGAATGAGAAATTTTTGTAATTAATGCTCAGAAGGCTTCTAATCTGATGCACTTTAAGAATAAAACGGGAATATTTTGGGCGGAATCTTACATTAACAAACTCTGAAATTGGAACGTCATAATGTTTGTAAATGTTACTGAGCAATATGAAATTCAAATATAGTTGTGTTCTTTTAGTGTTTGGTTTCCTCGTTATTTGCTCCAGCATAAAGTTTATTAACTGTCGGGACTTTAGCTGAAATGTATAAAAATTATATTAGTTTACTAAACATTAACTACATTGCAGTATGTTCATTAAATTTTTTAGAATGCAAAATAGGATACTAATTTACTGAAACTGACCACATCTATGACCCATAAAAAATTAATTTCTTCTGTGGTCTGAAATTTGCAATATGTTAGTATTTAATACAAATGACTCTCTTAACAATTAATTGAGTTTAGCAGTAGTATCATGTTTATCAAATTAGTATTCAAAAATTAAAATATTGATTTGCCATGACTGACCAATGAAAACTTTCTATCGTACCTATAGTCATGGACGTAGTGTGCAGGGTCCTGAAATGAAAAATGAGACTGTGAGATCAGCTCAAATGAATGCTGATGGAAATTCACAAAAACTACCATTTTTTGATAAAACGCGAAGTTTACTATAAAATTTGCAAATTTCCTGCAAAAATTGAGTTTTAATCACGATGTGGTTAATAATAACAATTACATTAATATTAATCATTTATAAATTATTAAATGTTATATGTTACTGTCACTTAAAAAGTCCAATGCACGAATGCGCTTATCATCGTTACAATCGAATATTCTTTGATCCAACTAAGGAAGAAAGCATACGCGCAAGGTGCACATAAACTAGATTTGGTCGAATCACAATTAATTGGGCATTAGTAGCCCATGGCTCAGGATTTGTTGCAATTTGGTTGCTTCTTCAATTCCCAGCAAAGTAACGGGAAGACAACCATCTATAGCGTTTAAAACATGAATAAAGAATTACCCTAAAAAACATGTGGTCCATTGATGTTTATCATCGCCTATTTGTAAAATCAAACTGAAAAACAAAATATTTAGATCATTAATTTAAAAGTGTCGATACATGACTTAGGTATGTTATTTTTTTCAAAAGTATGTTCTTATTTGCATTACTTTGAATGTAAAAACGCCTCAGCATTTACTTCCGCCCAGTATCTTTGGATAACAATTAGGATAAACTGTAAGATAAAATTATTAAAGGTTTTTATAATTCGTTTAAATGCTAATAAAAGCCTATCAAACTTTTTCTAATCTCTTCCATTGAATGTCGGTCATTTGGCTTGCATTTACTTTCAGACTATCAGTTAAATATATCATATTTCTTGGTAACGTTTCGGAAAAAGATGAATATTCAAAGTGTGTTAGCAATGAATCTATTTCAACTGGGCTTGAGCAAACCTACAAACATTAATATCTGATTAAAATTTGTTTATGGATTGATCCATTTTATTAATTCATTTTAATATTACCGTGCGAGCTAAATGGTCAATTCTGGGGAATTTACGTTTGTTATCCAGAAGAATGCCCAAATATTTAAGTTTATTTGATTTTAAAAATTCGATTTTAGCGCTGTTAATCAAAAATACATTATATTATAGTTATTTTGACATGTTTCAAAAATATTAATGTTATTCAGGTTACATAATAATACATCAGAATTTGGTAACGTTTTTCTTACCGTAAGCTCACTGGAGTATCAATATCCAAGCATTCCAGATGCGGTAGCTCTTTCGTTATTGATTCAAGATGAGACTCATAAAAAAACAGCTAGGATCAATAATCCTTAGAGATCTGAGATATTAAAGCAAATAATATTAGAAAAGAGACTCTGCAACTTACAAAATTATTATTATTATTATTTAAATATCTCGACACTATATAAAAGTAAAAATATAAATTTATTATTGTTATTGCTTGTAAATATTTATATAAAAATTTACATTATTTATTATCATTTATTAATATTATTATTCATTATGATTATTATATATCAGAATCAATTGGATCAACATTTAAAAAAATTTTTTAGTCCAACCTTAAATTTTTCAAATAACATATATGTTCCAAAATATCACAATAGCTGTAATCTGTTAGAAATAAGCAGCTAAAGCTGCGAACTTTATGCAGGACTTTAAATGACTCCAGGAAGCGCTCAAAAGTATCCATTATTATTTTTCGTTTATCGTGATAAAAATACCACAAATGATTAATTTCTATTGATTGTAAATATTTAGAATAAGTTAAATCTGTTTGAAAAATTTCAAGTAAATACTCGACTTTAAAATCAAGTATTAATTTTTTGAGATTTGGAAACTTCAGTCCTTCTTTTAACGTAATATATGTCACATCTCTGCAATATAGAAATATATAAAAATTCTTACTAAAATAATGAAGTCATTGAGGAAATATCAAATTGCTGTTATTATGAATTCACAGCAGATAATGAATAAACTAACAAGTTGTTAAATATATCAGTTGACAGACAGTAACCACCAATATGTAGAATTTCAAGATCCGAAGAAAATTTTTGTATGAGTGAATACAACTCAAGTGTCATGAAATATATACGGAAAGACAATTGCTTGAGGGGCAGATTGGTATTCTGGATCTTCAATATGTCATTGACATCGTAAGGCCCAAGTAAAAGGTTAACATTGACCCAATTTAGGACATCTCTGAAGGCGAGACATTGCTTTAGAAATTCGGCGGGAATTGGCCAGCCAATTTCATTTCCTTTTGATTGAATATCTTCGAATATGTGAGGTGGTAAGCGAATGTTTTTCTTTAGGACTTGATTAAAATTAATTAAGTTTATAATGTGGAAAATAAAACTACTTTGTGGTTAGGCTACTTAAGTAAACAAAGATATTTAGGTCAAATCTTACCATGCCCGTGATCCTGATCAATGTTGAGAAAAATTCTGTCAAAATGGATGGCTGTGGATTTCAATAGGATGTTTCTGAGGCTTGGTAAATTTACTCTTGGAGAATTATCTAAAATGGTACAACTATTAATGATCGTATCATCTGGAATTAGTTTGTCTCTTTTAAAAAAAACCTAAGTAAATTTGCTAAAAATATAATGGTTTTTTAGCTCACCCATTTTCCCTGGTAAACGATATCTGATCTTGATTTTTAATCTTTTAGTTACTTGATCGACCTTTTACCTTTTCTGGTTATCAACAAAGATTTTTATAAAATTTGTTCACGACCTCAATTTTATGAAGTTTTAAATTCATAATAATAATTTTTTATTTAAAATTTTATTAGTTAATTGGATGTTAAAATGCAATGCAACAACTAAATACAATTTTGCTACGTTAAGTTATGCTGCGAAAACGAAGAAACAAAACCATTTTAGAAAAGAGTTCAATCTGTTTGGAATGTAAATGGGAGCCAGATCTCGTTCCACCAAACTCAATATGTCACATGAATGCTTACGTCGACAGTTGTAATCAAACGTCTGCGATGTCGAATATCAAACTAAAAAACATAATTCAAATGATGTCTGAAAGTAACAAGATAAAAAAATTATGCAGTGTTTGGTATATGTACAAAATTATGCCATTACTTTATTCACCTACGAGTTATGACCTATTGACTGGTTGATGAAGATGAATGGTGGATGATGAACGAAGACCAGGTGTTTGGCGGCGATCTATAAAGTGATGGAGATAAGGTGTGGATGTCACATGAGCCGGAATTACAAGGAAGTCGCACAGACTGCATCTATAACCAAGAGCACCGACAGAAATTTCGGATCCCTATGTACAGCGGCACCTATTTTATATCAATTTTCTAATAAAAGCAAAATAAAAGTTTTAAAACAAATTTTCCAAAAATTGTTGGGCTTTGTCACTTCTTCCCTTAGACCCTCTTGGTGGCCCAGTGACGTACCAAGGGGCGGTAAGTGGGCGGCCTTTTGGAGAGTACATAATTTAAAAAATAGAAAAATGGTGGACAGTGCAATAGACGAATCCAAAAAACTATCCTCTGAAATGGGAACAAGCATGGAGCGTCGAATCGGCAAAAAGAAACGAATGGATGGTGAATGTGACGAATCTGATGCTAAATTGAGTTGGGAAATGCTGCATGTCATCGGCAGTTTGACTAAGAAATTATCTGGCAGACAGGGACGTACCGAAGTCAAAGTAATGGGGGGGGCATAAAGGACAATTTTTCCCAACTCTAAAAAATGTTTTCTTAATATTTAGTCAATATTTATTGTTCGCTAACAACAACTATTATGACCAACTCAAAACTTTGATAAAATTTAACAGACAAGAGTCATGGTACATTAGAATATGTGTGCAATGTCTCCCAAATATTAAACAAAATCTATCTTTTACACAAAAATACAACTTCTTCACTAGTGCTTGTATCCGCTTGTAAAATGGCCAACCAACTCAGATACTTTCTGTTGAGCTCCTTTAAACTTCCCCGACATTGAAGCAGCAAAATCATACGATTGTAAAGAAAGATTGACGGTATCAACGGCATTGCGTTGCAAGCAACTGACTATACTCTTTCCTATTCCAGCGCCAGTCTTGTCAGTTATTTCGGTTATTTGCAAGAGTCTTTCATTTGCAATTCCTTCCTGATTGACGAAACGGATTACAATAGTCAACATGTCTTTCCTCAAACTACCTGATGTTTGATCCGCCATCACAGTGTGGAACTGATTGTCAGAAATTTCTTTAATGATTTTACTTTTGAGCGTGTTCACAATTAATTAAACAACTTTTTCCGATCTACGCCTCAGATATGAAACATGATAAGCTTAACATCCTCAAACCATCCTTTTAAACAAGGATTATAACGAGCCATAAGATGTACTATTTACTGATAATTACTGCGGAATTGTAATAACAACTTGTTGATTAGACTTATTAAACTATAGTAATATTTGTTATTACTACAAACTAAGCGCTTATTATAACACATATCAAAAAACTCAAACTTTCAAATAACCGTCAACAAATTATGAAAGTAAGCAAAATCACCAAGACAACGAAATATCCAACCAATGGCGAATTTAATTTAATACCAAGAGAGATGGGCGTCTGCTGACATTATTTCATTTTAAATATTTGTTGTAACTTTAAATCCTAAACCTTGTAGGAATTGTTTGCCCCTCCCCCTCAAGGGGCGTCCCTGCTGGCAGATTTCAGCAAGTTCATGACCTAGTTGATGTCGAAGACATAGAGAAAGAAGAATTCTTTGCCGAAAGGAAGAGATTGAAGCATTTTGTGGAAGCTTCAGAAAAGATAACATCGATGTACCCTTTCAACTTTTGCGCTTTATACAGAGATGCCATCTTGGGGTATTCTGCCCGTAATATCGTGATCCTGCTAAAACATCTTCTTAACGCAGGCTATTAGTTATGGTTGCTGTGAGCACTCATTCTCCAAACTTAAGTTAATAAAAAGGTACCATCGATCAATGATGAGCCAGATAAGGCTTAAAGACTTTACAGTTTTCTCTACAGAGAGGGAGCTTGCCGGTGGACTGAATTTCGAGACTGTTATAAAAAAACCTTGAGGAAAGAAAAACGCGAAAAATTGGTCTGTAAATTTTAAATCTGGTTTTAGTTCTACAAAGATAACTATTTGCGAGCTCTTCGAAATTTTGATTGCTAACGGATTATTAGCGGTTAAGAAGGGGGCGTCAAGAACAGTTGGTACGCCACTGCGGTTGTCCTATCATGCAAATATATATATACAAATTCCTTCTTTATCTTATCATTTTCACGTCGGCCGATGCTGTTATGTCGCCTAAACCTAATATCTCGAAAAAGACAAAAGAGGGTCAAATTCGCCACTTTACAACAGTTATTTCGACCCCTTGACTAATCGCAGACTTTGAAGTGGAACCGCCAAATTCCCACGTTGTTGTAACATTTTCTCATTGGTTATGTTGATACCTTTATTTCGCCGAACCCAATTCACTCTTCCTGATTTTTTAGTATGAGGGGTAACATGCCATTCTGTTTATTTTAACCATTTATCTTTACACAGTGTACGTGCGAGTTTCATTTTTAAGATGTAGGGTCGGTTTTGGAGTGGAAGGAAAAACACCAAATATACTTTTACTAAAGAAGGGAAGAACAAGACATAAGTGATGTTAAAAACAAGCCAAAGTTTTCAAGGCCAGCAAATGAAATCACAAACAAAAATTATAAAAAAAATCAGAAGACGTTAAACTTGTAGATCAACTTTTGAGGCGAAAAGATTTACTAGTCAGTATTAGATTTTGATCCAAAATAAGCAAACAACACAATAACTGCATTGTGGCAATTTGAAAATAAAGCAACACAAGGTCAACATAATAAGGCTGGGTCAGCCATGAATTAAGTCACACAAGCCCTTCATCCATTAGCTAAAAATAAAAAAAGTCATTAAATAATCAATAGCCAGTCAATTAATTGTAAAAAACAAATATTAAGTTCCACAATGCAATTGGTCTTAAGCTATGCATCTTAGCAGATAATATTAAAATCTTCCCAAAAACAAAAAAGTTGCTTAAATGAATACAAAGGAGAGAATCATTTTGTTATCTGAAAATGCATAAAATCTCAGAAGGAATGAGTTTCAATAGAATAATCAGTAGTCTAATAGTTTATTTTTAATGAACCATATATAATAGGGTAATGCAGACTTAAGGTAACCAGAACACCAGGGAAGGTAGTGGCCACAACATAACATGTTTATTAGACTAGCCTGCATCTAGCACAATACAATGAAACTGTCAATTCTACATCAAAACAATAATGTGAGTGGATTTTATCAACAATGATCAGTTGCTCCTTTCGTATAATACTGTGCATATTTGTCATGGTCTCAAGTTGTCGATGGCTCACAAAAGAGATTTCCTTTGATGGTGGTGGCAATAATGACAACATTTGGTGAAACAAAAGCCTCTGTCAAAACCAAAGGCAAGAAACAATCATATTCTGGCACTTCTTTGTTGCAAGACCTAAAATAAAAGTCAATTATAATAACTCATATAATCTGTTATATCTGTAAAGTTTAACCAATTCTAACAGTTCCATTGTCCAATTGCAAGTCAAAGTTCAAACTCTTAACTAACAACTTCATTGCCACTTAACAAATATTAGATATGGTAACTAATTAACTGCAGAACAAATGACATGCTTGAACTAATAAGTTAACAAGTCAGTCATTAAACCAGTAATTAATTATGAAAAAATGATGACCCTTCCCCTGTCTGTTGAATGTGGATCTGTGTTGAAGCCATTCATCGTCCTACATTCTTTGGAGACTACACAGAGGAACTCTGCCCTATCTTCCATTCCATACTTGTATGAAGACCCAAGGTTAATCAACTGAATAAATTAGGGTAGTTAAATCAGCAACACTTCTCTGAAAGTACTTGTCCATAAAGGGATCGTTTCAAAATGTCAGACAATAGGCAAAAACATCAAATTCATCAATAATTCTCTCATGTAAGACATATTTAATATGGTTCCATCTTTATGGAAGGCAAGCATGGAATAGGAGTGCATTTCCTATATAACAATAAGCATTTCACAGATCAAAACAACTCTGTTTGTCATCACCAATTGCTATTCACCTGTTCAAACTTCCAGCCATCTGATATGTTGGAAACCATCTGTGCTAATTCCTCCTCTGACCACTGCAACACCCGGTACACATTTTTTCCATGGCTCTGACAATCAAGCAACACTGATTAACTGCATAATTACAACAATGTATAAAATATTGATAAAATACCAAATTCAACATAAAATTACTGACATTTTGCTGCCATTTATCCAAACATCGTTTGCATAATGTAATTGTAATTTAATCAACAAAGCAAGCACTCGCATCGCACCACTTCACAAAATCGAACTCATCCACTGACTTGGATCTGTTTATTCTTCCTCTCTGCAATCCTTTCCTTGACCAGATCAATGAGTTCCACCACATTGTAGAACTCAGCCTCTTCCAGAACACCTGGACTCAAATTGGAATGAAACATCAATAAACATATTAGTAGTAATAATAACCATCATCATCACATTCCTTATGGAGATGTACAATTTTGAATTGCTGCTGACATTCAACAACTCTGACGAAGTTCAATCATCAACACTCTCATCAACAATCGTGTAATGAAGTGCTTTGAAGATTTGGTAAGGTTCAATAACAACAATTATAATCATCATTATCAGCATCTTTCAATTGCAAGTTGTGAAATCAAAAAAGTTGTCAGAACCATCATCAGCAAAACTGAACAAATAGTCAAATTATTCACCCTCTTCTTCAAGGTCCTTGTTGATGATTAGCTTGCCATGCCTGAGAAAACTGAGTACTGGTGCAAAATACTCGGGGTCTCGATCTATTAGGTAGGCACCTGTCTCATCCTTTGCAAAGGTTTAAGATTTGAAAGTTGTATTTCGATCAACTTATGATTTCATTTTACACAAATATAATCATTTCATTGCAAATGGAACTGCTTAATCCTATGTTAATTACATTGCAATTTCAATAACATTTAATTTAAATAGAATCTTATAACAACAGTTAGACCAAAGAATGAAATGTTAGAAAAACAGTGAAATTTAAAAATGGCAAAGCAGGTTATCTCATATGTCTATTTAGCTCAATCTACTAAACACTGCAATAAGAAATAATAATGTCATCAGACATAATTTGTGGTGGTTTTGTCTCGAACAAATTAGTACTCTTTAGATATTTGTGGTTATCTAAACTTAAATTAACAAAACATTGGACACGTTTAAAAGAAATAAACCTTATCGGTTTCCAGGTTCGGATCATCTTGGCACAGGCGAAACAAAAATGACTGAGGATCCTTGCAGAGAGTAGTTCTTGTAGTCATAAAGATCTTTCCTCCAACATTTAATCTGACCCAGTTTTTGTTATGATTGCTAGTATTTTGTTGGCATAATTTGCACATATCTGTATTCCGGACCAAATCAATACCTGTGGCACAAAAATCCCCTAAGCCCCGCCCCGAGTCGTATTCCATGCTTAATGCGGCAGAGAAATAAGCAAATCTGTAAACAAAGTTCTTATCTGCCCACGTGCAATTTGTTAGTCGTTGTTTTTTATTATAAAGTCAATAAACTTAATATATATTGACAAATTTTTTGTGGTGGTAATAAAAATAAGAATACTTGATTACTAAATTAAGGATCTTTTTATTCAACCAGGACTCATAACGTAAACAAGTCGTTTATATTTGCTTGCGATACCATATCAGACTTACAAATTATATTTTTCTGACATTCTGCATATTTCGAAGGTTTAAAAGGTTTGTATTTTACATTTTATTTTTACATCTGTTTTGGACATATTTCATTAGCATCAGTTATTTGCACAACAAAATACTTCAATTTTTAAAAGTGCTTATTCCCTTCAAAAATGCTTCTTAAACGAAAAATGTATTTGTTAAATGTTTTGTTTTACTTTTAGATAATGCCACTTACTCCATTACTTCTGGCAAAATTAGCCAAGAAAGGCCTGTTGAAGAAGGCTCTCCCTGAAAAAGGTAAATCATTTCAGAATTTAAACCATTTTGCTATTACTTGTAATGGTCAGAAATGTATATTCAATTTTAAATGTTTCTAATATATACGTTTGTTTTAGAACAAGAAGAGGAAGTGTTTGCAGAGAACTATGATGAGCCATCTCAGCCAACAGTGAAGGCTTTCAGTGAGTTTCAAAGTCCTCCTAGTGCTGTGGCACAATCAGAAGAAGTATGGCCTGAAAATGAGGAGTTGTGTGGTAGTCAAGTGATCTACCAGATGAGTGCTTGTCCCAACATTGTCAATCGTTACCACAAATGCTCAGAGTATTGTTCTAAGAAATGGGGCTGCAAAAAGTTTAGGCCCGACCAAAAAATGATTGAAAAGAAGGAGAAGCTTTTGGCCAAATACCCCATTCCAGACGGATGGATGGAGGTTGGAGATCCAAACACCAGTCGATATTATTACTGGAACATGCAGACAGATGAAGTGACCTGGTTGCCTCCAAGTCACCCAAAAGCCAATGTTTCTCTTTCTGCTGAGAGACTCAAGGAACTGAACAATCCAAAAGCGGGAAAGAGGCCAGTCATTGCTAGAAAGAGTTCCCAGGGAGAATCCGATGACTCAAAAAGCGATTATTCAGACAATGAGGTAAGTAACACTTTTAACCATAAGCACTGTCCATGCGCTCAACTCTAACTGTAATTAATTGCTCATATCTGACAACTCTCAGTCGATAAAGTCATGTTTCAGCTGATTTCTTCGCATAATTTAACTTTGATTTAACTAATTTCCTTTTTGTTTACATTGTTGCTAAATTATATCTTATTTTCAGATTCAAGAAAAAAGACAGCCCAGCAAGAAAAAAAGTAAGTCATACAGGTGTCTCATCAAGTAGTAGTATTCTGTTATAACCTATGTTTATTTCTTTTAGAACGAACAATGGAGGAACTTGACCCAATGGATCCTGCTGCTTACTCAGACGTACCAAGGGGCTCCTGGACCACAGGGTTGGACCTGAGAGGAACAGCCAAGACCGGGGTCGACGTCACAGCATCTGGACCACTTTTCCAGCAGAGACCATACCCGAGCCCAGGAGCAGTGCTTCGTCTCAACAAGACGTCGACAAAGGATAAGAACTAAGCTCAAGAGATGATAATAGCAAGAGTTAACTTTGTGAGGCCATGTAGAAGACACTCATTATTAGAGTTACTAATAAATTAATATATTCCTTCAAATTACAAGTTTTTGTTATTGTTACAAATGTATCCATTTATGTAAATATTTTTAAGAAATGTCACAGAACATTTATTGGCAAGTATTTAAAGTATCTGACAACAAATTGGACAGCCTTGACCAACAATCAAACGTTGCAGCAGTCTTTCCCATCACAAAATTGGGATCGTGAAGTTGGCAATTATCTCATTATGTAATGTTAAGCTTTAATCCAATTATTCTTTTGGCTGACATTTAGCATCGTAAAAGCCTTTCAACATCCATTAAAGAAAATGTTTATTAAAGAAGAAATTAATTAGACTATTATGGTTTTCTGATCGGTTGGACACGATGGAGTAGAAGGGCTTGTTTCCTCAGTTGTTGAACAGCCAGTATTCATGTTTCGTTTTGTTCCCTGGATAAACGCCATGCCGTGAACTCTCATGTGAATTTTGAGTTCAACCTGGCTGTCAAAGAGTTTGTAACAAACTTGGCATTCGTTCTGCTCCAGGCCTTCTCCTGAGGAAAGTGAAGATAATCCAGGATTGGAAGAATCTGCAATTTGTGACCTTAGTCCTTGCCTTTTGTTGGGCAAATGTTCACTTGATGATTCAGCTGAAAAGAATGTTGCTTTGGGTGAGTTGGCTAAACTACTATGGATGTCTTCAGGGCAAAGAGAAGCCAGTTTTGCCAACTTGTCAGCTGAAAGGTCATTCTGGAAAGAACTAAAAGGTGGTGAAGAACAATTGACAAAACTTTGCTGTTGAGCTCTAAACGATTCAAATAACTTTAATTCAGAGTCATATGAAAGCTCCTCAGGAATTCTGTGGACCAATTTGAGATGTCTGAATAATGCCACTCTCACCACAAACATTGAACCACATTCTGGACACTGAAAACTCTTGTGGCTATCCATCCTTTTGCCAAGAAGTTCCTTTTCATGGCTCATTATATGCTCCCAAAACTTAGATTGGTCAATATCTGTATGATCACAATAAGAGCAGGTATAAATGCTTTCAGAGGAGCCAAATATTTTCCTTGATCTGACACCAGTGGGATCTCTCAGCAATTCATCTTCAGCTTCTACATTATCACGAAGAACATTTCCAAATCCCTCAGATATTGGAGATGTCGAAAAGGGTTCTGAAGCACATTTCCCATCTGAAGATAGTTCACCTTCTTTTACTTCTGGACTTGTGATGTCAAATTGTTGTGATGATTCTGGCTTACAAGTTGCTTCAAGAGAAGTGTACTGACCAGCCTTGTTGCGTACGATTTTGTGTTTCACCCTCAAATGTTTAAGGAGGTGGCGAATTGAAGCAAATACCTTCTTGTTAGGTTCTCCACAGTAAGAGCAAGTGTACGTTTCTGGTTTAACTAGATGCAACCCAATGTGGCGAGCATCGACATGATGTTGAAGTTTCTCTGACGATCTGTAACTCATGCAACAAAGTTGACACGAATACCACTTCTTGACTTTAGCATCACAGCTATCCTCAAGAGAACCTGGTTGAAGTGGCTGAGAATGAGACATGCTCGAGTCCAATTGATTCTGCATTTGTAATTCCTGTAGTGAAAAAGAGTTATGACCATCATCAATATGAAGATTAATCAATAGCCTTGAAATTTCTAACATGGCATTTCAATGTATTGCATATTAAATCTCAAACTTTGCCAGTCCATGGCATGAAACTCACCTTGTAGTTCTTTGTGGCATTTTGTGAATTGGGAGTGTCAGGTTCTAATGGGCTTGTGGAAAAACAATCTGCAGAGTCATATCCATTTTCCACCTCTTCTTTTATTCCCTTCTCAACAGATTCATATATCTTAGTATCTTCAAGTTGAATGCCTGTAGTGACATCTGCTAATAGACTTGTGTTACAGTTCTCAACAGATTCCAATGGAACCACATTATCGGTGACAGCTGTAGCCGAATGGTTTACTTCAGAAGTAGTCAGTGACATCCTGATATTGGTGTTCTCATTTTTATCAATCAACTTCTTTTTCTTTGATTTGCTTTGCTCCAAAAACCTGTGTTTCTGTTGGTGCCTGTGGAATGCATCCCTGTTGAGAAAGATTTCATTGCACCTCGAACATTCCCATCTCTGAGATGGTGCTTCAAGTGTTTCATTGGTAATATCACTCAAATGAGTGACATCTTCAAGACATCCATCAGAGTTTTGTCGTTTAACACCACCCAAACAAGGTGGTGCCAGTGGAATTTCTTTTGTTGACTCCTGGGGCAGACTTGTGGTATTCCCACAAAAAGTGGAATTAGACACATCAACAGTGATAGGACTAATCAACCGAAGAGATGGCATTTCTCTGAGTCCCAAGGGACAAAGATTTGAAGGGCTCACAAGTTCTCTTCGTCCAATCAGAGGCAGGCTGGGTAATTCAGATTTGTTCAGTTCATTCAAGAACATGTCCTGGAAATTTGGGTGCTCAGTCAAGATATGATTGCATCTCTCCTCCCTGGTAGGATAGGTCAAGATGCATAGCTTGCAGACAAAGCCGTTTGCTTTCATACAGAGATGCCCTGAGCTTCTCAAGTGCTTCTCCAGTTCAGCACGATAGACAAAGTTTTTGTTGCACTCACTACAACTAAGAAAGTATATTTTCTTCATTAATTAATAAATGCAGTAAGATTAAGATTTCATGTTTCAATATTCTCATTAAAAAATTGAGAAAATTGAATACTGTTATTACCTGAAAAAGTAGCTCTTTGACTTGCTTTCAACTTCGTGACCAGCCAAATGCAATTCAAAAGATGAACTAACAATATCCTCACAAACAGGGCACCTGCTCACCAGCTGGATATCATCATCAAGAAGAGCAGCTCCATGATGATGGAGCAGGGAATGTTTGTGAAGTGATGTGGCTTCTTTAAAAATCTCTGTGCACTTAGGGCATTTCAACAAGGAAGATTTATGTGCTTTTGAGATGTGAACATCAAGAGACTAAAATTAAAAACATTGCAAGGTTTTAAAGAGAAGCACTATAGAGTTCATCAGCAAACATATGAATGATTATATTAAAAATTTAATGTGGTGATTACTACAAACACAATAATTTCATAAGATACTCTTATTTCAATTTGGAACTTTATTAAAGTGACTCACTTCTGAAAAGCCACCTGAGTCCTGAGGAATGAAATGGCAAAAGTGACATCCCTTGATGATTGTCCTCCTGCAACCGTGGTAACAAACTTTGTAAGCATGTTCCTTCATGACCTCAAATGTGGAAAAGGTCAAGCCACACTCAGGACAGACAAATGGCTCTCTGGATTCATGCAACCTACAGTGAGCCTTGAAGGAACAAGCATTTGGGAGGATGATTGAGCATTCCAAGCATTTATGAAAAGAATGATGTTGAGCAGCCAAATGAGGCAATTCATGACCTACATTCTTTTCAGAATTTATTGACTTAATGGCTCCCTTGCTCCAGCTCTGAAAATGTTGCTTGATTCTCAGAGGAAGCCTAAACTCTTTGTTGCATTCCTTGCACTGAATCATTAGTCTACGTTTTTCCTTTGTTGAGTGGCTCCGGTCAGTGATACCAGCTATCAAAGAAATGGGAGAAAATACCTCCTCTGGTTCTTCTGATGCAGGTTTCCCATCAAATGGCATAAAAGTTTTCTCCTTCTCTTTCAATAGTCTTAAGCATTCCTCAGGTAACTGATCATCTGGCAAAGGGGAAATCTTGTAGCTGTTGGCTGGGCTATGAGGCACGTATGGATGCTGAAGAACATGATTCCTGTAGTGGGTGGAAAACGAGCACAAGTTGTAAAAGAATGAAGGAGGTTGGGTAACTCCAGCAGACTGACAAGAACATTCAAAAGTGACCAGGAAGGATTTTCTTTCTATATGCTCCTTTAGAGCAGTCTCTGAAGCATACGTGCAACCGCAGCTACCACAAACGTGACGAGAATTCACACTTCCCGCTTCATCCACCAAAATCTTCGAAGATTCCAATTCTGGAGCCACGAATTTTCCAAGGATGCAATTATTTCTGATTGGTTCAAAAAAATTCTCAAGAATTGTTTCTGGACTCTCCTCATCAATAGGTGAATTGATGATGGGAGACAGAACAGATTGAGTTTCCTTGGATGTTATGGACTTAAAATAATCACCAGTATATCTTAATTTGGGCATTGGTTGAGAATTGCTATTTGAAGTACTCGATAAAGGTTGTGATTGTAGTTGTGGAGTTCTTGTACAGAATTGTGATTGAGTTTTGAAGAACTGCTGTGGCTGAGAGAGTCTGATGGGAGAGCTGTTTTGAGCTAAGAGGCTGCTAATTGGAATAGCAACAGAAGATGAGCTTGTCGTCTGCTCAGTGTTAGAAACCTGTAAACAATGCACAAAAAAGATATTTTGTCTATGTCGTGACACAAAACACAATCATATCACTATTTTTGAAGATTTATTAAAATATGCAATTATAAAACGTCATACATTAAAGCCAAATTTAATAACATCAACTATCACTACTATGGAATGCACTCAGGAAAGACAAGAATTTACAGCCAGAATCTCTTACGGATGACCTCCCTTTCCTTTGAAACTTACTTGTTGCTGAAGATGCCAGCTAGTGTTGGACTGCTTCTGTTGTGGGTGGAGATGGAATGGCTGGGTGGAAATGAACCGGGTTCCCTTTGTATCACCCTTGTTAACGAGGATAACCAATGATGGATTGGTTGTGCTTTGGACAAGAGAAATAGGTATGATGCTGGTCGGTGCTGCCACATGCCTGCCTGCTAATAAATTGGAGCCAGTACTTTTGGTTGTAAATGCCGGAGAAACAGAAATTTTTGGAGCCAATGGACGAAGAGATTTCAGAGACGAAGACTTTGATTTCACTGTGAGATGAGGCTCAGAGTAGCTCTCATCTGGAGCAATGGTGATGACATTCATTGACAGAAAAGGCACAGGAGCAGAAAGTGGAGATGTCTTGGAATGAGGAAGATGGACAATGCTTGCTGTATTTGGAGTTGCAGTCAGTTGTGCAGGAAGCTTTTGAAAAGTGTTTGAGATCTTTGAAATTGGAAGGATTTGCGAAGGGAGAGTAATATCGTCCTGACCAGATTGTGCATCAGTGGCTGCCTCAGATTTAATCATTGCTTTCTTGACAATTCTGTGAGGTGAAGAACATTTCCTTTTATGGGTTCGCTTTGAATTGTTCTCAGAATCATCACATGAGAGCTGCTCCTCCCCAACTGAGGCCTTTGAATCCTGTTCCACAATGTTCCTGACAGTCCTGCTTGAGCTGGAGTCAGCCTCAAGAACAGTAATGGGTTTCGGATGATCGGTCAATATCTGGACAGATGGATTCAGATGCAGAGAGGTAGTATTTTCCATCTGCTCATTCTGCGAGTCAGGTTTCAAGTCCTTTTTGGAAGCTGTGGCAGAAAGATGGTTGACCGGTTTGGCAGCCTGCAACAGCCTCCTGAGCAAGATGTTCTCAAGACCAATCCTCTTCTTGAGTGGTCTGTGAGAAGGTGGAAGGGAATTTCTTGAGGTCAATGAGCATGGAAGAGAGGGCAGTGATGTGCATTCTGAACTTGTTGAATTCAAAAGTTCACAGTGATTGATCATGTTGTTACATTCAATTGTTTGAGCAATGCAAGAATGTTCTGTTTGATAAGTTGAAATTAATGAGGTTTCAGAACTGTTTGATTTGAATTTATTTGAAGGTTCCTTCAACTCTGATATGTTGTTTCCCATGGAAAGTTTTAAATCAGAGAAACAAATTGGTTCAGTTTTAGATTCATCTGAGTTCATTTCCATCTTTCCTGTTGAGCTCTTCTCTGACCTGTTTTCCTCATCTAGCATAGGGCCACCCATTTTTTTGCAATCATTATTTTTGCAAGTGAGATCTTGACATTCCTGTGACATTTCTTCATTAACAGGAGATTCATGGCTAACAACAGTTGATAAAGCAATTGCTTTGTTTACCAAAGCATTGACGTGATCCGTTGGAGCATGAAGAAACTCCATAAGCTCTAGCAATTGCTTGCTAGATTCCTTGTCTCCATCTTCCATCGTGGAATCTCTTGCTGAACCAATTTCACATTCTAAGTCATCAAAACCATCATCCTGTTTAGTGTTACTAATGGCGCTATGGATGATAGGACGATAGCACCATGTGGCTTGTTCTTCTCCATTGGATTTCTGTCCTGATTTGGTCGGAAGCAATGCATTAGAAACACTGAAGAGATGAGCTGTGCATGGACCGATTGAGCATTCAACAACACCGGCTTTGGTTTGCTTATCATCATCTTCTTCAGCATGTTGAGGCCTAAGCTCTTTGCAAGCTATGGATGCATGGAATCCATTGGGTAATCTCGCAGCATGAGTTAAATTTCTCGAAGGCCCCTCTGCTTCCAGTTTGTTGTTGCTGTTACTATTTTCTTTGAAACTATCACAAAGAGGTGATTTAGTTAGGGACCTTTGGATGGGCAAATTCAACGAGGGTTTCACTTGTTCGCAAATGACATCTTGAAGATTTTTATGGCCATCCATGGCTAAAAAAAATTAAAAATACAGGAATTAAATCAAAGCTTAGCAAAATATTTGTCATCATTTTTTGAAGCATTTCTTCCAATGCATTAAAATTTAAATTATGTAAAACAAGCTACTCTGATGGCAGTAACGATATTAGTAGGCTCCATAGTGTGGCAAGAGGGAGGCCACAATAAATGCATGGAATAAATGATAGATCGGAATAACAAGCAAGACTGATGAATTCCTTTCTTATTAGTCACTCTCTCCGTGCACAGAATCCGCCATGAATAAATATGAGCACTCTTTCTCCAGATTTTCTTCAATATACATATCATCATCATTTCCATCATCATCATTATTAATGCTTAAATGAGCACAATTAGGTCGTAAGAGCTTCAGACAAGTCATCCAAAATAATAGTAATTGCCTTATGGTAATGAGCTGCATCAGAAAAGATATCGTTGTTGTTGTTGTTATTGGACTCCACCAAAGCAAAGTCATCATTACATCCACTGGCATTGTTAGCCTTACCATCATCCCGTCATCGCCATTAGCTGCATCACCATCAGAGGGGATGTTTCTTGAAAAATCAATGTTTTCACGGGAGCAGCAGGCTTGTTGTGCACTGGCATTGTTTATTGTTTATTTATACCAGTACTCACTACAACAGCAAAACAAATGCAACAGGGATATTCCAGAGGTATTTCAGGTCACTGTTAAGTGCACTGATGTTGATAATGATCCTTAGCAAAGCTAGAGATGCTGCTCATGGCATGCAGAGAAGGATTATGAGGCAGAGAACTGGAACCTAAGGTCAAAGTTCAAGAATTAGTGATATTCAATGCCAAGCAAAGCCATCTTTCTCATTTGCATAATTCATGACACAGGACGTCATCCTCCTCACCACCATTTTTATTTTGTCATTTTCTTCCCATCAAAAATTGATGAATCATCATCAAATTGAAAGCTAAAAGAGAGGCTAATGTGAACCCACCAAGAAAAGTCACATTTGCAATTGATTTACTGAGTTTAGTCATTAAAAATGTCTATCACAACACTAAAATTGAACAATTTGGCTTAGATAAATGTGAAACATTAATCTACCATGTTTTTTCCATACTAAACTAGTCATAACTTAACCAGGTAATGATGCTGATATTGACAAAGAAGGGCCCCACAAACAAGCCATGTGACTTTGCAAAGTACTGTCATTGGATAGAGAGGCAGCCTGTAATGTACGCTGCTGCTATGTTGTTAACAACATAATGGCCTTCTTAGCATAAAGCCTGCTGACGTGGATCTTGAAAGGGAGAGATAGCATGGAGAAATGGAGTGATGAGAACATGGAAATGATGGCAAAACAAAGTTTGAGCAAGGGCATGCCAAAGTGCATTCGTAATGATAATCTTTCCATCCAACAACTTTTATCGTAAGAGGCTGAGAAAAGTCAAAGCAACAGCAACTGATTTGCATCAAAAATAGAACATTTATTTAAATCTGAAAGTCCAAAGATGAGATGTGTTATTTTGAAAATGATATTACATCATCACCATTTCACAGGTCACAAATTTCATCATCACCAATAACATCTTTAATTCATAGCCATTTCCATGAAAAGCATAAATATCAGAGTAGCCATTACTGCATAAAAACAACCTCTTGAAAACAGCTTTATCTGTGAATATTATCTATGATGCATGTTGAGGAAGACAGAAAGGTCATCTGCAGGCTGGCCTTGATAATGATGATGATGATGAAGGTTTTTTATATCTTCTGAAACAAACAAAACAAAAATTAATTTTAAACTCTCAGCAACAAAGGCCTACAAGTCATTGTTACAATGTCACATCAGGCTTACAGGCATAATGAATAAGATACTAAGAACCACACATTCAAACCTGGTACCTTAATTCTCAGATATAGGAATGGGAATCTACTGCTGATAAGATCAAATCTTAAAATTCCCCGATGAGACTCACTGGACTTTTTAATTGATGCTGGTTCTCAGCTGCAAAATTTCTTTATGTCTGTTTTCTCTCTTCTGAAAAATAAAATAAACATTTCCATCACAAAAACCAGAAAAATACAAAATAGAATAAAATTTATAGATACAAACTGCCTCTTCTAACTAAATTATCAAAAAGATGTCCACAGAATTTCAAAATATTGTACAGAAACTAACTACTGCCTCACAAAATTATTTGAAATTATTATGATGCCTCTAACAGCATTTAAATTCAAAGAACTACTAAAGATATTTTGATAATAGTTAATAATGAATGTCAACTGTATATGTTCATGACTTGAATTTCATTACCAAAATGTTCATCACAGATGCAATGGCAATGATAACAAAGACATCTAATAAAGCAAATTTTAACAACCTTTAACAATAACAAACTTGAGATTGTCATTAGGTTTTGTATCAACACCAAAGAAAAAAAAATATATAAAATTAATATAACACCAGGTGCTGCTAATGATTCAGAGACATATAAGCAAAAGATGGCTGCATCTTATAGAGTTTTTGACAAAATAGCTAATGGTATAAAATACATCACTTAGAATTAATCAGGATCATCAAAAATCCAATTAAACATTTTATAGTAGCATTTTCAAAATATCATCCAAGATAATAATAATAATTAATTTGCAATTCATAGTTTTAACATCTCATGTCTTAATATTAATCATGGTGGGGCTATACTATACAGCCACAAAAAATGATAGTATTGGCACAATACTGGCATGTACAACACAATCAATTAATAAGCAAAATAAATTGATATTTAATAACCAAGGTTGATATATCACAACTAAATCCCATGTCATGTGTGTTCAGAGTATGTCCAGTACTGATACTATATATTTACAATATACTTATAACCATTAATAACAATACAATTTTAGAAAAAGTATGAGAAACCTTTATGCATTATTTAAATCCAGCAACCATAATTAAAGCAAATCAATTAAATTTAATAAAGTGATGATGCTAGTTTAAAATTAACTTAAAACCATTTAAATATGTATGCTAAGCCTAGAAATGACTAGTTTTCAGTCATAGGCAACTCAATTTTCAGGGTCATTTTCCAATTTCAACTAAAGCTATTTAATGGTGCATCAATATCAAATTAAAATCGTTTTCTCATTATGTTTTGACCAGTAAAACAAATTACATTTCAAAAAACTCTTTGGCATCAAGATTACCTGAGGTATCAAGCCAATGTAGGACTTGCAAGTCTTGTCTTTCACAATATTATCAAGAGCAATGCATTTGCAACTTGGGCGAGGAAAAGTATGTCAATCCCGCTATGACGATTGAGAAGGCAGAAGAAAACGTCCGGGAAGATGCCCGCACATAAACAAGAATCGACACGCACACTCATGCGTAGTGTGTGGAACGAGTTGCAGACATGTTGACCCAATAATTCAAGCCATGTGACGAGATGGTTGACCAATGGCAGGTTGAGAATACGGTTCGCTCTCTGAGATTGGTCGAGGACCCGGCCTGCAACAACAAAAACAACAGTAAAGCTATGCTAGTACATTAAGAAGTGGGTAAAAGTAGAAGAGATGATGAGGCAAGTAAGGGCGTCAAACGCTTTAGATTTCCTGTGTTCGCGGAGTTTTACACCTGGGATTTTCAGATGGAAAACGCTGAAACTAGCCTATCGAGCATCTATCCAGAAAACCTCGATCAGAACAATTCGTCATTTCCGTGATGTTTCTTAATTGTTTTCAGGTCTTTATTGTTTGAATTGAACCCCACAAAATGACCAGCTTACTTTCAAATCAAATCGACAGTCCCACCTAGTAGAACAAAAAGTAAGACGTCGAGCTCGTTGTCCGCATTCTGAAAGCCATAACTATGCAAGAACATTCAATGCTGGTTCACTTATTTTGCTCTTGAGTTGATATGACAGGTTGATATGATCAGTTAATTAATCAGCGGAAATAATCCAGAATAATACCAGGGGCTTCATATGATCTATATCTGGCCTTTTTAGGAGCCAGTAACCAGATGTCATACAAACAACTGCATTTTGCAAAAGGTTGAAAACATAAACACTTTCAATCTCACATCTTGGATTTCTCTCTGCATCAAACTTCTGAGTTCAGGAGATATTCTACTTATTATCATTTTAGATCATTATCCCAGCTCATTATTTATACATTTTTTTTGTAGCAAATTGACAATCCTGGAGTGCTAATCAAATGTATTTGTATTATATCCGCTTTAAAAACATGCTTAAAAAATTTTCTTAAATTGTTTCTCAAAATAATGTCCAGGAGCAACACCATCTTCATCAAGCTTGTGCTTTGCAACATCGGTTAAACTCTACAAGCAACAAAACATTAGATCAAATTAAAATCAAAACAAATTAAATAAGTTATTATTATAATATGAAGTTCTATCATCGAACAGCAACTCAATCACACCACAGATTATTATTGAATGAGAAGCAAATCTGCCAATAAACATGAAACCAATTGAAAATAGCATCACACAATCAAATAATCTAAATAATGAATTTTATCCAGCCAATATCTAAATTTAATGATAACAGCTGCCAAGCATCATCTTTAAACCTGGAATGTCCTTGGCTCATAGATGGCAAGATCATTCAACACCTTTCTATCAAGCCTGATGTCGCACTGTTTCGAAATAAAAGCATTTTCATATTTAAATTAATGTCTGTTAACCTGAGTTTACATCAATAATTAATCAACATACCCTCGAAAGACCCTCCATGAAGTCCAATCTGTGCATGTCATGTTCATGGGTTGCTGCATCTATTCTGTAATCCCACAACTGTAGAGCAAAAAATAATTTTATGAGAACTGCAATTGAATTACTGTGAATCAATAATACACTTTGCTTTTGATTGCTCCAAATAATAATTCATGTATATATTTTCAATGAGACTTCAAGATTACAACTAAGACCACAAAATTATAACTAGGCACTTAATTGATATACAGGAAATTGTTGTTCAGCATAAAAATAGACAAAAAATGTTTCACCAAAAGACATTCTAAGTTAGTCCACTGAAAAAATAAATCAACTAACATCTTTCATCATTTTCTTCTTTTCTTTCCTGCCTATTGTGGAATACATGAGGGCCTTGTTAACATAACGTGCACCAATCCTATAACAGTTCTGTTTTCTGCCTGTAAAATTCTGGAAAATAGAATAAAATTAATATGTAATATTCACAGGAGAACCTGAATAAAAACCTGTCAATCTAGAAACACATCTCTTTTTCACAAACTATATTCCTTATGTGGAATTATACCTTGTAACTTTGTAGATTTTCTAAGGACTTTCTAAGTTTTCTTAGATTAAAAATTACACTAATTAGAAAATTACATTTGCAGAGTAAAAATGTTAAATATACACATATTTTGTTCAAATTCGTTCCTATTTGATGCATGAATTAATATAATTTCATAGTTAATTTGCTCCAATTCTTTCAATGCATTTAAGATTTAACAAATTCTTGCGATAAACCCAGATTCATCAAGGGCAGAATTAGGCATTAAGAGCTAGTAATCGTTACTGCTCACCCATGATAATCTAAGGTATTGTTGAACTTTCCAAAATTTATCTGGTCCACCTCCTGGTCGACCAAACTTCATAACTCTTATCAGCAATGGATTTGTGAAAAACATGTTAGATCCGAATTCTGGAATATTATGCAATATTATCGACACGACAAATCGTTAAACTTAATTGCGCCCTATAAATTAATTCAAAACCTTTGTATAAAAGCAAAAAAGTACAAAGACAGATAAATTTCACAATCAGCCAGCGTTAACAGAACGACTTTCAATATATCGCCAAGTAAATTAAGATTAAGTAAAAGGTAAAATGTTACATTTTTTATATCTAAGTTTAAATGTTCAAAATTTTTTTAAATATAAAGGATTGTATTAAATTTTATCAAAACATTTTTATTAAAATCACATATATAAATCGTCTTATCGAGTGATTTGAATATGGTGTAATGTTACATTAATGAGAATTGGGATAAAATATTTTTCAACGTGTGACAATTTCATTCAACATATCTATTTCAGAATTGATAAAGGCACAAAAAAAATAGTGTTTATGAGTGCATGTGAGCCTGTGAGCTATTGCCATTTGAACAAAAGTCAGGAAATAATGCCATATATGTATATAGAAATTGATTTCGAGAGGGGGAATATCGTATTTGTAAAATTCCAGGGGGGTGAACCTGTAACACCCTCACCTTAAAACATGTATTTACACTACCCTACTAAAAAAAGAAATTTCTAAAACATAAACTTTTGTCTATTTTTTTTTTAAATTTGAACTTTTGCTTCCCATAAAAGCACTCAAATTTAGTCATGAAGCAAACACTGAATTGATTTAGAACTAAGTGTAAACTATTAGACTAAAAGCGGATTGGTGGGGCTACTTATTTATAAATAATGCGTGGTAATAAATGCATGCTCAACTCAGAAATTTGTAGAAGTTTTTCAGTAGAATTGGGTTTCAAGCAGTGACGTTATTACAGCTTTTTCCAAGGGTGAAAACTCTCACACAACTTGAGGAGATGACCTTTTTTGCTTCAAGCCAAAATTAAGGGGGTGCGAACCCTCGTAAAACATGATGACTCTCCAGGAGGTACAAGCCATTTTGATTCAATAAACCATTCATACAACACATCACTACCCATTTATAGTGCAAATTTAAAATATAAATAATAAACAATATTTATATTTAAGTTATAGTTATTTTTATTACTTTCTGCCACTTTGCTTTGTACAGCTTGATTTGTTTTGAAGTTAACGTAATCCGCCCGCAGAGCATTTCTAATTCACGTATAAAAATGATTTTTGGCCAAATTGTTATAGGCCCGGCGGGCACTGGTAAAACAACTTACTGCAAGATTATGAAAGAATTTATGAAAGGTAAACGTCATTTAAATGTTTTTTGTTTAAGCGAGTGACATTCAAATATTTTTTGATTAGCCCATGGATACAGTAATAAATATAACAATGGGTAAATTAGCCCTAAGTCTGTTTTTAACTAGTTACCTTGTGCTTATAATGGATACTTTATTTCATCAGGTTTGGGAAGAAAACCAGTCATTGTTAATTTGGATTCAGGGAATGATAATCTTCCATATGGATGCATTGCTGATATTACAGATCTTATCACAGTTGAAGATCAAATGAAATTTGATAAGTTGGGTCCAAACTTTAGTATTCTACGTTGCATGGAATATCTTGAAGAAAATCTGGATTGGCTGATGGACAAGCTAGCACCACTCACTCCCAATCATTATGTTCTCTTTGATTTTCCAGGACAGGTGAAAATCTTAACATTGTAAATGTGGATGCTTTTGTGCACAGAGTTTGTGAAACATACATATTGCTAATGCATATTTCCAACAATATTTTACTTATCCTAACACTGCACTACATTAGTACCTTAATACAGTGACTGAAAATATATTATGTAGTTGTGGCTCTTAAACCACACTTTGCCATTTCAGATAGAATTGTTCATTAAACATGACTCTGTACAGAAAGTCGTGGCATCTCTTTCAAAAAATAGCAAGTTTTCTCTCTGTGCTGTGCATCTGGTTGATTCCATCCTTTGTTCCAACCCAACTCTCTTCATCAGTGCAGCCCTGACTTCTCTCCTAACCATGCTCAAACTTGGAATACCCCATATTAACGTATTGTCCAAAGTGGATCTCATTGAAAAGTGTGATGCCCTTCCTTTCAGTCTTGACTTTTACACAGATGTACTCGATTTGAAGAAACTTCTCGAGCTCATGGATGTAAGTACAATGAATATTTTTGATTTTCCAATGCTGTGCTTTAAAATAAGATAAGAAATAGATAACAAGCTGTGTGTAGGTTAGTAAACTAAAAATTACTATTCTTACAGGATGACTTGATGATAAAAAAGAAAAAATTAATGAAGAATCTAGCCGAATTGGTTGAAGATTACAGCCTTGTGCATTTTGTACCTCTACACATTGAGGTAAAATCCACTCATACACAGATTCTAAAACAGCACATAATACTGGCTTTTATCTAAGTTACTAAACTTTGTTATCATCCCAATTCCTTAGCATTTTGCACTTCAAGTGCAAATATGTTTTTATATCTTTATACTTTATTTAAGTATGACAAATATATTCATTGTTCAGCTCATATTTTCAGAACAAAATGAGTCTCATGAATGTATTGAAGCAGGTGGATAAGGCAAACGGCTACATTTACGGCTCTGATTCCGAGAAACGTATTGCCAATCTTTTCACCTGCAATCTCAGCCTTGAAATGAAGGAACTTGCCGTCAGCTCCCTCCAAGAAAAATTTGTTGACACTTCCACAAAAGATTAATTTTTATCTGCTTAAGACTGTTGCAAAGACATTACTGAATGCTGGTGTAGCAGGGCATCTGCTCATCTAGAACTGATTAAAATAACAACATTTTATTATAATAAAAAATCCAAAAATATCAGATTAAACCAAAGTGGTCCAGATAACTGGCATTGGCTGGCATGATTTATTGGCCAGCTTGATCAAAGCAAAGTGGTAAACCTGTATATCCATCTACAGCAACTATATAGCATCCCATATCCAATTCACTATACAACTGGGAATTAGCAATATTTACTAAATATTCTGATTTTTTGGGATGTAGAGTGCAGGCACCACTTTCTCAGAACAGGTCCAGTGGCCCGTCCAACTATAAGCGTTCATTAGTGCCATCATTACCCCAGCAGATGCGATGATCTAGGGCTGTAACTGCTGAAGTTCCAAATCAAATATTACCACAAAAGCTCCATTAACTTGCCCTAATTTTGCTTTTTGTTTCCCTTTTGTAACTCAAATTCTTACATGCAAATTACATATAAAGCATATCTTACTATTGAATGTGCAATCCATAAGAGGCTTGTTATTTTGACTTGAGTAATTGGAAGAGAACAGCTCCCATGAACAATGTGATGTTTGTAAGAAGTCAGACGCAAGTTCACATCAACGTGAGAATTTCGTTCAATCTCACGAAGGAATTAAGTAGCCAATAGGTTGAATTTAGCACAAACATACAAACCGACGTCTGCTCGAGACAACAGCCATCAAATCCACCGCAGCGGATTTCCATACTGGTGGTGATGGTCAGTGGCATTAATAATACTTGGAATAACCAGTACGATACAGCAATACAAACCAGAGAAGTGCCAACAATAGTGACGATGTCATGAACTTGGGGGCATGAATGCTTGCATATTCAGGAAAGTGAGGAATAAGCATCAGTAATCGAAACAAGAGAGAAGAGCATTTGAAATTTGCTAAGCACAACCAAATTATGAAATGCAGTCTCTGAGACTAATGTCCATATCCATTTGCAGATTGCCACAAAATTAGAAACTCCATTCTCGAGAAAAATGTTGTGATGCCTTCAAACCATGTCTACCTGCAACCATAAATATTGAAAAGGGATCGGCCAAAGCAAATTTGACAAAACTATTGGTAATGGCAGAGCATGCTGCCACATCCTTTGTGTTCTGATGATGTAGACTAAGAAAACAACGACAGCAAGGTGCTCCAACAAGGACAACAGTAAATCATCTTCTCATCCACAAAGCAAGAATTGAGAAAACTTCCTAACATTTCATTACATTAGTTCAGCTAAACAACCAATCAAACAAGTGATCAATATATTTCAGGTTAAGATAGGAGGAGCTTCTTGATGTCAGTTGAATCAGTGCACTCGGCATAGGGCTTTCCATCCGGAGACTTTCCAGTTTTGCAGGCACCCTGATGCACGATGAAATGCATACAATCAATTACAGACATGTGTTATGTGCAAACCTTTAGCAGTTCCAACATTATAAATCATGATAAATAAAATCTAGTACAACGATAAATGCTCAGCACTTTACCAAACTCCAAACCGAGGAATTATAATTTTAATCGCCAACACCACCACAACAATAGTGGGAAACTCACTTTTTCTAGGAGATATTGGACGCAGTTCATGTGCCCCTCATAAATGGCTGACAACAAAGGAGAGATTCCATGCCTGTCCACAACCTATAATTTTTATTGTTTGCTTGTTGGAGACAAAAGCAAAAAGGCTTTAAGAGGAAAATAAGCATAAATGAAACACAAGGAATATCCAAATGGACTCTTTTGGGGACATCTTAAAAATTAAACAGCTTTACAAAATGACCAACTAAATTTTAATTATAGTAATTATAATTTTACCTAAGACTTTTTTTTATATTCCATTTAGAACACGATTTTCACAACAAAACATCACAAATATTTAACATGTTGTACAAAGTAAAAGATTGGGATAAATGATTAACTGAATGAGTCAACCAATTTGTAACATGAAATATGATAAAATGATTGAATTAGAGCCAAACAATTTGTGACCTGGTCACAGAAGCAAAACCACTTTTTAAGTACTAACATTAACATCAGCCTGCTGAGATATAAGATACTTGATGATGTCAATCTGACCATAGTCTGCAGCCATACAAAGAGGATATCTTCCTGTGGACAGTTGGTGATTAACGAGTCCCTTGTTCTGAAACACAACAACAAAAGATGCAATACTTCAATACTGAGATGGACCTATCAATAAAATCTCTGGATACAAAAGTAACAAAGCTAAAATAAATATTTGGGATAAATAATGCTCAGCAGTACATTGAAGTACTGGACATAACTTTTATTATATATCATAATGAAAATTCAAAATCAAAAACAAAAGTGAATATACAGCTAATCAAAACAAAATTGTACCTAAGCTAAGTGCTCACTAGTAATTTCTTTGCAATGTTACATTTGTAAATTAACACAGGAAAATATCACATAACCAATATTTGTTAAGACACTAATTTTAAAATTTCCTACAAGATGTAAAGATAGGACGTGGCAAAGAACAACTCCAAACAGCCTTTAATTGTACCATCACTACCCAATAACCAACATATAAACATTTAATTCAAAGCAGGATATATAAAACAACCTTTTCAACAAGAGCTTTTACTTGATCCAAATCACCGTTTTTAAGAGCCCATTCAAATTTTTGAACGTCGTCCGACATTTCCAAACTTTAAAAATTAAAACTTCAGATTACAAACCTTCAAAAAAAAAGCGACCACTATATACTCAAACTTAGCCGGTAAAGACGGAAGTATACAGAGAAAACTATGTCAAGAATCCGTCTAAAATATCATCAGCTATTTTTATATTAAAAGCTAGGTATAATTTTATTATTTCGCATTGTAAATAAGAAACAAAAGTTTCTTTTGATATCTCTTGCACGTTAAACCAGAAACAATTTTTCAGCTAGTTGTTAGTCTTGAAAAACAGAACGCAGGACTAAATTATTTGAAGCATATTTCTTTATTAGATTAACAATTGGAAGAGTTCACAAATATATTATCTGATAAATTTAGTCTCAAACGTTATTTTTAGATCAAAACCGATTCAACTAAATGATTTAGTGGCACGGAAATAAATTCATGTCTATTTGCCGAATTACTATCCCCTGCAGAAGCAATATCAGCGACAAGAGCAGACTCCGTTGTTGTTTGCTGGAGTTCTATTATTTCTGCAGTAACAGGCTCTGGCTGGAAAGGCTCTGTTGACTACTGCTCCTTCACTGGCTTTGGAAACACATCTCCTTCTTCTGGTATCACACCAAATAAATTCCGTATTGCCATTAGAGCAGCACTGAGCATCGTCTGTACACTGAACGTCTCCAGGACTTCTTTCATAGTCATAGATATCATTAGTGTATTCATCGGATAGAAGGGCTGTCCTGTGAGTGATGCCGCCTTGGAAAGGTCTAACTATGGCCGAGCCTTTATTTAAAACATTAAATGTATTTTAAAATGCATAGGTTTAGCGAATAAAAGAAGCTTATTTACTTGCGCTGGAAATACGAACATTCCCATTCGTGTCTGAAAACCATGGAGGAATTCTACTAGTATCCGGATATTCTAGCGTTCCTCGACGTCTAATTGACTGTCTGGCTCTTTCCAAAAGATTGTCGACAAAACAATGGTGAAGAATAAAAAGTGGATCGGTCGGAGAACAAATGATATCCGCCATGTGTGATTCGGCACCAAAAGCTGAGTGAACATAGCCGTGCGCGTATTCATATGCGTCATTCCAAGGATAGGCGATGTCCAGGTAATTTGCTATAAAAGGGCGTTAAATCAAATAAATAAACTAATCTATTACCAAAATTATATTTAATTTACTAACCAGCATTTTCCATCATTCTTACATCTCCGTCATCATAAAAGGAGTTGACATTTGTGTCAAAGAACCGATATAAAGTTCTGGATATAGAACTGCACTCAGAACCTGGAGCTAGCCAATTAGCTGAAAATCCATTTACTACGTTTCCATCAGCATTACCGGCCAGCTCAGGAGAAAAAAGCACTGAATTCCTAGGGTTTCCCCCTAGAAAGCGATCCACTCGGCTATCCCAAAACGGAAGCATGCAAGTTGGACAGTAAGCTCTTACGCCTCTTTCCCATCTGACAAATAAAGACTGTGAGTATGTTCTGTAGCATTTGAAACTGTGTTTTGATTGTGGTTTGTGGTGTGAAGTTGAGACACGAACGAAAGTTTAAAATGACTAAATTACTAACGCGACAAGATATAATCTATGCCAAGGTCCAAATCCGGGTCCAAAATGGGCTGATGGGGCATTCCGGCCGTCATGGAGAATGACCAGTGCATCGTATTCTGTCAGGAAGCCAACTACCCTGTTTTTCATCGACCTCATGGCTTGATGGAAACCATTCCTTTCAGACGTGCTCATACATCTTAAAATAATCAAGAGTATAAACATTTATTCTTTGGTTAATTTATAAGTGAATCGAACCTGTATTCTTTTCTGCTCCCAAGTACAGCTCTTCCTTTCAGTTTATCATAATTAGTCTTCCATGAAAGAGAGCAAATTTTATTCACGAACTGTACATCGCTCTCGTTGAATTTGGCCTTGTGCCGTCGCTTTGAACACCACGATTCACGTTGTTTTGCTACTTTGCCATCCTTCTCTGGGGTTCTGTTGACTCCTTCAACATTGGCATAAATTAGCAACTGCACGACCAACAAGAAGAGCAAAGTCTTGGAAATGAAGCGAAGCGGGCCCATCCATTCGATGCCTTTTGACATTGCAGGAACTTTGTATCAGAATCTGTGAAAAGAATCAATTGGACATATTCGATTAATCTGACAACTTTAGCATAATATAAATTTTATCAATGTATTTGACATCAACAAGCTATGATCGAATTCGTCTGACATGCGCCATTATCGTGTCAAAATAGTTGCCAACAAAAATATTTCTAAAAATCAAAGTACGATGTAACTAGCTTGTTGTAAGACGTTCAGACTCATCGATAAGCATAAATTTTTGTTGAAGTTGAGATAGCAATAAGTGGAACAAGCAAATTTTGCAATTTACTCACTCCTCCTGAAAGCTTCCAGCAACACCGAGTAATTCGTAAAACCTTATGCAGAATTCATAGCAAGGAAAACTTGACTTATGAGGTGGGCTTATGAGACCTTTCAAAAGATCACTCTCTTTTTTAAATGAGAATCGATGAAGCTCAGTAAAGTCAGCGAAATTTTGTTGAAGTGAAGCCTTAAAAATCTTTGGATGAAGTAGTCGGTTATGTATTGTTGAGTGCACTATAATTGTAAAATTATATTACCTTTTTCACATATATGCAACAACTTACGATCTTCTAGTTTTAAAGTCTAGGCACATAATTAGGAAATAAAATAGTTCGTTTCAGCTAGTCGTGCTTCATATTCATTACTTCACAAGTTCAGGTGTGATAACCTAAGGATATCAATATTCAACATCGTTCATCGATTAACAAATCAGTTGTGAATAGCTTGAATTTGAAGTTAGCTAAACTAAAAAAAAAAGGTAAATGCGTTGTAAGGAACATTATTCCTCAAAGCAATCAGTAAACCGACTTTGACGGCAGATGTAACAGACACACCAACAATTAATCAAATTCATCTTTTTAGCGTCACGCCCCTCTGCAACCCAAAATCAATTGCCGACCTGGCCCAAACGCAGCTCTTTTTCCATTCAAACCCGTTCATGATTTACTGCATGTTTCGCTTAGTTCAATTTTAAGCATTTTTTCTAAAAAGGTAAGTATTATCAAAGTCTTCATAGATGAATATATGTTAGCTAAAATACCATGTCATATGCCGAATGAAAGCTTTAGATTAGACTTCTATCTTTGGGTGAGATGGCTTTACTTAATCAACGCTTAAAATGTGAAGGATATTTTAGTTTCGGGTAACTACTCTATTACATTTTCTTTATTATCCAGTGCTAATGCATTACCATGTCGATAACTTCAATCTGGAATCTTCCCGAAGGCACTAAAATTTGTGTCAAGCCAAAAACATTAGCAAACAATATGTGCCTCTGTCCTGTATTGTTATGCAATGGACGAATAAAATTATAATTGGAAAATGGGAGTCTAAATAGCGGCCTTGTGAGCCAGAAAGTTAATCACATTTACCTGTTTCCAAATGATATATTAGCATTTCAGAACTTAAATCAATTAACCAAATATGGTTTTTAACTGACCTCCATCTTAAGTCAATGACTTGTCTCAAAAACCTTTTTTCTTGCTTAAATTATTTAGTCACAAACTTTACAACAAATTAAAAACAGGCAAAGGTGGAATGGTACAATGTCAAAGTCAAGACCAACTAACATATCAACCAAACTTTAGCAAACTTTCAATCATCCTCATATTATAATTTATTTAAACCAACAAGATAACAATTTAATGTTTCATCTTAGGATTATTGGCAAGCTCAATTCTGTCATCATTAACCATGCAAGGATCCCTGATTCTTCTGAATATGGCAACAAATTTGTCGCCATTGTTTCGTGTCACTTTCTTTCCCTCCTCAGTGCACGTGACGATCTTTTCGGACAATGGATCAGCAGCCTGAAAGTGATTATTTAGGCAATGGTTACAATAATTGTTTGAAAAAAAAATAATCAACATGTTATCAATAAGAAATTCCTATTAAAGAATAAAACTGTTTATTAAGAGACCAACTATTATTCAAACTGCATCATAATTGGCTAAATATATCCTAAAAGGCAACTAAGATGATATCACCTGCTCTTCATCTGAAAGCCTCTCAAAAAGAGGGTGGGCACTGATGTGCTCAACCATCCATTCATGCAAATCCTTGACATCCGTGGCTGTATAGATGAGGCCCTAACATTGGAATGAATCAAATACCCTTAGTATTCCGAATAATTGATTTATTATTGTACCATTCCAAGCAGCCCTGTAATAGCTAGCATGAACACTTATTAATGTCCTAATTAAGCAACACAATAACTTGTTTAATGATGTCAAATGTAAATCACTAACTCCTTCTCTGAGGACATAGGCATATTCAGCCAAGAGTGTTTGACTGATGATTCTCCACTTGTGTTTTGTCTTCTTAAAGTGAGGGTCAGGAAACAAGAAAAACATCTTTGAAAGCTGAAATGACAATTTTTGAAAAACTTTTAAATATTTATTGTCAAGGAAATAATTGTTCAAATGGTATCAAAATAAACTCATCATACATACATTCTCTCATACATTGGATGCAATTTCATGATTTTATTACACCCATGCATTTTAAAGAGTAAAAATTACATAAATCAGCTTAAATTTAGAGAAAAATCTTGCAAGTTAATTATGCCAATCCCTAGATGCTAATGGATGACAAAGCAAAGATGGCAGGTTTTAACTAAACAATTAGCCTGATTAATTACGTTGAAAATGCCAATCCAACAGCCAAATAATGTGCCTTCTTTATGTTGACCATAGATTTGACTTGCATTAAAAATGGTTAACATTACGTGGAACAGCCAAGAACATAGCCTCTTAAGAAGTAGCATCATACCTGGCCTTTCTCAAAGAAGTTTGGTAGATATTTCATGGCATTAGTACGGATACAGGCAACATTTTGAAATTCTCCTTCATGGTTTGCCCTCAGAGCCTTTATGCGGTCCATGACATAGTCGGACACCTTGACTCTAATTTCCATGCCCAGAATCAACTTATCAGGGAACATCGGAGAAAGTTCAACTGAGAGATAGTAATTAATAAACTTAGAAAAACATTCATCATATCAAAGTATTAAGTGTAAATTCATAAAGGCACTCAAAAGAAATTGGATAAAAACATGCATACAAAAATACATAATCATTCTTGACTGCTGAAAATGATCATTTTAAAGTTTATATTTCTGATTGCCATAGTATAAGCATAATCAAAAAATTACAATAATAACAGCAAACAAAATTATTCTTTAGTAAAATCTCTTATCTACAATTAAGGCCTAAACTTACTCAAAAGACCTCCGTAACCACATCCCACGTCAGCAATTTCAACCTGATGCTGAATTTCCTTGCATTTCCCATTATACTCCCCATTGGACTCATTATAAAAGTAAGCAGGATACAATTCTGACCAATTTGCTTTATTGGGACTGGGTGGGCTGAGATTTTAACAGATTTACTATTTAGTTTTAAGCAATCAATCTTTATATTTAAAAAAAAAGTTGTCCATAAATAATATAAATTCCATGATTAAAAATATTATTTCTATTATTACTAAAATTGTCATGTGAAGAAAATCATGATAAAGTATAACAAATACCAACTACACAAAAGAATGATCTGCCATTGGATTAGAGTGGGCCCGTTGGCGATAAAACTTTTTTTGAGGTAGCGAAACCATTCTATAATGTCCAAAAGATAAAAAAGTAAGTAGCGAAGCGCCCCTCACAGTCTGGGCAACGATAATAGGCTTGTTTACCTAGTAAAAAGCGCACAAAAGACAAGTATATATTATAATTAATTAACATTTTTAAATTTAACATTAAATTAATTACAATTTAAAATAAAATGATAAAACTTTGATATACTGGAACCTATACCCTTTAAGGTCTCCCCTAAACCTTTTGCTAAAATATTTTGTTCACAGCCGTGCTGCTTATTATTGTATTTGAACGTTTACAAAATTGTATTACAAAAATTATTTCAAATTTTTAGATTCAAATTTATTTAAAGTAAAAATTTTTTATAAAAGTGCAAGACGATGTGGACCCATCAAACCCCTGCCCCTGTCGAGATAACCGATGATCGAGCTAACCGAAAATCAACATGGCGGCTGTAAATTAACACGAGCTTGAAATTGTTTGTGTACATAACGAGAATCTACATGCACGTGTTTTTGGTTGGTTTGTTTACACAGCAGCAATTGATGATTTATGCCAAATATGCAGCATGACTTCGTGGCTTCCCGCTGCTGCACCTTCGGACGACATTAAATGCAGCAGTCGTGTTCGCAGCCCAGATGGCACCATTGCCACAATCGGACGTTCACCAAGTAATTTAGCAAAACATGTATCGACCATGAACCCATTGCACTTTCAAACAATCAATAATACTAATCAATTCATGCAATTTGTTAAAGTCATCACCATCACCACCATCACCACCACCATCATCATCATCATCATCATCTCATCATCATCATCATCATCATCATCATCATCATCATCATCATCATCATCATCATCATCATCATCATCTCATCATCATCATCATCATCAGCATCATCATCATCATCATCATCATCATCATCATCATCATCATCATCATCATCATCATCATCATCTCATCATCATCATCATCATCACATCATCATCATCTCATCATCATCATCATCATCATCATCATCATCATTCATCATCATCATCATCATATCATCATCATCATCATCATCATCATCATCATCATCATCATCATCATCATCATCATCATCATCATCATCATCATCATCATCATCATCATCATCATCATCATCATCATCATCATCATCATCATCATCATCATCATCATCATCATCATCATCATCATCATCATCATCATCATCATCATCATCATCATCATCATCATCATCATCATTCATCATCATCATCATCATCATCATCATCATCATTCATCATCATCATCATCATCATCATCATCATCATCATCATCATCATCATCATCATCATCATCATCATCATCATCATCATCATCATCATCATCATCATCATCATCATCATCATCATCATCATCATCATCATCATCATCATCATCATCATCATCAGAAATCGATGTACTCGAGTGTAAGAGTCGACTTGTAGCTAGTGGCTTTTATTTGGAAATTTGTGTTCGTCAATTTGATTTTGTTTCGATCTCAAAATTTTCAATTGCTTATATTCAAGAGTTGTGAAAAATATTTAAGTCATATATTTTACCATGTCCGTGATCCTGATCAGTTTTGAGAAAAATTCTGTCAAAATGGATGGCTGTGGATTTTAATAGGATGTTTCTGAGGCTTGGCAAATTTACTCTCGAAGAATTATCTAAAATGGAACAACTATTAATGGTCATCGTATCATATGCAATTAGTTTGTCTTTTTTTTAAAGAAATCTAAGTAAACTTAGATAAAATATTTTTATGTAGATTATAAAAAAATATAATGGTTTTTTAGCTCACCCATTTTCAATGGTAAACGATATTTATTCTTGATTTTTATTCTTTAAGTTACTTGATCGACCTTTTGCCTTTTCTGGTTATCAACAAAGATTTTTATAAAATTTGTTCACGACCTCAATTTTATGAAGTTTTATATTAAATATTATTATATATTAAAATTTTATTAGTTATGCGATTTTCATCCGATTATATGTTAAAATGCATTGCAACAGCTGAATACAATTATGCTACGTTGTTATGCTGCGCAAGCGAAGAATCAAAACCATTTTAGAAAAGAGTTCACTCTGTTTGGAATGTAAATGAGCGCCATCTCGTTCCACCAAACTCAATATGTCACATAAATGCTTACGTCGAAAGCTGTAATCAAACGTCGGCGATGTTGAATATCAAACTGAAAAACATTCAAATGATGTTTGAAAGTAACAAGATAAAAAAAATTTATTTTACTTGTCAAAAAGAGCTCAGCATCTTCACCTGACCAATATATTTGGAAAACAGTAATTATTATTATTGTTTGATTATTTTAAATTTTTTTTTTGAAATACTGATTACCATAACTTTACGTTTATTATAAGCTAATGAGAGTAATTTTATAAATAGATTATAATGATCAGTTTGATCCAAATCGTGGTATCGATATTTCAAAAATGCTCATAAAAACATGGACTTCTTTTCGGTATTTTCCAAGGGCGGGCAACCCTTGCGCAGCTTGAGAAGATGACCTTTTTTGCTTAAAGCCAAAATTCAGCGAGGGCAAACCCTCGCAAAACGTGGTATGACCTTTTTTTTGATCTGGTCCAATTTGTTAAACTCTGGTGAATTATTCGATCTAATTTCATAAAAAAACTTGAATTACTCAAAATTTCCACAA
Source organism: Whitmania pigra (assembly GCA_021613335.1). Lineage (NCBI taxonomy): Eukaryota > Metazoa > Annelida > Clitellata > Hirudinida > Haemopidae > Whitmania > Whitmania pigra. The sequence goes on from JAJTWR010000266.1 coordinate 1,632,906, forward strand.
AAATAAAATCGTAAATTTTCATAATGAATAAAATCAAATTTTCAGATTTGTTGTTCGTTGTATTTAAAATGGTTTAGCAAAGAGGCTGGCTGATAAAAATCCCATTAAGTATAATGTACACGTAAAGAAAATGAAAAGAAACTGGTGCTGCCCAAGTACAAGTACAAGTATAAAAGTATGTGGTTTCAAATGCCCCTTAAGGTCTCCGCTAAACCTTTTGCTTTATTGTTGGTTTAAAAGAGTCAGGACGTAATCATTTGTTTCATTGATGTTACAGAATGGGCACTGTTGTCGTATTAAAATTTATTAATTCATTGTTAGCTTTTCTTATAAATGTGGGCTATTCGAAAAGAAATGGCTAAAGGAGGATGGTAAGTGCAGCGCATCAGCGTTATAATGAATTTAATGTCATTATTTTGTGGACTAATTTACTACTAAGCTTACTATTGTTATAATCACAACATTAAAGTATTTTGAGGATTTTTAAACTCATTAATGTTATTATTTATAGAACTTCATATCGATGCAAGTGCTATTATTAGTCATCATCTGTGTTCAGCAGTGATGGGCACAAATCAAATCAAATCTCAATGGTCAAATCTCAAATCATTTGTAAAATGATTTAAATCTCAACTACCAAATCTCAAATAGAATCAAAAAATTTCAAATAGAATCAAATCCCAAACGCCCAAATACCAAATCAAATCAAATCTTCCGAAAATTTCCTGCTGCCCTATCTTCGCAAATTTTTTCGAGCAAAACACAATGAAATTAACAGCCAACATTTTTACAGTTTTATTATTTTTTTTTGATGGGATTATTAATGTAGGACTTTTCTGTGAGCCACTGTCAGTAAAATGCGAATCAAGCGGTGGGGTGGTACCAAAAGGAACTAGTTTGAAACGACTATCCAACACAGTTGAGACCACATATTCTGGTCTTCTCATAGATTCCTGGAATCGGTTATGAAGAGCTGCACGAAGGTTTTTTTTCAGAGCAATTAACTGGGTTTGACAATTTGAAACTGCTTCATCAATCCCAATTAATGCAGGTATCACTTGCGAAATTGTGACACCATCACCTTGCAGCACCTGTGTTGCTTCTTCAAATGGCTCAAGTAAAGAGACAAGCTCAAGCAGCATAGAACGTGAAACTGTGATTCGAGGGACACGTGCACTTGAGCTGAATTCGACTTCCCTGGCTTTAACTAGAGTTTCATTAACCGCCTTCCATACTGCATCTTGAGATAATTTTCTTAGCATTATCAGATTAGAGTTCCATCTGGTAGGCACAGCGGCTAACAAAGTCAAACCATCTGATTTTTTCTGGAGCTCTTCATTCCAGTATAGTGACCTGCGGAAGAAAACAACTAAAGCGCTGCTTTCGTTTAAAATTTTCTCTGCTAAAGGAACAGTTTTTAGTGCATCTTTAACAGCTAGCTGCAAGGTATATGCAAAACATGGAAGTCGATGGGTTGTTCCTAAAACATGATTGTCCTGAAGAATATCTTCATTGTCATCAAAATTTTCATCTGACAAAAACTCTGAAATTTCATCAGCATCATTTAATGGCTCTGAAGCCTCATCACGTTCTTTAATTTGACTTTTATTTTCCTTTTGATCAAAGGCAAACCTGGCAGCTTCCTCGGAAAATATTGTGAATGCTTTGAGCATGTTTCTGGCATTGTCAGTAACAACATATCCAATGTCAATGCTCTGCAACCCACACTCTGACAGTATTTCCTCAAAAGCTGCACAAATATTTTTTCCCGTGTATTGGGACCCGAAGTGTCTGTAAGCAGCCGTCTTTGTTCTCAGCTGAAAGCCTTCGTCAAAGTAGTGGAATTTAACTCCAATAATTGGCTCAAGTGAACGGCTGCTCCACAAATCTGTTGAAGCATGTACACATCTGACGCTCAAATTATTATTAATTAGTAGTCCAATTTCATCCTTCAAATTGTCTCTTAATGTCTGCAATACACCAGTTAATTTTCTATTTATAGTCCTTCTACTTGGGATAACATAATTTGGATCCACAATTCTCATAAAAGAGGCAAAACCTGAACTTTCAACTAGTGTAGTGGAAGCATTGCTATCTAACTCGGACATATTTAAAACGCAGTAAAGCTACAAGTAGAACAAAAGCATGTAACCTACAACAATGTTTATGTAACGGGGAGGATGCCAAAGATATAGAATTCTTAAATTTTTAACCATTTTTACAAAATTAAAAATATATAACCATCTTTATTTCAAAAGGCAAATCTAATCGAATCAAAATCACTGAGGCAAAAATCGAATCCAACAATGTTCAAATCAAATCGCAACCTTGCCTAAATCACGATTCAAATCATTTCAAATCGCAATCGCGATTTATTTTGCCCATCACTGGTGTTCAGCAATCGATTTCGAACAAAATAGGAGAAGGTAAACCTTTTTTTAAAGTAATGGAATTCATTAAGACAAATTTAAAGCTATAAATTTATGTAGCACAATAAAATCGTCACTTTTTTGGCGATAAAGTGCGACTACACATTCGTCATCGCCCGCAAAGACAAATTTATAAATAACGCATTATAATATTTAAATCTAACTGTAATTTTAATACCTTTAACTGTTTTAACTTATTAAAAGCTATTAAAGCAAACCTAAGAATTGTGATTGTTAAGAATTACTTGGTTGTTTATTAACGTCCGTAACATAGCAATATGATTAGTAAAGAGCAGTGGTGAGGTAATATTGATATAACGTAATCGAGACCATTAAGAGTCGAACATAAATTCAGCGAACACACAATGGACTTACAAGAACAGCGACGTAAAGTCATTGCCGGACTCCATACAGATCGACCTTGAACTTGAAAACGATAAAATTACCATCAACCTCATCAAGCAATCGATGGGTTCAATCAAGCTGCCCTTGATAATGATCCAGTCAGATGGTCAAAGATCGCTTTGGAAATCATCCGAAAATGAAGTTAGTCGTTCGGACTTTATCAACCAGAATTTCAAATTTGATTTGCAGTGACTTAGATTTTCAGTTTTGTTTAAGACGCCATTTCAGATACCAATATTTATTTAGTCTAATTCGTCATGAATTCTGTTATTCTAAGCAATTTTACCAAACACATTATTCAAAATTTTTTGTGAACATAAAGTTTTATTTTTCTAAGACCTTGGGTGTCTACAAAGACTATTCTTATGATGCTTTTGCCACTATATCCATCAAGAATGTCACTGGGATGAAAGAAACTTTCTATGTAAGCTGTTAATTAATTGTTACTGGCTAAATTTTAAAGCCTTAAAAATGTGTTAAAGCAACACTTGTTACAAATAATTTATTCAACATCTAATCAGATGCTAAGATTCACGCACCACAGCAAATCTTTCTCCCTGAGACCAAGCGATTTAATCACAGAGGCGTTTTTGGATAAATCAGCAGAAACTGAAGGTGACAAAGACAAAAATAATGATGACAGCAGCATCAGAAGCAAACTTATCGTCATTGACGGCAAACTTCATTCACTGGTTGAAACCCCATTAACATTGGTGCGTGCAGGCATGGACTCCTAAATGAAGTTACAATTAACAAAAACGCTAGAGAATTTACACAAGAATAAAGGTATATTTTCGAGTTGCCGTTGCTTAAAAACATTTATAACAATATCTACCATATTATGAAGATGATTGATGCAATGCCAGTAATCATTGGCATTGTGTTCGGTAACCTAAATCTAACTTTAAAGTTTGTCTTAATATATATTTGTTTGTATAATAAGTAATAACGCTATAAGTTATTATTAAGTTATTTTATAACACAAAGCTGACTTGTTACAAGAAACAAGGAAGAAGGAAGAAGAGATCAGCACAAAAACCAACAGAGAGGCTGATGACAGTAGAAATACTCACAATCATAGATTATAAAATCTACAGCAAGTGAGTTCTACATGCTTGTTAAACATTTTTTGAACCATAGAAAATTTCAATTTTTGGTCGACCCCTAAAAATCATAATTTTTCATATGGGGGACCCTTACAACAATTTTGTTTTTTTCATGTTCGACTTTTACAAAGATATTTCACACTGTGATAGACCACTAACCAACTAATTCATCCCGCGGAAGAACCATAGAAAATTTCAATTTTTGGTCGACCTCTAAAAATCATATTTTTTCATAGGGGGGACCATTACAAAATTTTTGTTTTTTTCATGTTCGACTTTTACAAAGATATTTCACACCGTGATAGACCCCTATCAAACTAATTCATCCCGTGATAGACCCCTATCAAACTAATTCATCCCGTGATAGACCCCTATCAAACTAATTCATCCCGCGAAAATGACAGGTTTAATATTCTATTCGTCTGGTCATAAACATCTTCGAAACTTCTAAGAGTATTCAATGAGAGTAAAGCCGCAGATGACAAAGGCAGGAAAGAAGAAGCAATGGTGAAAATTTTGTATTTTTTCACACACGTCATGAAAAATGTGAGTGACAATTAATAAAGAACCTAGCGAGCTATATTTACAAGTTGCACTAAAATCCACAATGATTAAAAAATTAGCGCGATTTATCATGGCATTATGTTTTTTAACTTTTTAATTTATTTTTTTTTACAAATTTTGTTGTCATTTTGGACAAAAATTTTTAAATCCATAAGGACAAATGTTATCAGAAATCACTTAATTGATATAAGTAAAAACAATGAATAATTCCTATTAAGATAAAAAACGATTACGAAAACATCGAGATTACTGGTCTGAAGTTCACCACCAAGTGGGTTGGGGCATTAGTTGTACAAGTAAGTGATTATATTTTGTTAAGAGTGGCCATTTGTAGTCGCAGCTTGTTAATTTGTTAATAATTAAACTATAATTTCTTTCAATTTTACTAATGGTTAACTGAAGAATCAATTTAATTCCTTCTCTTTAGAGTCCAAATGACTTCTTCGAAAGCGAAAAGTTCAAGGTTAAGCCTGACATGGTTAATAGTACCGCTGCTTTACGAAGATTGGTCTAAAAATGAAAAAGCAAAACGAGATGATGAACCTAAATTTCCTAATTACGACTTCATTGCTGCATTCACAGGGTAGTTTTGTTTTGTTTCTTGTTTTTTTGAAAAATGTTTTCAACCCAAGCGACTAAAATAATATAAAAATGTTTTCAACTCAAGCGACTAAATTTTAAACATTTTTTCAACCTAAGCAGCTATAATTTACACAAGTTTACTTTAAGTAGGGATTCTAATCTGTCGTATAATTTATTTAAGATCAATAGCAAATTCATTTACAAGTTCATTTGACAATCCATTCTTTTTAGACACGACATCAAAGACAAAGAAGATTCTATGCTAGGCATAAGTTTTTTATCTTCAATTTGCAAATCGAAAGCAGTCTCCTTAATCCGACACAATCGTTACTATGAAACCAAAACAGCATCGCATGAGCTAGGACATTCGTAAGTTTGAATCGCAGTTTGTAAAGATCGCTTATTAAGACTTTATTAGACCATTTGCAGTCTATGATAATAACTATAATTTTAATTATTGTCATAAATAATGATGAATTATACATACTTTATGAATGACAAGTAATTTAGTGTTATATTAAAAAAATATTTTGTAGTACGATTTAACAATACTAAATAATTTATGTATCCAATCAATTCGAACAGTTTGGGCGCCCTTCACGATGGTAACGGAACTTCTTGCTCCGCTGCCGACTTTATTATGGCACCAGGAATGTTAGAGGTTCCTCATTTCAACAACATTATCTTCTCAAATTGTTCTACTTTGCATACTTTGAAGAAACTATCCGTCGTCTAGACAAGTCAGTAAGAGTTAAAAGATTTTAAAGCGAAGTCAATTTTTTAAATATTTCTGAAAATGCTGAAAAATATTGCAAATCGAAACATAACACCAATTAGCACACATTCAGAAAGTAAACAGTCGGTCTTTTGATAGAACATTATATTTACAAAAGACCAGCAAACATACGTAGTAACAAACTAGATTGGTGACTTCTTCACATAATTCAAGTTCTCAATAACTCTATTCATATCATAGCGAGAGTAAGAACTGTTTGATTGATGGAGGAGAAGATTTTATTCGTGGTCGGGAGAAGGACATCTTTCTGCAGGTGTACCCAGGCCAAATTTATGATATTGACGATCAATGCAGAATTTACTTCGGACCAAAGTCATACTACTGCGGAGTGAGTGTGGAAATGTATAAGCCTCTAATTCTAAACTACATGGCATTTCATGGTTAAAGTACAGTTTTTTTTAAATAGTTGCATGTTGGCGCTCTAAATTCAGAACATTCATTATTTAGCTAACCAGTTAACCTGTTTAGATATTACATGTTAAATTTTGTTTAATTTAACAAATGGAACATTTCAATCGAACAAAGGGTGCCTTAAATGACAAAATGATGTGTCAGACCATCAAATGCTGGGATGGCTATAATTGCCAAACATCACGTCAACTCAGGGCAATGGATGGAACTAGCTGTTCAACGGGGTCTTGGTGTCTTAGGAAAAAATGTGTACCCAATAGAAGAGCTCCAAGAGCACCAGGTTAACTAAATTGCTTGATGTAGTAAAAATGCAACAGCATTAATGAACATCAATTCATTACAAACTTCATACGTAATGCTTAAGAGGTTCTAGGTTGGCGCCTCTGACGCTATGCTTGTGGCGCCTTAATTATTATTGTTATTCCAAAGCATATTGGATGTCTTTCATGTGAATTAATTGTTAAGTTTAATGTGGTTTTCTTTTTAGACTTTTTTTCCAGACTTTTATCAAAAAATAAATATAAATAAATTCTTTATATTGACAATGACAATGATAATGAAAATGAAAATGAAAATGATGATGATAATAATAACAATAATAATAATTATAATAATAATAATAACAATAGTAATAATAATAATAATAATAATAATAATAATAATAATAATAATAATAATAATAATAATAATAATAATAATAATATAATAATAATAATCATAATAATAATAATAATAATAATAATAATAATAATAATAATAATAATAATCTCAACTTTATCAGAACGCTGCGTCAATGGGGATGTCGCCTTCGCGTTTGTACCAGATTATCCCGGTTATCCAACGTCTAAAGAAGAGGATGAAAGGGCCGAGACGTGCAAAGAGACAGTTGCTAGGCGTCCTGACACGTGCCTCTCAGATAGATATGAAAACAATTGCTGTGCTTCATGCCAGATCACACCTATCTTCGACAAAAGTGAGGTTTTGAAATATCATATTTTGGAAAAATATACTTACAATAACTATAGTGAAGATGATTGTGCTGCACATAATAATAATAATTAAAAAAAAAATAATATTAACATAGCGAAGACTAATCGTCAGTGGGTATGAAAGCGGCATTAGAACCTGTTTTATTATCAAGGTTTAAGTATGTTATTTAATAAGAGGACTGACATGTGGAATGTGTGAAAAAATCTTATCTAACGAAATTCCACATTTTATTGAAAAAATAATAAATTAAGTAATATCAACTTTTATATTATTACAAGAGTTGAGACATAAAGTTCAATTATCTTGCTATTCAAACAGATTGTCGAGATGTGAGCGATATATGCTTAACCCTCGAACCGAAAAAATGCTATAAAGGCTACTACAATACCACTTGCTGCGAAACTTGCAGGACTCTCGTCAAAAATCTGCTTCATTCAAACTGCATCAGTGGAGACAGAGGAACTGGATGCTCAGAATTAAGTATGTAATTAGATTTATTGGGCTGACATGCGGAAACTGAAAAATCTCATCTTCCACATTTAATAGAAAAATTATTAAATTAAATATATTACATTAGTTGAGATATAAAGAAATATATAATTGCCTTGCTATTCAAACAGGTTGTCAAAATATCGTAGATGAATGCACCAGCCTCGAACCGAGAGACTGCTACAGCAACTACTACAATACCACTTGCTGTAAAACTTGCAGGGCTCTCACTCAAAATCTATCTGATTCAAACTGCCTCTATGGAGACAGAGGAACTGGATGTTCGAATTTGGTGCCTGAAATCTGTCACCTCTCCACTCATTTCTGTTGTCAAACATGTGCTGCTTATTTTTCGGCTTCTCCAATCACCACATCCAAGGGTATGATTTCTAGGTTCCATCTCAACTCCTGGCATAAACAAATATATTAACGTATTTCAGACTCCTGTGTCAATGGAGATTATAATGGTACTTTAGAATATGTCAACGCATGGGGCGTCAAGTTTCGCTTAACGTGCAAGCAATTGATTAAACGTGATTCGGGTCTCTGCTATGATGAATCAGTTCAGAAATACTGCTGTTCTTCATGTGACAGTATCAAGATGGTGGAAGGTGAGAACATTATACTATGATTAATGAAAACATGAAGCAAATTGTGTTTAGAAAATATTGTTTAATAATGGCAAATATAATATGCTTCATGTTATTTCAGGTAATTGCAAAGGCGATGATAACACGGTGCCTCATATTTATCGCTCAAAGAAATACACTTGCGAAAAATTGGTAGATTACTTACCTCGCCTGTGTCAAGATAAGAGCTTCAAGAACAAATGCTGTAAATCATGCAGACGCTTCTCAGTTAGGCCTTGGCGATGCCAAAGGCATTTTTCGCCCGAAACAAACAATAAAATTGGAGCCTCCCATGCACCCCGTTTAATCACACTTTGTCATTACATCGAATAAAAAAAAACTTTGATGAAACGTTGCATTTAAAGAAGCAAATTTATAGAAATTATATTGCATGACTCATTAAGTCGCTGCCGTATTCTGATTTATGGCACCCCGTCATAACAGCCCGGCGACAGAATAGCCCCGACAAAACAGCCCCGTCAAAATAGCCCGGCGTCAAAATAGCCCAAGACAAAACAGCCCCGACAAAACCGCCCCGACAAAACGGCCCCGTCGAAACAGCCCGGCGTCAAAATAGCCCAGGACGGAAAAATCCCGTAAAAATGGCCCCGTCAAAATAGCCCCGACAAAACCGCCCGGCGACAAAATAGCCCAGGACAAAACAACCCGGCGACAAAATAGCCCCCGTCAAAACAGCCTGTCACCAGGCGGACTGGCCTGGCTTAAAAAACCGGCCCGGGAAATTTTATTTAACTCCTGGTTTGATCAACTTAAACATAAGAAACACTAGAGTATAAAATTTCTATTCACTATTAACTATTATAACAGCTTTTTATCGTTTCACTGGTCGATGCTAAAACATCAATGATTTCATTGTTATTGATTCTTGGAAAGAGTCTTTCCACAAGACATCAGCATGAATGATCTTGATGAAAACGACCTCTCACAAGCAACTTGTGATGAGGATAATGTCAACACAATTTGTAAGCCAGATACAAATAATATAAATACAATAATATATACGAATAAGCAAAACTATGCAAATTAAACTTCTGGAGAACAATAATAAAACAAACAATACTCAAAACGGTCAAAGCATTCAAGCCACTAATTTCGAATTAAATTTTGATTCAGTTTCACAACATTTTTAAAAAATACTTTGACATGGAGTTATCGTGGGGCTATAATGACGGGGCTATTTTGTCGCCGGGCTATTTTGTCGGGGCTATTTTGACGGGGCCATTTTGACGGGGCTATTTTGTCTTGGTCTATTTTGACGCCGGGCCGTTTTTGACGGGGCTGTTTTGTCGGGGCTGTTTTGTCGGGGCTATTCTGTCGCCGGGCTGTTATGACGGGTCACCCTGATTTATACAGTCTACAAAAGAATTATTTTTCTTGATTTCGCTGTCGCAAACTGGTCTTTGACATAAGCAAAATCTCTTTATTCCAATGTCTCTCTTGCAACTCTAAGAAGAGCAAGATCACCTAGACCAGTGGTACACAATCTATTTTGGCAGAGAACTACAAACAGAGCAGGAGATCCTCCGGGGTCGAGCGAATGAGACCGTATAAAAAAGATTCCAAATTTTATACCTCATCAACATCAAGACAACGCATGCAATAATACGTACTGGATAATAAGGACAAAGTTGTAAACTAGATTGTCTAATGTTCCTAGTTAATTTTAACAATTTGAGGTTGACGAGAGAATTTTCTTGTCAACGCGATGGCTGAGGCTGCACGTCTGCAACAGGCTTTAAGATATCAGGCTGTTCGTAGTTTGAATAACGATGGAAAATAATCAAATATCCAAAATGGCGGAGGCTGTGGAGGTCTACTGAGTCGAGATGCATGGAAAGCTACAAAATCACGATGCAAGATTATTGGTGGGGCATAGCTGCCACGCCATGGAATTAGCCAGTAACTTTAGTCCAGTGAGAAAATATTTTTGAATTTGAGATGCACGCCTTTGTGCTTCCTCCGTGTTTATTCACGAACCTTACGAAAATTGACTGAAAGGCCTATTTTTAAAATTTTCTTGGCAACCTTCGCGGTTCACATGACAGCTGGACGCAAGCTTGAGGTTGTGCACTACAGCCTAGATGATCCTGTCCCATAGAAGCACGCAAATAAGATAAAATAAGTTTCAATTTCCTGAGCGAACGCTTGCAACTGAAAGTGCTATTGCTTTTAATAAAATTTGAAGGGTAATTAGAACATTTGGAAATAAGTCATTGGCATAAAACGCAACAAAACCAAGAAGATCCAATGAAGAACTTCATTCCGGTTACTGAGCAGTATTTTGCAATCGTCGATTTCTGTAAAAAGTTTGTGCCCATTGATGTCCGTGTTTTATTAATTTCCAAAATATGTGCAAGTTTGATAAATTGCATTTCGTATTGCATATCAGAAAGAAACACTTTTTAAAGTCCAGCAGCAATCCAAATTTTGTGCTCAGGTCTTTTAGTCGTAAAAAAAGTGTTGACTTCTACTATTGAAGTCGATCAAATATGTCCTTCATAACTCGCACAATTTCTTCTTCTGCTGAAAGTCCTGCATCTCTTGCCAGTTCGCCAGGAATCTTACAACGTCGCCTTCTGTCCACCTCAAACCCCCAGGCTGTGCATTTTGTTTTGGAGTTTTCTACAGAAAATTGGCTCAAATCATTGTGAAGCTTGACAAGTTCTTGCTCCAAAGATTCAATATCAGTTGCTGCTTCCTTGAAATTCATAGTAAGCGCATATATAAACAATCAATTTTTTAAATAACGGCATTCCAGAAAACTATGGTTGTAACAGTAACTGTTCTGCATTATTTCTGGTTTAGGCGTCGTAGTTTAGTCCTCCGATAATTTGTCTGGCAGCCCCACTACAGTTCATCCAGTTCTTCAACGATAGCTTTAACTGCTTCTGATCGTGCGCTCCAACGTGTTTCAGACTCCCGCTTTACGCTTTTACGGGCAGACCTTTTTGAACTTGTCCCACTTGGGCTTCAGACGTATGATACGTCTGATGTAGCCACTGCAGTGATTTTGTGACCGATTTATTACCCTTGTTCGGTTATTATAATATAATGTTGTATATAATACGAGCATAAAAACCCTGATTTTGGCGCCCCTGCCCCTTTCGCCCGGGGACATTTGTACCCCCCCATCTATGCAGTTGAAAAGAAAAGTTTTGAAATATTAAGCGGCTTGCTCTTAGTTTGAAGAGATATTTAAAGCAAAAGCATTATGTTTCAAATCATTTTGAACAACAATAATAGATAAAAATTAATTGAAAATGCCCCGGATGAGACATAACCAAGTTTTACAAAAACAGCAAAGGGGCAAATGATCATATTGCGATTAGTATTTAATGTGAGAAAATCTTATAACTTTAGAGCCCAATGCTTTTGCTTTTGCTAATAAAAGACACTTTGTTTACAATAAATGAAATTTATGTAACATGCCAATGCTTTTTAAATTAGGGATTTTCAGTTAGTATTTGAGTTACTGTTAGTGCTTTCAAATGAAAGTCATAGTTAACTTTATGTTAATGTTAAAATTTTACAATTGTTTACATTACTTATAACTACATCCTGTTTTTTATTAAACCCCCGTATAAAAAAAAATGTCCAAATTTTCAGCAAGAGTAATGATTAACAAAACGACAACGTAAGATAAAAATTTCAGATATTTGATTTTACTTTCCATTTAATCAGTTATTATTTTCTAGTTAGAGTTATAATTATTTGAGACTCAATCAGTTATAGTTAACATATTTGGCTTTGTATTTTATTATCTTTTTCAGCTACAGTTAAAATATAGTTAGATCCTTTTACATATTATTTTATTCCTAACCCCTTCAATTGAAATATTTAACAAATTTTGATTTATTAACAATTCTAAACATAACTTACAACAACAATGACTATCTCCGCAATGACCACGGGACTCAACTAATAAAACAAATGTTTTAATTCCAAATTTATTAGATTAATAGATAAATTATGTATTTAATTTTTAAAATTTTTGTTGCTTTAAATCATTTTGTGGAATATTATTTTTACTGCTCTGAACATTCCCGTAGATTAATGATTTTATATCAAAATATCAATAAATATCAAAATCTTTTATTAAATTAAAAATGTATTATTCTAAAATTGAGGTCTTCAAAACCTAAATATCCATAAAGTGAACTGAACTAACAGGATTAAGAATTATTCTGAACCAAGTGGACATGGGTAAGAATTCATGACTTTTTATTAAAAATTCTTCTTAGTTACTTCTTTAAATCTTTGGCATTTGACGATGTGACACAATGGAAGACCTTATTTCATTTTCTAAGTAAGTGCCTAATAATAATAATATAATAATAATAATAATAATAATAATAATAATAATAATAATAATAATAATAATAATAATAATAAGAATAATCTAATAATAATAATAATAATAATAATAATAATAATATAATAATAATATAATAATAATAATAATAATAATAATAATAATAATAATTAATAATAATAATAATAATATAATAATAATAATAATAATAATAATAATAATACTAATAATAATAATAATAATAATATAATAATAATAATAATAATAATAATAATAATATAATAATAATAATAATAATAATACTAATAATAATAATAATAATAATAATAATAATAATAATAATAATAATAATAATAAATAATAATAATAATAATAATATAATATAATAATAATAATAATAATAATAAAATAATATAATAATAATAATAATAATATAATAATAATAATAATAATAATAATAATAATCATAATAATAATAATAATAATAATAATAATAATAATAATAATAATAATAATAATAATACTATAATAATAATAATAATAATAATAATAATAATACTAATAATAATAATAATAATAATAATAATAATAATAATAATAATAATAATAATCATACTAATAATAATAATAATCATAATAATAATAATACTAATAATAATAATAAATAATAATAATAATAATAATAATAATAATACTAATAATAATAATAATAATAATAATAATAATAATAATAAATAATAATAATCCTAATAATAATAATAATAATAATAATAATAATAATAATAATTAATTTATAAAGCGCCATGTGTCAGAGGGGCCTGTGTCACGCCATTGCTTTATTTCAATGAATGCTAAAACCTTTTATATAATTCTTGATAGATTTATAAAAAATTGTTAATTTCTTCTTACAGAACCATTTTTGACTATGGTCACAAATGTAATTATAAATGGACGACAAATTTTATGCAGTAATAATAATTTCTTTAGCATTTAAATTTAAATTATGAGTTACGATTAATTCTGGACAATATTAAACTTACTACATATGTTGTTATTATAATATTAACCTTCAATAACACTACGAATCTAATGTTTAGAAGTAAAATGAGGGCATTTTTTGGAGGAAATTTGTCAATTTGGTTGTAAATTATGCTTTTTATCAAAAGGTAGTAAATTTAATAAAATAATTCATTGTCGTTCCTTTCTTTTTAAATAAAATAAATTCACACTTAAATTTCAGAACTTTGATGAATTCGAATCGGTTTGGGGTTTAGACTTGGTCAGTTTTTTTCTATATTTCTAAAAAAAACAACTAAGTTGTCAGAAATATCGTGCAGTAATAATTAAAGTGTAAATCTAATATTTCAGATGAAGTCCCGACAAATATTGAACTTTATTCTGGACCTTATCATAAAGAATCCGAGTTCTATTACCTCAAGAATGTACCTGAAATATCTTTTGCTGAGTAACATGTACCATCATGGCGATTCTGATACTTCAAAAAATGATCGTGTTAGTTTGTATTAATATAGGTTATTAATTTCATAATCAAAATTTAAACTAGTCACTACATGACTTAAATTAGATTATTTCGACAATGAATTTATGCGAAAATTCAGAATCTGCTTATTTCAAACCCGTAAAACCAAAATCGGTATATCTATTGCAATATAAAAACTACATTTAATCACAACCAATTATTACTAATTTAAGTATTTTATAATTCTTTATATTTGGTGTTGCTTAAATTTTGAGTGTTCTTAAATTTGTTTTAATATTTTAATTTTAATAATCTATTCATGTGATCTTAACAATTAAATAAAGATTTTTATTGTGTATTTAGCTTGTTGTTGTTCAATGTTAATGTGGCACATCGTAATTTTTATAAATTTGTTTTTAGACGTCTGAAGTCAAAATAACTTCCTTAGAAATTTATCCAAGAAACGTTTCTCATTAGGCAATGGAAGGCTTGCATGTTGCTGGTCAAGTTCACTAATGTAGCTGATATAAATAATTCAAAAAAATTTGTTGGTTAATAAAACTAAAATTTTATGATTGATTTTTAAAACGAAATAAAATTAAGGTTATATATCTGTTCTATTAAAGCTCAAAAATTTTATTAATAATAATTAATTTTAAATTAAAAATTTATTACTACCAATATTTACAACTTCGTAAAATTGAGGTCATCGAGATCTTTATTGTAAAATTTAAACGACTAACTCAACGCCGCTAACATAAAAAAGAAGACATTCTAAAAGACTTTGTAAAAGCTACTCAAACATTGTCAGTAAAAGCACAGAGTAAATAACCAGTTTTGACGAACACTTCTCAGGAATTCAAGAAACCTTATTATTTGGAACCAAATGATAATTAGTAAGTTATTCAATTATGACGACATTTAACAGGATTTTTATATGCTAGCATTTTTCATACGTGCGAATTAATATTTAAATCAATATTAGACAGTTCTCCGAGAAAAATACTAAGTCTGAGAAACACCCTTTTGAAAGCTTCAGTCATAAATTTTTATAAAATATTTCTCTACACTGACCAGATTCAAGGGCATGGTATGGAACTAATTTAGACATTTTGATGAATAAAGATTTTGCTGTCGCAACCTAAATTTATATTTTTAACAGATTCTCATGTGATTACATTTAATATTTCAAAAAGAAAATCATATAATCAATAATGATATTAATTATAATGAATGTGCTAACATGTTCAAAATTTATATTCTATGCTTTACAGCTCTCAAAAAAGGCATCTTTCTACCGCCACATCTATTCGAAGACGTAATGTTAAAAGGAATTGAAATTGGCTGGCCTGTGCCAGCGAAATTTCTGAGTCCTTGTCTTGCCTGTAGGGATGCTCTCAATTGGGTCAAAGTAGACATTTTACTTGGTCCTTTCAAAGTTAATGACTTGCTGAGGGTTCAGGAAGCCGATCTGCCACTCAAACAATTTTCATTCTGTGTGAATACCATGACTCCGGAGTTGCTTTGTCTCATTAGAAAATATTCTCCCTCCTTAGAAATTCTCCATATCGGTTTTCATGCAACCGAAGTGACAACGTCAGTTACTCTATAGTTCTATTATATTTGAATGGCTATTATGAGCATATGATATTGTAATCATTTCGGTACGCAGTACTTAAAAATACAACAAATCATATATATTGAGCTTTCTTATAAATGATTAGTTTGTTCTTTGTAATAATAATAACGGTAATAATAATAATTATAACAATAATGATGATGACGATGACGATTATGATAATAATATTGAATTAAGGTATGACTATTGCAGGGGGAATTTAGAATTTGAAGGATACGAAACACCTTTGAGATTTACAAAACTTAAAATTTCCATAGATTTTGCTTCCTGCTCTGTTACTTTGGAATCACTGGAATTTAATTACTTTGGTGATCACCTTGTCTGGTCTCAAAAAGAAAAAGATGAATTTGATAACTTTTATGACTCAATTAAGAATCTACATAATTTGAGGAATCTCACCCTTATAGAAACTTATAACTTCAAAGCTTTTTTAAAGCCGGCTCAGTCCCTTAAAAATCTGAGGTTGAAAGAGTATTCCTTTTTAATATATATTGTCCTAATTCTAATAATCATTTGATAATCATCTTAATATTCCAGATCCTTAAGCTTACTTGAAATGATCTTTCATCCAGATCATGTTAAATCATTCTTAAAGAGTTTTCCAATGCTGGAATACTGCGACTTCCTTTGTCTCAATTTTAAGTTGTAAGAACCGTCATGTTACTTCTTTTTACGATTAATATTTTAATTGAAGTATTTGTAATAAATTTTGATTATTAATATAATTCCTTTACTTTGCAGTGATATTAAAGTTCTGGAATTAAATTATTTAAAGTATTTGGGTTATATTACGCAAAGACCTCTCCTTTCACACGAAATTGTTCCTGACCTTGAAAGGTTTTCTAAAACGGTTCTTTTCATTTATATTTTATTTGAAACTGGTGACTCATTTAAATAATCCACCAAATAAATTGATGTAAATATTTCTAGGTCGGCTCGGATATTAATCTAGACTCGTTAATGACAAATTTTGAATATTCAACTTATTATGCGATATTGGCATCAAGAACAATGCAACGAGTAATACAGATGTTGGAAATTGATGCAAGTAGTGTGACCAGCAGCCAATGGCAAAGAATGGAAGAAGTTTGTAATTTTTTAAAAGTTAACCTCGACTAATTTTTTATAATTTATTTTTTTATTTTAGATTATTCTGGTACAAATCCAAAGATTCTGGTGTGACCCAATATGTGACTTTATTTCATATGCTAGGTAAGTGCCTGCATTAAAGCATTGCCATAATTTTGTTAATGCTAAAAAGACGCTTCTGTTAATCTTGATAGACTTTTAAAAGTGTTTAAATTATTAAATTAATAACGATTAAAAGTGTAAATTACTTGTTCTTTTCAGGAACATTTTCGACTATGCTCACAAAAATAATTATATATGGACGACAGAATTTATGCAGTAATAATAATTTATCTAGCATTTAAATTATGAGTTGCGATTAATTCCGGATAATATTAAAATTACTACATTTGATATTATTACAATACCAACCTTCGAAGTAAAATGTGGCCTTTCTTGCAGGAAATTTGTCAATTTGGTTGTAAATTATGCTTTCTATCAAAAGAAGGTTATTTTGATAAAATAATTCGTCGTTGTAAGATTGAAATTAAATTAAATAAATTCATACTTAAATTTCAGAGCATAGAGAAATTCGAATCGGTTTGGGATTTAGACTTGGTCAGTTTTTTTTTCTATATTTCTAACAAAAACAGTCAAGTTGTCAGTAATACACCTTCAGAAATATCGTGGAGTCATAATTAAAGTGTAAATCTAATATTTCAGATGAAGTCCCGACAAATATTTAATTTTATTCTGGACTTTATCATGAAGAACCCTAGTTCTATTACCTCAAGAATGTACCTGAAATATCTTTTAACTTCTCACATGTACCATCACGGCGACTCTGATAATTCAAAATCTGCTGATGTTAGTTTGCATTAATTTAATTTATAAATTTAATTTGGTCACTGAATTAGATAAATTAGATTTATCTAATGCTATTTAGAAACAGAATTTATAAAAAAAAATCTGTTAGCAACTTTAATTCAAAACCATACAGCTTTTTGAACAAAAATCGATTTGTTGTGAAATTGGAATTTCTAAAGCCCCATTTAATCACTATCAATTGTCACTAATTTAAGCAATTTATATTTTTTTATTTGGTGTTGATAAATTCGGACAAAAATTTTGAGTTGTTTAATTTGAAATTAATTTAAAAACCTATTTATATAATAAGGATAATGAAATAACGAATTTTTATTTTATAATTAGCATATTACAATGTTCAATAATGTAATATGACAGAGGAGTCACATATTAACGCTTACAAATTTATTTTTAGACGTTTGAAGTGGAAATAACTTCCAACGAAATTTATCCATCAAAAATATTTCATTAGGTAATGGAACGTTAGCAGGATGGTGATCATGTTCAACTGCTTCGATTGATATAAATAGTTGCATTGATAATAAACAGACTCTAGAAATGTCGCCATTCTAAATATCGTATGTTCTTTAAGTATTTTCTAACATTTAAAATTCAACATCTAACGTTTTCAACAAAAGAAATATAATATTTTTGTTTTATTGATGACCTTGCTATCAAACATTTAAGAATATGATTGTCTCGCTGAATCACATCATCTTACACGATCAAGCCGTTCAGGTTGTAAATACAGTTTTTATGTGAATATTGAAGATGGCGGCGTAAAATGGTTAACGTTTGATTGGCAGGTTGTTTGCAAACATTCTTATAAACATAACGTAAATATCCGCTTTTGGTGTACTGCCGCAGCAGACTGCAAGAGCCTGGACCGTTTCGTAGAAGCTCTTGATTCTTTCGCCTCCGGGGTCAATTGCTTGCAGCCCTAGTACGTCACAGATCGAGTGGTGGCTCTGTAAAGTCTCTTTTAAGCATCTTTGCCCCATTGCCTGTGTGACTACTAGGAGATCTTCACTTGAGGACACCTCCCGTTTACAGTGTTCTTTAATATTTTTTTATTTTAATAATATAATATATTTTCAATTTTCAATTATTTTATCTGGGTTAAGGGTAATGGATCAATTAAAAGAATGATTGGATGGATGGACGAGAAAAGGCTATGTGAAAATGTTTGAATGTTGATGTAATTGCAATACATGATGATCATTTCTACATTATAACGCAATGATATAATAGTATATTATATGATAGTTGTAATGTAAAGCAATTCTAGTGTAACAAATGATTTAGATGGTAGCAAAAGTGAAAATAATGCAAAAGAATTCCGGCCAGAAATAATTCCATCCGAAGGCGACAACGAATAGTAAGGATGAGATAATAAATGCTGCTGATGCTGAATAATTTATGTGGCGCATTTTACGCTTGATTAAGAAGCATTCATCTGATTCCTTTGAACCGAAAGAGGAAGACGATGATGCTGAAGATGAGGTTCCATTAAAAGTTGGGAAACGATCAATTTTGAGGATGGAAATATTGACAGACTCTGATTTATGGAAGGGAATAAAATAAAGGCCATTTGCAGATCAACTAAAATAGTTTGTAGTTACATTATTAATAATTAACACTAATTGCGACTATATTAACAATTAATAATAATAATATAATAATAATAATAATATAATAATAATAATAATAAATAATATAATAATAATAATAAATAATAATAATAATAATAATAATATAATAATAATAATAATAAATAATAATAATAATAATATAATAATAATAAGAATAATAATAATAATAATAATAATAATAATATAATAATAATAAGAATAATAATAATATAATAATAATAATAATAATAATAATATAAGAATAATAATAATAATCATAATAATAATAATAATAATAATAATAATAATAAGAATAATAATAATAATAATAATAATAATAATAAATAATAATAATAAATAATATAATAATATAATAATATACTAATAATAATAATACTAATAATAATAATAATAATAATAATAATAATACTAATAATAATAATAATAATATAATAATAATAATCATAATAATAATAATAATACTAATAATAATAATAATAATAAAGTTAATACGTTGTTCACTCGACAAAGGAATTCCCTGCAGAGATGAAACAATTTCTGGTTGTATTCTTCAATTAAGTGTCCTACTTAATCCGAGATGCTTTGAGCTCAATAGAGATTATGCAACGTAATTTATTTCCGTAATTACAATTATAATAACCATTATTATTATAATTATTGTTATTATTATCATCGTTATTATTACCATGATTGCAAATATAGTTGCTGTTGTTGGTAAAACAGGCAGTTTTAGTTGCAGCAACAACATCGATGAAATGAAAACAACCACTTTCATTGCAATGACGCGCACCATCAAACGCCCAATTTTCAACGTTAAAACTTGAACCAGAGCTTCTAGAGCGACTCCTACCGACTCTCTTTCTATTATAAACAACTTAATATTACTTTTTAACATTACGAGACAGAGGAATGAAAAACTGAAAAAAATGAGACATAGTTCAATACTTCACCTTTCCTTGAACTCCAACAGATAATGCTCAATATTGTTCAATAATACTCAATAATGCTCAATATTGTTCAATTATGCTCAATAATGCTCAATATTGTTCAATAATACTCAATATTGTTCAATAATACTCAATAATACTCAATAATGCTCAATATATCTAACCTTTTACCCACAACCTTCACATCTGACCTTAAACCCTCAACCCCTATAGCTAACCTTATGACTTCGACCCCTAACATCAAAATCCTAACTCCATGCTTTTATTCATGAAGCCACTGTAACAACTGCAATCTATGATCAATGAAAAAATGTTTCAGCTTTCAAGGAAAAATCGTCTGACCAACCGTGGCGCCCTTGGTTGAATCTTGGTGATGGTGGAAACTGTTTTCAGTTTTTTATTCAACAGGTGCCGGATCTCACTGTCCTTTACACGGAGTTGCTCTTTGTTTACGCTTGCTTATTTTGCGCCAACTCAAGTTCTTTTTTTGTAATAAATATGTTTATTTGAATTTAAAGGCCTACTATTGTACGTATCAGAATGCGTATATTGAACCCAAAAAATGTTTGCGCATTTGATGAAAAAAGTGCATGCTGCCTTGCATGAGTCTTGTACTCATAAAACCTATAAAATATAAATGTTTGATATTAACAGCACATAATTTTGATATATATCTCTATTTCTATTATACAAATCAATCTTGGAGCTCTATACTATCAACACTTGGAAAATACAGCAAAACAGCATTTGTTCTCGCGAATCTTTACTGCCCTAGAGCTGCCAAATGCCTTCAAACACTGACTGCACTTTGCATAAAATGGTTTATCCTTCCCAATAACATTGACGACGTTTTTAATTGGCCTTCCACGCCTTTTAGAAGGTTTCTCCATACCTGGATGTTGCAACCTTTAATTCTTGCGCGGTGCTCTATTGGAACTGAAAGATTTTTTGAAAATGATACAGAAAGATGAATCAATTTTCACAACAATCTCCGTAGCCTAAGTAATTTCAACTAGTTATTTTTTAAGAAGCAATAAACAAAAAGGGATGGAGTTACATTTCGTGAACAAGTGCCAAAAAATGACGAGCTGCTAGTTCATTTACAATGAACGAAACATCAACGCAGCTCCATGTCTATTTCCGTAAACAAAATCACTGATTTCAGTTTGTTTTTGGAGAAGAGAAAAATTCATATATATTAATCATAATATTGATAACGTCTTGATATTGCATAATAGTTTCAATGCAAAGATGACTAATAATAACAGAATAATAGTCATGATCAAAATAAGGCTTGCATTCGATTTTTTACAGCTTGTGAGGATATAATAAAGATCATGATCAGATTATCATGATTAGACTTGGAAACGTCACAAAACACAAGACAAGATCATTAGTAAGCCAAAATAAAGTCTTTGCTTGAATTTTCACCTATTTACAAGCAAGAATGAAATGAAAGATAAAGCCAAACCAGAAACAATGAAATGAGAGCAGGAAAAACAAATACAACAATTTCTGGTTATCAATCTTCATCAGATGGCAAGTCCCTCCTTGCATCCAAGATGGCTATAAACAAAATAATAAATTATTATGAGAGTGTTTTATTTAATAACAATATTTCAAATATAACATTTATCCATGGACCATTAGTCATTATTTTCTATTTTATTTTATTAAAATCACATCAGATTTAATTTAAAACATACTGAACTTTTACAATTATTAATTACAGTCAATTATTCAACAATACGATGGCTCTATTTTGTTTTACCTCCAATCCCTTGGCATTCTCTTTCCAGTCGTCTCCCAAGAACTGTATGAGGAGAGACGAGAACGATGTCCCCCTTGATCTGCAAATGATTTTTCTTTAGCCATGTCAGGAATGGCATCTTCTCCTTAACATGATACTGAAACAAATTAACCAATTAATTTAATTTCACTTATGTCAGTCAAGCTTCATTCAATAAAATTAAACCTTTAGCATTCCTTAAGATTTCACTGATGCAAATTAGATCTTGATAAAACAATATCTTAAATACTATTAAATCTTTAGATTGCACTTTAGAAAATATTTTCATTCCATTAAACTGAGAGTATGAAATAACCATCCCTGGCAAATTTTCGTCATTCTTCTCCCTAAGGAAGATCCTGTCTTCTAAAATATCGTAAATACACATTGCAAATTATATTTATAATGACATTAACATATATTATTATTATTATTAACATATATATTATATATGCAATTAAATTATTAAATAATTAAATGATTCATAAAGAAGGTATATTAAAATCTAACTGTTGTCGATTTGCACCACAAGCACGATGAAAGTGGCTTTCTCGATGACAAGGAGTGTTCGTGCTTGTTTTTTGTTTATTGCTTGACCTGTTGAACGTCTGCCTCTTGTAGTATTACCTTTCTGTGCGTCGACCTCATCAAAGTATCTCTCTGTTATTCACAGAACATTCGCATTTTAGTGAATAAGTTTTAAAGTTTTGTAAAATTAGTCACATCGTAAAATATTTAATTGAACCTAGATTGGAAATTACTGCTTACTCAGTTCTTCGCATTCAAGTGCAATTTTTGTTTTGAGGAAATGCTCTTTGAAGTTTGTGACGATTCTCTCAAATGTGTCCTCTTCAACGCCCGGAATAAGAATGCTTTTTACCTGGCACAACTTGGACTGTCAAATATAATTATTGCATACCTATCAGATTTAGAATAAAACATTATTTAACAATCACTTATCAGTTTGGTCAGTAGTTCCTCAAACATCAACATTCCATATAAATATTTCATTCATATCACAATGTCATATCACTTCATCAATAACAAAAGAAATCTCATAACCTCTTCTAACAAGCTGACAATCCATTCATAACTTTCATGAAATCCCAAAACAATGCTTTTCAGCCATTGGGCACTAAATCCAGGGTGCAGGCTTTCGGCTTTTTTAATCAATTCCTTCTCTGAGAAACTACCTAAAATTACCAAAATCTCATTTTACATGAGCCAATTTGAAGTGTCAATAAAAGTAAGTAACAGAAAAGAAATTTACTTTCAGAGATGTGGCCAAAGTTAAGAGGCCCTGCAACGACATCCTCTGATACAATCCACAACTTTGCACTATCGACATCCACTGCCATTGTTATATTAAACTGGTGTTGTGTGAGGTTAAGATTTTCTCTCAGCTTGAAATTTATGATAAACAACATCTGTTTAGACTTTTTTTTAATAATAATGTAATATATATATAATTTGAATCTATATATTAATATATATTAATATATATTATTACTATATATTATAAGTATTAATTATATAGTATTAATTTAATGTTAACTAATGATACCCAGCATTACAATTTAACATGGCAACACAAATATATAAGATGTATCAATATTTAAAATGTAGAAATACCTCATCATTTAGGCGATTTACACGATTAACATATGACACCAGGGAGGGTTTGGGGGGCTCCAAAATGAGATAGTCAGAGGCATCACTCTCGTTACATATTAGTAAGAGACTTTCAGAATTTACTATGTAATACAAATATTAATATTAATCTCTCAACATAAAAGAGTTGCCATTTAAAAGCTTTATTGTTTTATCCCAGGAATAATCTAATTTATTATCTATTTAACATGGTTCCATGAATGTATTAATAATTAACAATTAATGTTATTTTATTCTTAATAACTGACATCTTCAAACTATGTTTTAGAGATTTTAACATACTTCCAATCATTAATAGTCTGAATTAGGAATTATTTAAAATCATAAAAACATTAGAAAATGTCTTACAGTTATTGGGTAAGGCTAATAATTATTAGTGACAAAAATAATCGACTTTTATATCTACCTCTCGCAGCAGACAATTCGTCATCGAATCTCCTCACTAGATTCCTTTCTTTGACTCTTCTGTTTATGTTCTGAAAGCAATCCTGAATAGCAACACCCTCGGCAAATAAGCCAAAAACAAGGTGTTCTCGACTTTGAAAAAATCAAACAGAATTTAAAAATCGATATGACTATGTGAGCTAGAAATGTAGAACCTTGTATCCACTTTTTGAAATGCTTGCATTATTTGAACAGCTTTAACATTTTTCAAAAATCTCTTCTGACTGTAATTGAAATTGGCCGACTCCATGGCCTTCTCCTCCAACCCGCGTCGGAAATATTGAATTGTGACAACAAGCTCTTTAAAGGCGATGTTGCTTTTTCGTTATTTTTTTAAATATCAACAAAAAAATTAATGCAGGTCAGCAATGACCAATTATTATATTTATTTAAAAAAGCCTGTATATTTCAAGTAAGTAAGCTTACTGAGACTTCATCTCTCATTTCTGCTTTCTCAACGTTTTATTCTATGGCACTTTCAATTAATAAAAGCAGTGTGATTATTTGCTAATTACTACTAATTAATAGATTAGATAAACACAGAAGTGCCAAAGACTACGATGCATGTGCAAGCAGACGCGATGAATGACCAGACGATCGTCATAGCTCATCAAATACTTCGCTTCTTAAGCAGAACAACACGCGAGTCAAATAATCATGTTTCTTTATTGTTAACATTTCAATTAAGTTTTGAGGGAGAAGGTGATTTTTTCACTTCAGTCGATGGTCGATGGTCATTTTCTCGCTTAAGACTTTATCACTGCAAAAATCAGGGGGCCAACAGATAGAGGCAACAGCCCTTTTCTCTCAAAACGACCCTGATTTTTGAAAATAAATTAAAGGGGAGTAAGGAGACCTGAAAATGACTCTGAAATTTGCTAGTCCAATTTTTGTTCATCTCTTACAGACACTTCGTCATGTAAATCGCGCTCAGATTTAAATCGTATTTTGTCCAAATCAGTGCAACTATACATCTCCCTTTTAATGCTTTTGGCTGGCAATGGAATTATTTCGTTTTCATTTTCTGTACTCAAATAAACACTCTTGCCATCGTCGTCGTCGTATTCAATGGCTTCGCACTCACTGCTCCCGACAGTTTCCTCTTCAATTTTATTCCCTGAATCTGTGGGATTTCTTTTTCTCTCTTTGAATTCGCTACCCGAACCAGAATCCACCCAAGGCTTGAGTTTTTGCAAGGCCATCAAGGAAGCGTTGTTGATGCAGACAGGATCGTTTTTATCGATTGGACTTCTGTTTGTGCTGTTGCTATGAACGTTGATCATGAATCTGTTGGCAGCTTGTCTTTCAGCTTCTCTTTCTTCGGCCGACTGTCGCCTAATGATAAATTACTTCGCTCTATTTCTCTTCAAATATAACACTTTAAAAACCAATGAAATATTAATTACGCTGCATTTTGACAACCAATCATAATCCATACCTCCACTTCGTCCTCCTGTTCTGAAACCAAGTCTTCACTTGATGATCCGTCATCTTGAGAATTTTGGCCAGGTTGGATCTTTCCGCGGAACCCAGGTACTTCTGCCGATGGAACCTCTTCTCCAGTTCAACCACTTGGAGTCTGGAGAAGGATGTTCTCGGTTTTTTGCGCTTCTGCGGACTTCGAATTGTGAACTGATGTCCCAATCTTTTGACGACTGACAAATGAAAAAAAGATTTTTTATCTGGAAACACGCATAACTCTTTCTCCATGCAAAAGCACCTGCTGGCGTATCCAAAGAATTCGTTGAAATCCATAAAACATGCTCGTTAGACTACGTTGATCCAACTCACAAAAAAAGACAAAAATGGAATTTGTGGAAGATAATTCATAAATAGATAAAAAAAGTGATGAATGGATACAGCTGACATGATTTTAAGCACGGAATCTTAATTATGATGCCAGTTATTTATCATTTCAAGCAACACTCATCGCTATGGGTTGAGGAAGTTGCGATTAGTTGTGATGCTTTTAATTGGTCTCACTAATAAAAGCGCACCTGCTGGCGATAAAAATTAAGTCGCTTTTAACATGATTTGTATTTTTTAACGCAACAAATCCCCGCTTGTCTGATGGCTCACTCGCATTTCGATCGTAAATGCTAAAAAAAGCATGAAAGGCACTTTTATTATAAATACTCGTATAATTTCATATGCAGACGAAGGCCAAGTATGTTTATTCTGTAAATTATTTTAGCGGAGTCGCAAGAATAGCGCCGTTATTCGTAATAAATTACCAACCGGTAGGATAATGAAAACAATGTTTACATAACCAGTGCACAAGCAGGGCACATGAAAGAGGTGTTAAGTGTTCCGATAAGTGCGGTTACAGCTCCGTGCTATAGCGATGAAGCCCATATGGAACATTGTTTATACCCTGTTGTACTTCAGACGCAGAAGACTCATGGCATTCTGTCAGCACTCATCATCAATAGTGGGCAATTAACTGCTCCTTACAAAACCAGGAAAAATTCGAACGTTAAAGTTCATCGAGAATTCCAATCAGAATTGTAAGTCAATTGGCTGAATGCTGGTAAAATGTTAGCTGCTAATGGGGTGTCTAAAATATCAGGCAGAAAGAACGTTTAGTCGTATTGCGATTGACAATTGTTACAACTGTGTGTGGTGACAGTAAATTTCGTGGGAACTCGCATTTCGACAAATCACCCAATAAACCCCAAAATCCACACCCTACCAGAGCCGGGTTAATGAAGTTGATACCTCGTGCCGTAACTTCGACGATCTCTGCATTACTCTCATGGGATCTCCTAATTGATTTACGCCAGATGATCCGACATTAAACGCTCAACGAGAGAAGTCGTTCTGCCATTATGTGGAGGAGTGTTTATGATCGATATGAAGAGCCCTCTGCCGCGGTTAATGGCGAGTTGAGAGGGCGTGTAATCTTTTGATGATGTGCATAATCTCAATTATCTCAGTGACTATTACATGTGTTGATAGGGAAGTCTTCCTTATCTCTTAATGAAACGAGATTTCCGCAAACACAAAACGGTGAGCTTCATATTTCTTTTTTTTATTTTCAAACTTATTGAAAGCTATTTGTCTTTGTAATGAATCGCAGATTGATTTGACGACGACGATGACGATGATGATGATGATGATGATGGTGGTGATGATGATGTTGATGATGATGATGGTGATGATGGTGATGATGGTGTTTGTTGATTTTGTTTGGGAAGACTCGAGCACCGAAAGAGGATTGTGATTGATGAAAAACTAAATAGAATGAATAAAACAAAATGAATACTACTCCTGATTACTATAGATTAACTAGTTAAGTAACGATAATCAACTATTCCGAACAACTGAGCTGACCAATTAATAAATCATTCCTTCAGATGAGCTGGTAACGAGTGAGGTGGTTGGTTCGTTGGCTTCAGCCCGTCCTACACGTCGATAAGTTACGTAACCTCAGACCCTGGTTAGCGGTATAAACATGTCGCAGGAGGAGAAGGCATTAGACTGGAAATGATCCAAAGACTTCGGTGACAACGAGAGACATGTTTATGGAGTCATTCGTGTGAAAGTTTGTTTAAGGCGACAATAGAAGACATTAGTTTTGAAGGCTCATAAATCTATCAGGGACAACCAGATTCTCCTCTCAAGTTTTTCATCCATCTCTCTCTTCAACTCTTCTTCTTAAGGCTGACATCCGATACTGAAGACAACATAAGTTTTGAAGTTGTAAATAAGATGGGACAATTGCAACGTTTTAACAGCTGCCTCGTGGATCCGTCATCTCCACATCGATATCCGACCTTATCGCTTTCCAACCTCAATTAAGCGTCACTTTGCGATGGTCTTTACCAGCAACAACGACAAATTAATTAATAATCCATGGGACTGTTTTGTCTCGGGCACGATTTTAATTTAATCGGATTGTTTAATCGCCGAATCTCCTGCTTGATTAACCCTACGATTGAATTTATTGGCTTCATTAGTCGGACGAATTCAATACAGCGCTTTCGTCAAGTTTTGACTCGGAGTCGATCAGGAATGACTGATTGCTGTTGTACCAGTATCAATCTACGCAGACACACGCATGGCTTGTAGCGGTTCTGTTTTGCAAGATAGTTTTGCTAATTAAAATAATTAACTAATTAATAAGCAGTAACCATTGGTTATTAAAAAGCATTCATTTAAGTGCCTTCATTAATTTGAGTTTGAAAATTATTTTTGAATCGAGTTTGTGATTGGAACGTACACTTCATTGTTTTAGATTATTTCAACCAGTACTACATAATAATAAAAATAGCAAGGAGATTAATATCCTATTTCCTCATCATAAGCAAACTCCAGGCAAGGAAATAATTGGAGCTGGTGCAAAACAGTCAAAAGTTGATTTCCAATCTGTAGATTGATTAACTTAGAACGACGTTTGGTCGCCATTAAATGTTCGATGGAAAGAAAATATTTACACACAGGATTCAAAGCAATCCTTTATTATTGGCGGCTTGTTTAATTAAAACACACCAATGGTATGGGAAGTGTGCAAGATTCTCAGCAAGTCGAAGTAATATTACGAAAGTCGTTATTGAAAGGGGCTAACTGGTTTTTGGCGGGAAAAGAAAGTCTACTCATCAGATTGATGGTTCTCTAGAAAAACTAAAATGGCGTCCTGAATATTGTTTGGATGAGAGACAAAACTTTGTGGAGGCAAATTGATGAACACGCAGATGGAGAAGTGGTTGGCTAGACGGGTTATTAGAGTGACTGATGGGCAGGTGAATAAATGAACGAATAAAATACAATCAAGCAAAAGAGCAACCGGTGTCTCTCAGCGCCTGGTACCAACCTGAAAGACGATCTTTTCTTTCTTGCATCCACGGAAAGATAGTCTGCTGCTGTTGCTGATGCTGGTGGTGGTGGTGAAGATGATGAGGATGGGAAGGAAGAAACGGAGAAAGATGCTGATGGGTGGTAAGAGAATTTGGAGAGAAACTCAGGCAATGAAGACCGGCCCCGTAGATGGAAAATTTCGAAAGGGGTTCATTTTGGCAAGAAGCGCGACTTTCGCTTTCTTCGATTTGAGGCGAAGGAGAATCTCGGCCTCTCCCACTTTCTTCCGATTTCGGACCCTCGGATGATCTTGGCGACAGGTCGTCACCACTGTCGCAAATGGAGCGTGACGGAGACGCTTGGCCGGCGGCGACGTCACACCTCTGATCGACTCCTGAGTTGAGAGCGACGCACGGATTGGCATGGATCTGCAAGTAATGAGGATGGTAGCGTTGAAAACCGGTGCCGTGAAAGAAAGCACCTGCTCCGTAGAAATAAGGAACGAAGGACACTTGTGGAGGTATGGCGACATTCGGAGGTGCATGGGTCACTGTGCAGGATTTGAAGCGTTGACATCTCTCGTCAGATGACGTCGCCTCGCACGACGTCACGTCGTCAAGGCAACCGACGTTTTCCACTTTGACGGAGTCATTGGACGGCTGGTGCAGTTCGCCGTCATCAGGAACGATGACCGACGATCGTCCGTTTTGGAAGGTTTCGACAAATTCAGCGGCATCGTTATCAAGACTCACATCATCGTCGTCGTCGTCGTCGTCACCGAGGATGGTTCTGATGCCGAATGTAAGGCGAGACTTTGCGAATCCTGATTTGTCGACAATGTTGTGGTTGTTGTTATTGGTGTTGTTGTTGTTGTTTTTGATATTAACGATCTTATTGTGAGAGTTGGTAAGCTTAAATCCAACGGATCCCTGAGACTGTTGATCACCATGGTGACGGGGATGACGAGGATGATGATGATGATTATGATGGTTATGATAATGATGAACTTGAAACGATTCCTTTGCACTCTTTCTTTCCATTTCCTGCAAGTTGCATTAAAGCTGTCGTCAATTAATTTAATTAATTCATTAATTAATTAATTTAACCCTCCAATAAAACTTTACAACCTCTCCTCCGAAATCTCTAAGCTGACTATGAGCAAAAAAAGAAACAAACAAAAAATCATAACATCGACATCAACTGACAGGATTTGGATTGGACTCGCGCAGCGAGTAATGTTTCACCTCCGAAAGACCCGACGATGTCTTCAAAATGCGGTGAAACAAATTGAATCGCGTTCGCAAGAAAACGGATCGAAAAACTGTTCTCTTGAACAGACGATGGATAGGTGGCAATTATCATGCGGATTTTCCAAACAAAGAACTATTTCGGAGAGAGAGATGGTGATGGGATCCAGAGAGAGGAGAAGGAGG
Source organism: Whitmania pigra (assembly GCA_021613335.1). Taxonomy (NCBI): domain Eukaryota; kingdom Metazoa; phylum Annelida; class Clitellata; order Hirudinida; family Haemopidae; genus Whitmania; species Whitmania pigra. The sequence continues at coordinate 1,663,427 of JAJTWR010000266.1, forward strand.
ATGCCGAGAATGTGGAAGGTTATCACGATGAGTGTGGAATTTGAACCATCGTAGAAGAGCATTTTTAGCTTGAGTTTGGGTGGGTGCGATGATGATGATGATGACGATGATGAAGACGATGATGATGACGATGATGATGACGATGATGATGGTGGTGATGATGACGACGACATTAACGACAACGATGAGGAGGAAGAGGTTGGTGATGATGACGATTCGTCATGAGTGAAAAGAGCGAAACTGATCTGATGGGACCAGCGATCTCTTTCATTCACTCACTCAATCAATCAATCAACCATCCATCCATTCAATCATTCTATCAATCAGACGGGTGAGCAATTAAAACTCGCCTTTGTTACAACCGGGGCATAAATCGCGGGACTAGTTACTTTATGGAGACAAGCCATGAGGTGATGTAGCAGTATATTTCGACCACGTCTCTATTCAATTGGGATACAATCTGACAACCAACTTCTCACAAAAGCAGCTGATAAGGCGATGAGTGATGTGCGAGAGACGCAACTGACGATGAAGATGATGACGACGACGATGATGCAGATGATGAAAAAGATGATGGTTACGATAATGACGATGAATGTATCGGCGATGATAAACATTAGTGGTAATGACGATGACGATGACGACGACGATGGGGTCTTGATAATGATGTCTCTGATAATAAATGAGATTAGGATGATGAATTCTGTTCTCTTTTCGAATGAAGAATGCCCGAATCAAATTGCTGACAGACTCCTGATGGAGAGAAGAGTTTCGAAGAATAGGATAATGAAAGAATAAAAAAAGAGAAAGTGAGTGAGTGGTGAGGGAAATAATGAGGAGGGTGGCTGCTCTGAGATGCCTAACATCTCGTCAGCGATTGATGTGGCGCGAGATAAGAAAAAAAAATTCTCAATAACAAATATATCGGGTAGACATCATCGCCATTGTCGTCTTCGTCATCACCGAAGTCATCATCATCACTATCTTCGTCATCATCATTACCACCATGGCTCGCATCATCTCTCAGTTCTTATCCACAGCTATCATCAGATATTATGCATTATACATATTAGGCACAGTCGGCCTAAGCCATAGCCCAGGGCCTTGCCAATTAGGGACCTCCATTGAACAGACTATACCTCAGCCTGGGCCTGAGTGAAGATCCTCCTGATCACAGATATCGATTGGTATTGCTTTGGTCTTAAATAACATCGCATATCGAAAGAAATTCATCGATCTCCAAGATTTTGTCGATTTCCAAGGTTCAGAGCGACTAAATGGAATCGTGAAGGTTTTCAAAGAACGTCGAATTCCGAAAAAGTTCTGCTACAGGCGTTGTCAACCACAGTTGCCGATAATTAGCCTTCGTTGTCTGACAGGAAATCTTTGAAAATGGCTTGAAATTGTGTCTTTGCATACAGGTAAAGTTTTGATGTAAATAATTTTTGAATAATATGTAATAGTTTATTATGACATGAATGTTGTCATTAGTTAAAATATTGCACTGTAACCAAATATAAATAATAGTAATAAATAAATAATGGAAATGATACACGAATATTTTATAATCATCATAATCGATGGCAATCAATCCTAATTACAGGTAGATAACAATGATGATAATGATCATGATGGTCATTATTACTAAACTGGTAATTGTTCACTCACCTGTTAAGTTCTGCTTGATTTGCTAGCAAGTCATGCGTCAGAAATCTATTAAAATCACTTCGCTTGTCTCCATGACAACGAACAAGGTGCTACGATCGGTGGTTGCAACTTTATGAATAGAGATTTGGCGGGGGCGGGATAAAACGTCTTACTGAGCCGTGCTGCTATTGGCGGATTTGAAATTGGTCTAACTTTCCTCCGCCAATGAAGCATCGAATCTCTCCACCAATGGAAGTCTAGGTTATGATGACGATAGCAATATGCGATGATGAAGACGGCAGCCGTGATTACGATGATGATCATTTTTGAGTGAAGATGATGAATATTGTATTTAATGAGGTGATGATGATGATGACGATGATGATGGTGATGATGATGATGACGACGACGACGACGACGACGATGACGGTGACGATGACGATGACGATGACGAGGATGATGATGATGATGATGATGATGATAGTGATCGTGATGGCAACACTGAGTAACTAAGTAACCGAGTAAGTTACTCAACGAGATAACAGTTCAGAAACATCACAGCAAATTTAAACGGCAATCAAAAGGTCGTAAAATCTCACGAATTGAAGACCGGAAGTTTGATTTAAAAGTGAAGTACGCTTTTGTGCTCATGTTGTGCCTACGATGCGCGCTGACTACGCGCTTGTGAGCGATTGAAAACCATCGCCTGAATGGCACGCGACCTGGTCCTCCTAATGGGGTCATGAACTTTGACCTAATTTATTTTAGTGACGCCACGACACGTGGGACTATCAAGAGAGCTGAGTTCCGTCGTAGCGTCTTCATTGAGCATTTAATCATGACGTAGGGATTTGTACGACGACGACGACGACGACGATGATGATGAATGCACTGACGAAAAAAAATCACCTATGCATTGAGTGCCGAATGAAGCGATGAATTGATGAATATGAATGAATGAATGAATTCCTGAATGCAAGAATAAATGAATGGTTGAATGCATGGAAAGGATGAATGGTAATCAAAGTGGATGCATTGGAGGTAGCGTATGTCATCGAATCAATCCATCTCCTCTCGATGGAGTGTTGGCTGATGCCAGCCATGGGACATCACTCCGCACAGGAGGCCAGACAAACACAACATCACTTTCCAATCACGTGACTCTAAGACGTCATTTATGAACATTTATTATAATTTATTCGTAAGGTATTGACATATTTACTAAAACGACAGCATTAGTTATTTATTATTCATTTATTATAATGTTCATAAGTAATTATTGGTAATAATAAATATATTGGTACATATAGTAAAACTAAATAATGTATTAATAGTAGTATTAATAGTAATGCTAATCGGCAGTTGCAATTTATAATGGGACCCGCTTAAGCTTCAAAAAAGGTTCTCGATTGATCATCATGCGGAGCACTTGTTTGCTGTTTGAAGCGTTAGCTCCTTAAGTAATTACAAGTATTACAACGATGAAGATGATGATGACGATTATGATAATATCGATATCGACTGTGACGAGTACGATGATGAATTTTATTATATTATTAAAATAATTAATGATTAATTAATTGACTAATATGAATATATGAATATGCTTGTATTAAACCAATCATCATTACATTACAATATATCTTAATAAACATCACAGTCATTAGTTATAAATATTATTAATGTTATTATTATTATTCATTACATTTGTTATTATATTTTTATCATCATCATCATCATCATCGTCGTCATCATCATCATCGTCATCATCATCATCATCATCATCATCATCGTCGTCATCATCATCATCGTCATCGTCATCATCATCATCATCATCATGGTCGCAAATCTTTAAATATAATAACCAGTGCTACGAGTGACGTTTTAATACATATTGCACGGCATTTCATCGAACCTATATATATCGCTCAGACAGGTGACATAACACCTTTCGATGTAATCCAGGTGATTGACACAAGTCATCACCTAAAGAGGGCTGTGACCTGGATATTATCCGCCTGACGTTTTATGCCGTTTGACCTGACCTTGATTTTATCGATCGCTGTTGTTTTAATGGTCTGTTGTTAATGTCATTGTTGTTGCTGCTGCCACTATGTTCGGGTGTTTGATGATGCTCATTGGCTAATTATAAACTCACAGTGCATTAATTAAGTGACCAACCAAACAAATACTATTATTATTATTATTATTATTTGATTAGATACGTTACACCTGATTAATTCAAGTTAATACAAAGATAGATGTTTAAAGATCGCTCAGTTTAATGCTTAATTATAAATTAGATATTTCGATGCATTAAAAATATATTTAATAATAATAATGATAATAATAATAATAATAATAATAATAATATTATAAATACGATTAATAATATCATTGTTATTTTACAACAATGGTATTAATTATCTCCTCGGGCTTTCATCGACGTCATAAACATGACCGTACGACAGTATTTATGGTCTCCCAAATGGACAGCAGGATTTACAACAGCCTAAGCCTTTTTTATGATTCAATTCCAATAATATAATAAATGGATGAACTTCAAAAAGCATGTCGCACAAATTTCAATAAATCTACTTCAGCGGGGTGTAAATAATGTTCTATTTTCATAAATATTTTCATAAGTGCCGGGGACTCCGGATCAAAAGGCGATGATGGACAGAGTTTTAATGAAGATCTTGTTTCAAAGTTTTGTAGACGGAGTTTGGATGCACTTTTACATCCACTTACGAATAGAAGATTCTCGTTATGGTAAGCTTGCTAATTAATTAATTAATTAATTAAGACGATAAAAGTTCCTGAAAGCTATTGGAATAAAATACAATGAATGCAAGACAATAATAACAGTGATACAATTAAGTAATTCTGAAATATAATATGTATATGTAAATGGTGGACGAAAAGTAGCCAATAAAACTGAATTATACAATGTATTATTCGTATGTAGGTTATTATTAATAATATTATTATTAATTGCATTAAAATTTGTTATTAACAAAATTTAACGGATATTGCGCAATATTATGTAACGTATAGCTAAATACACATACAAAGAAGTTAAGAGAGAAAAAGTTAATTATCTCATAATAATGCACAATTATTATTATTATTATTATTGTTATTATTATTATTATTATTATTATTATTATTATTATCATCATCATCATCATCATCATCATCATCATTAATATTATTATTAATGATAATTTCACACTCCCGTTGGTTGATAACAAAACAAAACCCTTTGTTGCCCCTTAAAATATCACTCCACTAACGAGTTTCGTCCATTGTTGAGACGCCGATCGTGCAAATATTTTTTTCGCAACAGAAGGCAACTGTTGATGGCTGGCACACGAGCCAATTAAATACAACAGGCGATGATGCGATAAGAGTTTCATTGTAAGGCGCTAAAGAAACACGCCCAGGAAATATGTACCTTGAATGAATTTCATTGTTTAAAAAGTTGATTTATTTTATTTATTTATTTGATTAAAGTCCGTTGCATAACTAAGATGAATTGGACTTGTTGAACATGGCTAATGCATATAAGTCAAATGGATGGCTCTGGCATCCTTGCATTGACAATGTTAGGTCGTTTTCGGGAACCGTTTGTGAGATATGCTTATGCTGATGATGATTATGGTGAAGAGGAATTCAGAAAGTTATCAAAACTTGGACTGTCACGTGCCAACATTGTAACACGTTTATGATGTTTCTGTATACTCACATTGGAACACCATCCATCTTCAATTTAACGGAATATTAATATATATGAAGTTATTTAATTATATTTCTTAAGTAAAGTTGCTCAATGACAGAAACTCCAATCCGCGATAATTATACGATCAAGGATGATGATGGGGTCTATCCAGTTGTTTCTTAATTCAATTAAGTCTCACTTTCAATGACCAATCACAATGCTTCACTAGTTTTGTCCTAAACGCGGTTCGCTACCCAGCTGCTTTTCAAGTCATTAGCCTCAAACTAGCAACGAATAGTGAAGTAGAAAGCTTGTGCCAGTAGTTAATTAGCGTAGGCACTTAAACATTTGTCTCGCGCGTGCTTGTGTGTGAGCGCCTGCGGATACTAGTGACTCGTAAATAGATAGGCTTGAAAACTTCTCTCAAGACTTCCAACGTTTTCTTAAATTTCGATTATCTGACTCAAAGTTGTCTTAGTTTTTGCAAATTGAGCGAATAATACTCATTTTGTTGAATTTATTCTGTTTCACACTTCCTGCCATATTATTTCGTTGTTATTAGGCACTGAGAGATTCGCCGTGTCGATGTTGTAAGCTGTCCGCAAACAGACAAACAAGCCTGACATCTAGCGATCGCTCTTCGAGATGCAAATTTCAGCAGACTGATGATTTGAAAGGGAGGCGTCCAAAAGAAAGATCAAGTAAAAATTTTAAATTAAAACTGGGTTTTCGCAAGCGGAAATATTAAAAAAAAAATTAAATCATAAAATCAAGCTCTTCAAATTCGGAAATTGCATTGATTACATTCAAGGGCGGATCTAGAACGGTTGGGTCACACACTGGAACCTATGGGTGGATTTAGGGAGCACTAAAATATTCGTCGAAAGTGGTACGTTATTGAAATAATTTTAAACAAATTTAATTAAAAAATATTTTTTAAAATTCTAATTTCATTATGTTTTACTTAATTTGTTCCTAAATTTTCCAAATGACGAGAAGGTCCATCGCCCCTCGCCTCTCTAAAGCCTTCATTGTTTACATTGAATCTCACCGATGAAGGATGGCATTCATCAAGTTATTCAAATCGTCAAGTCATCAATTAAGTCTCACTTTCAACGACCAATCCTTGCTGAAATACGGCTCCAGTAGTTAATTAGCGTTAGCTCTTTAACATTTGTCTCAAGCATGCTCGTGTTTGAGTGTCTCGTAACTAGAGCTGGAAAGCGCCTCTAAGTTTTCCATTGCTTTCTTAAATTTTGATTATCTCAAGCAGCGGCGGATTTAGGGGAGGGAGCGAGGGGGCACGTGAATTGGAGAATTAAAAAATAAATTATTTAAATCTGTTAAAAGATAACAATTAATAAAAAAATTAACATTAAGTAAATTTATTGTAATTCAAAACTAGTTTAAATTAATGAAATAAATTACACTCTTTGATGAGAAGCATCTTTGCCACCCCTTTCCTTAAATCCGCTCACCCTTTCCAGTATGTGCCCCCCCCCCCCAAAATACTCTAGATCCGCCACTAAGCTAAAAGTTGTTTTAGTTTTTGCAAATTGGTCGAATAACACTCATTTTGTTACATTTATTCTGTTTCACAGTTCCTCCCACATTATTTCGTTGTTATTAGGTTGATAAGGCTCTCAGCGTCAATGCTGTAAGCTGTCCGCAAACAGACGAACACATCTGACGTCTAGCGACCGCTTTCGAGATGCAAATTCGAGCAGACTAACGAATTGAAAGAGGAACGTTCAAAAGAAAGATCAAGCAAACATTTTAACATTAAAAATGCAAATCTTTGCAGGCAAAAAATTAAAAAAATATTAAAAGTCAAATCATAACAAAATCAAGCTCTGCGTCTGTGAATTCGAAATAAAGTTTAAACAATAATTTTCAAAAATGCATGCAAAGCTCATCTAAAGGATGTTCTAAGATTTAATGGCATAGAATAACTTATGGAAGGCGGGCAAATGGTTAAGAGAGTTTCACCAAGCTACAAGAGCGGTCAATCAATCTAAATCCTAATCAAATTTTAAACAAATTTGGATGTCATGAACAGTGTTAACGAAATATAAATGTCGGAAATATCCTAATATCGCATTTGATGTGATTTACAAAGTTGATTTACAATGATGAAGATAGACAGAAGCATTAATTATTTAGTAAAATGTAATATTTTTCTTAATCTAGAGTTTACAAAACATTCCGCTTTACAATTCTGCCTTTTTAGCTTTCTAGCCATCCCTGAATATCAGATTAAAGTTTTCAAAACAAGTCCGGACAATTAAGTGGACTTCGGGATTAACCGTCTAGGAGCTGGCAACCAGGCGGTTGGTGATGGCATTGTTCCTGTTAAGATATGCCAGTATTTCAACCGGCGTGTCTACCACTTCTTCAAAAGTAACCCATTCCTCAGCCTCGTGAGCGTTGTCACTAACGTCATCATTCGGGGTTAGAATGACTTCAACGGGCTGATTTCCATTAATTTCTGTAGGCGAACAATGGAGTTTGTTGCAGAGATCATTAGTTGCATTTCTGGAAGAATTTGTAGTTTTTCTAAAGTTTCTGTTGCAAATTAGCTCTTCATTCACTGGTTTATCAGTGCTGTCTGATATGGGACACAAAGGCTTTGATTGTTGCACAGTTGCATCCGGTTTGGGAATTGAAGGTTGGACATTTTTAACTTGCTGAGCATTTATGAGAGCAATCATCCATGGTTCTGGGTAATATTCTTCTGTCCATTCTTCATAGGTTTCCACAATCTCACCAGTATCACTACAGAATGCTAGATCAGAGCCTGTCTCAGAGGAAAACTGACGCTTAACGGATGATATCTGGGACTCGTTGTCTTGACCGCAGGGCAGAGAGGATCTTTTGACTTTTGCCTGAAGGCTGTACAAAATTCCCATTAGCGAGTTACGCACAGTCATATAAGCGGAGAGACAAAGACAAATCCAAAAATTTATGCTAGACTTATGTGAATCTCCACAACTTGGCTGCTTAAAAATAGATGAGATATAAAACATTTCGCTTGCTTCAATGAACATGTTCATCTCCAGGAGGGCATAAGCACATACATTACAGGCAAAAGAAGTTGAATTTGGTCGAAGCGCCATTCTGTAAAGCAATAGTAAAGCATCATCTGCATCAGACATGAGGCCAAGACTTTTGTAGCAGATCACAGCTAAAAAGTAGGCCAAAACCTGAACCTCAACAACCATTGAATCATCATTAAAATCACTCTGAAGATGATCTGGAAGTACAGCCTGCTCTATGCCACTGTAGACTAGTATATCATTCTCATATCGTCTACAGAACACCAGCGGTAAAATAGCATGAAGTGCATCGGCATAGAGTCCTTGTTGATATAGATAATTGGCATACTGCAGATCGACACAGGACTCGACTCGAACAGAGATATCCTGTGGATTGTTTTCGGTAATGGCAATGGCTTCCTGGAAACAGCCTTCTGATATGGTCATAAATAATTCCACCTGGTTCTCATCATCCATAGTGCAGCTTTTGACATGATAGAGTGTGGCAAGTGTGCATAGCATCTTCACTATCTCCTCATCTCTTCCTGGTAGCCATTCCATTTCATTGTAAGCCTGGACACAGTCCTTGTAGCAGGCTATGGCCTTATCGACATCGCAAGCCAATACACTGGTAGCTCCTAGTCGCCTGAGAACAGCAGCCATGTCTGCTTTAATGGATGCTTCCACGTCTTTCTGATAGTCGAGAGCTTGCTCCAAATTACTTCCAGCAACATCAAAGTTCTGAGCATCAACATTGACACAAGCCATCCTGTTGAGCAACTGGTTTTGTAGGGCAGTTTTCGTGTTGTTTTCTCCCAACTTTTTGCTCACCTGAACAGCTTCTTCGTAGAATCTGATAAAATTAATAACTTGTAAAATATGCAAATTAGAATGACTTAATGATTAGAGTTTAACTCACTTCAAAGCGACGTCGGTTTCTTCGAGAGAGGCATGAGCATCTGCAAGAGCCCTAAGAACTTTGACGTGTTGCTTTGTATCCTGTCTGTCCTGCACCTCACACCCATTAATGAGATTTCTGCCCAGGTTCAGATAATAAACTCCTTTTTCGAAGAACTCCATCATTGCATAGGCAGTTCCAAGACTATAAAGATTTTCAATGACAAACCAATGGTTATAATAATCAGCATTGAACAATGCGCCTCTGAGGACTCTTGTATATAAAGAGAAAGCCCTGGTACACCAAGCCACAGTTTTATCAAAATGGCCAAGATGGTAACACGACAGTCCCAGCATGGCAAGATTCCAGGCCTGTTGAAGAGTGGTCTCATCTACTGTTCCTGAATCACCAATTCTGTGCTGGTTGAGTATATGAGAGGTTTCAAACATTGTGGCAGCTCTGACAAAGTTTCCAAGGAGGAAATTGAGACTTCCAAGCATGGAAAGAACATGAGAGTTTTCTTTGATGGTCGAAGAGCCTCTGACTCGAGGGAAAAGAAGCAATGCTTCCTCGTATCGAGATTCTGCAAAGTCCAAGTTTCCAAGCATGAAATAGCAATCTGCCAGTTCGCAAAGTATTTTCAGATAGAGTTCTGTGTTTGGCAAATTTCCATTTTTATTAGCATCAGAAAGAAGATTCATGGCCTGTTTGTAGCATTCTGTAGCTTCAAAAATGCAAATGCAATAACCGTCCGAGTCGTCTGAAGAGCTGCTCAAATCATCTCTGAAATCCTCCTCTGTGGATAGCAGCATATCAACCCTGTGGTCTTTATCGAGCTCCTTTTGAATGAGTTGCATGGTTCTCAAGAATAAGGAATCTCTTCTGAGTTCATCGGAAAGAAAAGCTCCACCCAGTTGGTACCAGATCTCGCTGACTTTAGATGTATCGGGCTCATCTCCTAACTGCGTATACAGTCCTACAGATTCTTGCATCAATTGACATCCAACAGAAGTCTGGCCAAGTGTACACTTTGTAATGCCAATGTTTCTAAGTAGATCTGCCATCATTTCATTTTCATGTTTCTTTTTGGTAGAGATTGACTTTAAGGTGTTAAGAGCAAACTTGTAAATTTCTAATGCTTCGCAGTGTTTTTCTTTCTCAATCAGGATATCAGCAGCTTTCTTTGTTGAGAAAACAATAGTGTATTCAATCTGTTGAGGCTTGAGGATGCTTAATCTGAGACTTTCTGTTGCAGACTCTTCAATTCTGTTCAAAGAATTGCGTTTAAAAGCGTGCTGATGCAAGTAGTTTTGTCTATCTGGGTCGAGTCCGTTCGCTAATTTCAAGGACTTCAAACTTGCCGGTTCCTCCACTCCTTGGAGCCAGTTAAGAACTTTTTCACGCTCAGTCAGAGGTGACACCTCCTCAAAACTCTGAGGATCACAATAAAGTTTTTGATTCGTTGCAGATGAGTCAGTTCCTGACACAGAACCGCCATGTCTACGATTTGCTCTCCAGATTGTGAGGATGTTCTTCATTCTTGTGCTTTTCGAGGGCATGGCATTACCAGCGTCAAATATCGATCGTCGGGAGGAGATCGTCTTGGCCTGAGACAGTCTTCCGCTGGAGGATGTTTCCAACTGATGAAGTTGTAGAAGTCTGTTGCAGTGAGATTTTTTTGACTGGCAGCTTGGAGACGAAGCCCTCGTTAAGTCTCTGATGTTGTAAAGACTTGCTTGACTATCCTGGTACTCTTGCATGGCAAAAGTCTCAAAAGATTGGGTCCCTCCGATATCTAAGTAAAGAGTATTTTCATTGTCGTGATCTTCGTCATAGTCGATGACTGTGCTCGGGTCTGCAAGTATTGGATTATTGGAAGTTTCGCATGCCTTCTTATATGTGCTGATGTCTTCATACTCAATGGCATTCTCCAGAACTTGCATCAAATCAAGATTGTCTCGAGTACCGGGAGTGAGACGTCTTGATATTTCGATCATGAGCCTCTGTTGGATGAGTTTCTGAGGTACAAGTCTCGTCATGTGGCTGTAATGTCTTCGAACATCAATGGAAACATCATTGACAAGCTTCATGATTGCTTCTTGAACTCTCTCGTAGTCAATTTTTCTCTTGTAGACAGGTTGAAAATTTGCCTTGTCTTCGTCTTTCTCCAAGATTTGCCCGACTTTGTTTGACGTGCTCTGAAAAGTTTTTTGCTCCTCTTTTGAACAGAATGTCATCAACTGTTTCAGCCAGTCATCATCAAAAGTAATAGGTTTTCCCTTGCTAGAAGTTAGGCAGTTGCTCAGAATTTTCTCTGCAAGAGCAGAGTTGGTCAAGTTTTCAATGGTCTTGACTTGATACAGTATTCTTGATTCTGTTTGGTTGTAAAATGCTGTTTCATGGGGTTGTGGGCCATCATAAGGCCTTGACAATTGGACGGAGTTTCTCTTGCCAGACCTGCTTCTGGACATCATCTGCTTCTTAGGAAGATATTGGAGTGCTTCTTTGTAAAAGGTCAATGACCGGAACATGCATCTGAACCATATGAAGTCATCAAAGCAAAATCTTTGGCACCTTCTTGCTTCCACTTCGCCCAGTCCAGTCAAGGCTTCAATTCTTATCCAACCGTAGCCATCTTCGTTGTTCATTTTCTCTTGGTCATCTTGCTCTGAATCATTCCACCCTGACATATTGAATGTATTTGTCAGATGATTGCAATTAATTACGTTAATGAGTTGTTTTTATTAATCACTTATTAACTCAAATTTTTCCCGGTTCACTGAATTCAATCGACCTCACTCTTTTGGCAAATAGACTTCCCTTTAGTGAAAATCTAGGTAGCATAATTAGGTCATAGTTTTGATTCATGTATAGGAAATGATTGAATATTTTAAACTAAGGCTTACTGAATCAGACTAATTTTATGATATTCATTATAATAATAATAACAAGAAAAATAACAACTAAAAGAAAGTGGAGATTGAAACAATTGCAAATCTACAACCAATGCTACTCACCCAGCTGTTTGAGGACAGAAAGAAAGCACTGCTCGGCCTCGTCCCATTCCATCTTCATCAACTTCATCTTCCCCTCATTCAAAAGTCTCTCAGTCTCCTCATCTGAATTCATGTCCTGCAATGTTGTTGTAACTAATTAATTAGTTTATTTTTTTGTCATATTTAATGGAAGTTATGAGTAGCAGAACTGGATGGTAGAAAGTACGTCAATGAACTTTTAGAGATTATAAATGCAATCTTTAGTTCAAAATTTTTTAATTATATTATCTATGACCGTTATTGTTTGTCAGCATTAGTTATTATCATAATATTATATTCATCCTTGATGCCATCATCACCCCATGTTGCTAAGAACTGATCAGAATTAAATGCCACATGAGTTAGTAATAGTTAACCAGAGTTTGAAAAATTTTTTAAGTGTCAATTGGTCTCATTTTATTAACAACATATATTATCCAATTCCATTACAAATAAAAATAATACAAGTATATATTCATAAGTAAGTTCATAATGATCACAATAACATCAGTATCAGCAATAGCAGTAATAACAAGCTATAATTACGTGGGATTTCAGTTAAAATAATCTCCTCACTGCCTAGATCCTCTTTATAATTGGTCAGATCATTAAGAAGCAATACTAATAGCAACAGCAATAATAATAAAGATTATAATTGTTCAAGTCCCAAATCCCTGTGTCGTAAATTAAGTCTCTACTGCGCGTAAATCATTGCAGACGTTTTCCAGTGTATCAGAATCTCACTCACTCAAACAGCAAACTAGTGTCCACAGCAAGAGTGTAACTAAAACCCAAACAGCATCATCAACAACGTCCAACTTACTTGCCCAAGCAGTGACTTAAAGAGAAATTTGCCATTGGTTAGGGAGAGGTGCAGCTACTGGGGGGTTGACCAAAAAATTTGGAGGAAGGGGGAAAGGAAGGTTAAATAAATTCCTGGCTCAAGGAGAAGTGACAAGATCAAGTAAAAAGTTGAATGGCTTAAGTTGTCAAATGGGTGGATGAGTGTAAATCAGGTGTAAAAACAGCGGATGCCTTTGTGTACAAAGTAAACTTTTTAAAGTGATGTTGAGAGATTCAATGGCTCTGTCGTTCATTCATTCACTCGTTCGATTTTGCAATCTTTTGCGCCTCAAGCCGTTCCGGCGTTAATTTTGAGAAACTACAAAGCACCGAATCATAATTCATGCATGCTAATGCTGCTAGTAATGTTTAATATTTTTATGTAAATATGATTTTTATTTCATTGTATTTAGGTTCGTTTTTATGCAAATACGTTGCGACAAGTCAACGAGGACATATTTACATCTCAAGTGTCTCCTTCCCAGTAATGTTCTCAACAACAACAACGACGACGTTCTACACGATGAGAGAGCTTTAAATTACTCAAGAGAAAGTTTACACGGAAATCAATCACAATCAAAAAGAGTTTCGTTGCGGGAAAGAAGCTGTGAGTTCTCATAGCTACGTGGGACATCATCATCATCATCGTCATCATTTGTTAGAATTTAATGCTGCATCGCCTGACCGTTATGAATGTTCTAAACCGCTAAGGTGCAGTCAATGAGATTTCTTACTATAAAATGTAAGTATGGCTGAACGAACAATCACGATGATTACATTTACAATGACACACAATTAATCGCTAGTGTTAGTAAACAATAACTGCTAAAGTAATTAACTATCATTAATATTACAAGGAAGAGCAGAGCAGGCACACTTTGAGCATTCAAGATTTTAGAATGAAACTTTGATAAGTTTCCTTTTCACAGAGATAAGTTTGTCAGGTTTCACATTCATCGATACGATGATGCACGGTTGATATACAGATACACTGGCGGTTACTCATGATAGAAAAGTAATGGGCACTCCAAATTTTCATCGCCAAGATTCGAATCCGTAACATTTGAGTATGGAGGATGCAACGAACATTTGTAATATCATCATCATCATCTTAACCGCTTGTTAAGAAGTGTGCATGAGAAGAAATAAAACGGTCCTACTACATTTCATTCAAATTGAGTTTGGTTACTCGAATCGACTTAATAATTTTTCATTTCAGAACCTGGAATCAGTGTCAACAAAGAGTGGGTGTTACGATTGCGATGACGCTGAAGTTTATATGATTTCTCGGATGAGTGCGATGATTCAACAGAAAGGAATCTAATTCCTAGGGTTCTGTTGTTTCCGAGGAAGACGTGTCTGGACAAAAAACTTGATTATATTTTAAATGTTAATTTTCATATTTTGAAGGTGACAAACAAAACTCCCAAAGCTGCATTGGAACACCAGCCTGCGGTTTGCGCAAACAACCACAGAGCTATTTTACCTGTGTCTCGATAAAATAAACTTTCCCCGGTTAAGTGAAATCAGGTTTTTCTGCTTCTAAAAAAGTTTCTTTCTCTGAAGATTTCAAGTTCGAGCTTCTTATTTATTAGCACTGACGATTGGCCGATTTTTGTGAAATTTTTAAATCTTAACAAAGGGGGTGAAGGCTAATAAGGGATCTTAAGTGAGATCATATTTATTGATAGAGAGACAAATATTCTCAACAGGCCGTCGTAACCTTAACATCCATAGGTTCTTGACATTTGCATTTGCTTGTGACAGCAACTCATTAAAAGTAAACAAATCCGTTCGTAATAACAACATCGGCGATGACGACGATGTTATGATGATGATGATGATGATGATGTGATTAATGGTCATAATAAAAGGATCAACATTATGACACCAACAAATATAACAATAGCGTTTGTGTTCGGTTAAAAATAAGTTTGATTCATTCAGTTTGACTTTCTTCTCTTCACGTGAAAAATAAGCGATCATGATAACGATTGCCAGAGATTAGCAAAAAATTCTTTTTAAACATGTATTTAATAAAAATCTGAGTAAAATCGTTATAATTATTTACAAATTGAGTAAACGGCATCGCTTCTTATTTCAACTTCTGTCGTCTGCGAATAAAGGCGCTATTTACTCCGTTCCTAGGGCTGCCGAGACTGGGATGGGGCAAGTGACCAGGGACCCAGCAATTTTGCGGTGCAAGCCCGGCTCTTAGAGTATTATAATGAATTATGCAAATTTTACAATTTATGCATTGTCAACTTTTGTGAAACATTACTTGCTGGTAAGGCATAGAAAATTTTAAAATATTGTTGTTATTATAAGCTCTTTATCTTGTCAATTTAACGAAAGCAATTTTTAAAATAGTATCGATATCACCAAAATATGAGCTTATATTATTACTATAAATTAATAAGGATAAAGATGGTTTGGATTGGGTGAAAACTTGTTTAAATTCACAAAAACCCGAGTCATACAATCCTTGTTGATGCAATAAACACAGAAAATGTTAGTAACAATCCTGGTTGATATTCAAAAAGATTGTTGACATTGAATTTGCTGATATTTAAGATTAATCATTTTTTGTCTGATGATTTCATCTCATTTTAATGACTAGATCAGTTTACCCTCAAATTCTTCTCTACGGATGCCTTGCCTTCCTTACAATTATAACAAACTCGAAAAAATTTATCGTGCATTAATCCTAAACATATGATCCAAAAAATTGATAATTTCTCGATGGATAAATAAAATCAACCTTACTGTCAGAGGTTCACTTTCCAGAAATATCCAAGCTCAGACTACAAAGACTACAACTTCCCTCAATTTTAAGCTCTCTAAAGCGTCTGAAGAGCTTGCTTTTTCATTCATTAAATCCGATTTCATTCATAACTAAAGTACTTTAGCTATTTTTAACCCCATAAATTTTGTCCTTTAAGATTGTCAAGCGTCCGTTTCGAGGCTAGCCGACAATAGCTCAGTGGAGGTTCTGATTATGGATCTTTGAGAGATTGCACTCACTCCATCATCTCTCTCTCTTTTTTTTCTTCGTTCACAACCACTTTCGAGTCATTATAAGTTCGAATGTTAAACATTATTTTATAGGTTTCAGTTGGAGTTAGTTTATTTCAACTTTTTATTTGAAAAAGTTGCAATTATATTTGAAATAACGTTTAACTTTTAATCGTTATCGGTATCATTTGATAGCAGTTTAAATTAAGTCAATGAATAAATACAAAATAATTTTACAATGACATCGGTTATTTAGATTAAGTTGCTATTTGTATGCAGCTATTACGATAATAATTATTCTTCATCCTAATTATTTTCGAAACACGGCCGAGTCAGGCACGTATTCATTTTCAACTTTGTTCGTAGAAGAATTAACTCAACTACAGAATCGTGTCATCAGGATTATGAAACGCACTCAGACGAAAATAAAACTGTTGTAATTAATAGTTTCAATTTTTATGTTCACCTAATCTTTACAAGACTTGTCTTCGATTGCATAGTGCCTGAGAGCTGCCTGTCTGCCTCTAGCAGCTTTGTCTATTTCCAGGACTCAAGGAGGACGACTGGGAATTTTTAGGCTGGGTTAAAATAGTGTTAATTGACAAATCGAATTAAATAATTAAATTTATTTTATAAATGTTCGGAGTAATTGTAATCATTAACATTTGGTAATTGAAACCACATTTAGCCGCTATTTAGGAATAGACTTAAAACGATGACGACAGGCCGAGGTACGATCGAATGAATGGAAAAATCAATACGGCATTCTTGCTGCTGTGCTGTTCGTCTAAAGATTTATTTACGAGGGAGGCTCACGATTTTACAGATAAATAGGCCAAATAATTTGTCCAGCGTGAGCTTAATAAAACACAAACAGCCATCAGAAACAGAAATGTGATTGAAATAGACAACTTTCAAATTTGCTTAAATGACTAATAACTCGGCCAAGAATTAACGAAAAGCCTCATAAATAGAACACAATAGATGATCTGTGAAGACTGAAGAGTTACAAAAAAAGTTCTTCTCTGGCAGAAACAGAAATATTACCCTATGATTTTAAACAAACGACCACGCAGTTAAATAGAAGGTATCGGTTATAACTTTCTAAATTGTACAACACGCGGTATTCAATAGATCTCAGAAAAATTCCGCTCCACAACTCAGTCGTCAAGCCTTTCAAATGCCCATTGAACTTTGTTTGATGGAGACTAAAGACTGAATTTGTTAAATTCAAGGAGTAGATGATTGGAAAAGCAGGACCTCGACCACAAAATATCTTCTGCTTTTTCCAGAATGCTGCCCAGCATGGTACCGTTCACACGGATCCCGCCAAGATCCTGCAATGATTCTTTAAATAGTCCGTCAACTCCGCAAAAGTCAGTCTTTCCTCTTCCCTGAAATTTTGAATTTATATTTGTAAATAACTTTTTTTATTAAGCGGGAAAAAAGTGAATATCAAATTTCAGTCCATTTATCCACAACTAGATTACCTTTTCTGCCAACACCACTGCATGGCTCGGTAAAGTTTCTCGGAACATTTATTGGGTCGTTTAAGTCTCTTGCCGCTGCTTATGAAATCGAAGTACTGTTTGATGGTCAGTTCCTGAATGAAATTCAGAAAGTAAAATTGCAAATATGGATTTTGATTTATTAGGCGCTTTGTCTTATAAATATCAATTTAAGTTGAATAAAATACAAATAAATGTGGGAACTTTACAATCACATCATCGCATTAACAAATAAATTTTACTTTAAATAAAAGTAATAATTTCAAAATCAGTGGTTGCTATCGATTGGGTAAACACTCACAGAGTAAGGATTGGCTCCACAAGACATGCTCTCCCACATTGCAACTCCAAAACTCCAGACGTCTGATTTGTGGGAAAACTTTTCATCGCTGAAAACTTCAGGTGGATACCATTTCAGGGGTAGAGCCTTCTTGCTTATAAACTGTAGTGCAAGTTTTTTTTAATTAGTTAATTTAATTGATTAATTAGAATTAGTGTACTGATAAATAGTCAGGTAATAAAATCGAGTTTAATGAATGCATGACTATTGCATGGATATTAACCAGTGCTTCAAAAATGCAATACTAATTTTTATAACTGAATTAATAAATAATATTAATTATAATAAATGGCAAAAATCATTATTAATATTATTAGTAATAATAATTATTATTCGCTTAAGTTTTGAAAACCAATATATATTTCCTCTTGCCTCATAGTAAGATTTGTTGGTCATCGATCTACTCAGGCCAAAGTCGCTGATCTTGGCAATCCAATTTTTAAAGAGTAGAATGTTTCTGGCAGCCAAATCTCTGTGGATGATCTGTTTTGATTCGAGGAATGACATCCCATCGCAGACTTGAATCAGTGCCAGAACGATCTGGTGTTCTGAGGTGTCTCTGTTCAAAATAAAACGAATATTTCAGATAATGTTATTTATTTTCTGCAGAACAAGAGGTATTATATTTTTAGGCTTTTTTTTACTAATATTCAGATCTTAGTTATCAGCAGAAAACACAACCTATTCGAGGCAAGGTAGTTTTTGAGATTCCCCAACTGTGCAAGTTCAAGGACCAACATGACACTTTCTGAACTCCTGCAGACACCGAGTAATTTGATGATGTTCTCGTGATCCATCAAATACATCAACTGTGCTTCCTTCATTAATTCCAGCTATTAAAAAATAGCATTATGTAGCACATAACATTGAATAATTACTAATTTGCGAATTAAAATATTCTCTAGTAGTTTGGCACAAGTTTACAAAATCTGGGCGGGCTCGATAAAAAAAAATGGCACAAACCTCTGAAATCCCTTTGTGAGGACCAGGTACTGAGCTCTTGACAGCTACTTCGGTATCTTTGTTTAGAATTGCTTTGTGAACAATTCCAAAGTTACCCTTGCCCAGAGTAGCACTGAAGTACATTTGGGATTCTTTTATTTCCGAGATGTGTTCTGCTGACAAATCAAATTGAAAAGTGTCTAGGCTCAAACTCAAGCGAGCTTATGTTAAAACAAAATATTTAAGCGATTAATAATTAGTGAAGTCAGAGAAAATGTCGAAAATTACCTGGAAAAGTTTTTAAAGGAACGTAGGGAATTGCATTTCTGGATTTATTTTCTACGCACAAATGTTTCACTTTTTCACATTGGTAGGCCTCTTTCTTGATCATCGCCAAAAAAGCTTCTTCCAACTCGTAACTAATGGCTTGAGTGGGGTTTTGATGTTTTGGACTTGGTGTTCGGGAAGTACTCTTCTCCTTTTTTTTATGATCATGTGGTTTTGGAGGAGCCAAGATGCTTTGCTTACATTGTGAATCGTCCTAATAAAAGCATTTTGAAGTTAGGTGTCATTGGCTCATTTAAAAAAAAATTACTTTTAATTGCATGACTCATTTGACTTTGTTACACTATTTAAAATGTTTTAATAAAATGTGAAATAAGAACGATTAAGATAGTTAAATTCTCAATAAAGATGTAATTCAACCCCCAATTAACTCATTACTACTCACGCTGTTCTCATCGAATGACCTTCGGAATGCCTCACACACGGAATCCAGTTTAGGTCGGATTTTGAGATCTGATGTTGTGAGGGAAAACTTTCGAGCTCCTTCTTGGTTACTCGGTGCGGACTGCTGATGTTTGATCTTCTTGGAACTGCAAACATTTACATCAATTAATAGACGCATTATTTAACAGGAAATTTATATCGCAAATAATGATCTTGTTAGATGAATAATCTATTTCAGGACAAAATAAAGTTATAAATGTGAAGAATTACTCTTTTTTCTGAAAATCTTCTCTAAATAACTTTTCCGCTAGTTCTCGAAGATGTAGTTTCTTGCCGAGTTTAGGCGATCTACTCGGTGATCTGTTTCTTGAGAGCAAATCATTTTGGGGCTGTAATGTCTGTCGGCTGGACTTGATGATGTTAGTGGAAGAACGAGGCTGAGATGGACATGCGAGATTTAATTCCCGCTTAACTTCGTCGCCTTCATTGTTTGGCCGACTCTGAGATTCTTGAGCAGGAGAGTAAACTCGAATATCCGGAACTTTCCTAGATTTTGGAAATCCAAGGGTGACCTTGTCATGATAGCTCTTTTTAGAAGTTTCCTCCATTAAAAGGTTTCTGTTTCGATTTTCGTACGACGGCGACGGAACAGCCTCATCATCGTCAAACTTGTCCTCCTCAAAGATATTAAGGCTTTCCAGTGACCTTGAAAACCTCTTTGTCTGTTAGAATTTATTATTTTGTTTTAAATAATGTTTTAGCATATTTACCTAATATATTTATTAATAGTTATAAATATTACTTTATTAACTGTGTTTATATTCCGATTAAAGTGTTCTAGTATCAGTTTTAATCTTAATGCTTCTGTTCATGATGCAGTAAATGCGAAATGTTAGTGACACCTTGTGATCTTTAAAAGCAGGATTGTTTTTCATCCATGGAACCGATTCTGAAAATGAGGAAATTAAAATTACTATAATAAAATAATTTGGTTATTTATTTTAAAAAATTATCTTATAAATAATAATTAATTTTTTTTATGTTAATTTATGTGAATGTCATTTTCGACGTCATCATATGAATCGATGAAAGTCATTTTGAACAATTCAGTTATTTAAAAAAATTTAAAATTTAAATAAACAAATCATTATTTAAAAGAAAATTGAGCGTGGCATTTCAAATTATAAACCATCGGAAAATATGTATTTAATTTATATTTAATTTTAAAACTACTTATTCTGAAAAAAATAAGAATATAGCATTTCGTGAGATAAAAATTGGCATGTTGGTCAACTTTCATTTTTATTTTGAGGTTTGTGACTTTATAAATAACATAAGCACGAGTTAATTTTAACATCGATTAATAGTTACAATCACCTGTGCGTTCATTGACTCATTAAATCAATTAACTACTGCCTCCGCGTTTTTAAATATAAAAATTTAAATCGGAAAAAATAAATGTATACGAAAATAAATATTCTGATACTTTTTGACTGCTGATAATCCAAGTGCAATGGACAAGCCAGGCCTCCATTATGATAGTAAGTGACGAGCTAAGATGGATGGAAAAGAAATTATTTTAGATTATTTGCTTTATGATTTTCCATGATAAAAAATTGAATTTTAAAAATTAAAATAGATTTGATTTAATTAAAATGTAGTCATGAGAAAGTTCTTATATAAATTAATTTTATATTTCTTTCGACAGAAATAACAAAAATTAAATAATATCGTAATTTGAATCAGCGATCATCGTATGTTTGTTTTTAGAACACATCTCCATTTTTACCATTTAAAATTTTATCAATTTTTAGTAATAATAATAATATTTATTAGTTATATTAATTAGTTAGGAAGCTGGTAGTTTGAGGATACCTCCATGATATTGTCAAACTCGGGACCAGGGTTTATCTTGTACGTATTGGAACCAGTTCTTGGACAAGACTCTATGTCAATGACGTAGTGGTAGACTTTACCTTCGTAAGCCACTGATAATGCCAAAGTGCCGTCGGCTTTTTCTCTGATGCTGTAAGGATATTGTTAATTCTTCGTTAACAAGCTAACGTGGATAATACGAGGTCGTCTTTAAGTCTCGCAGAACTAATTGTCAATTCAATTGTCAAAGTACTTTGCGATCAGTAGATGGTTCGATTTTGAATATTATCTGATATGGAGATTCATTGTCTAAGCATGAGTTAACAAATATAATTTAAAAATAACATAATTACAATTGGTCCTTAATTTATTTATATTTATCAAAACAAGAAACAGCTTCCAGTTGAAGGGCACGCGATATGGCTGTTAGCGTATTGCTCAGCTGGAATGTTTTTAGTGAAAATAATGAGCATTTAAAAGAATGAAGGGACGTGTTAACCAAGGACTTGATTTGAAGGTTGAAAAAGGCGGGATTTCTGAGAGAAGCAAAAAAAGCATTTTCATTTAATTGGCTAAAATGCTGAAATGCCTTCATTGATGTTAGCTTCTTAATAATGTTACTTCCCTAGAGATCGGAATCTTTTCGTTAATGAAGCCAGTGTTAATTACAGAGATCGCACAGCCAAAAATTGGCATAATTGTCTTCGCTATAATCGTTAATTCATCTCTTCTCTGTCAATCATCACCACCACATAGACAATGGAAGCCATTTCGTGCAAGTTACTGCTTCTCAGAAAGAAATCGTCAAATGGGGCAAGTCTTCTTAGAATCAGTGAAAAATTAATGCAATTATTTATTTTTATTTTTATTTTTTTTTAATTTATTTTATTAGACCCAATTGAAGGGCCCAATTGGACCACTAACACAATTGCGAAAAACAAAAGACATCGACTGGCGTGTACACAAGGGTAGCAAATAAATTAAATGTAATTTAAGTAAAGACTAAAGTCTAAGTCACGTATCATTGCGTTGAAACGGGAGACCGTGGTTTAACGACATCACCCGGCAATAACTTCCATGGCTTTACAATTCTATTGCAAAAGGAGAATTTAACACTGTCTATAGAATAATTACTTTGCTTAAGTTTTAATTATTACAAACGTCTACAAATAAATTGTTTTCCTTCATTTAGTTTTAATTCTTTACCAATAGTATTTCGTAGAATGTTAAGAATGCAATTTCATCACTCACAATTCGAACAAGTTTTAGAGAGTACATCTAAAACATGCAACAAAACTTCAAACCTATCAGAGCACCAGATTTAATGTCTCACTTATGATGAACAAAACTGGGAAGATTTAGCCTGCTGAGATGAAGACTAGCCACAATTTTATTTCAAACTTAACTCAGTCAATTGAAGACGAGCAGCCAGAACACGATGTTGATGTCGCGCCTAGATACGAGAAATGTTACTAAGATGCCCAATTATAAACAAAGAGTTTTACCAAGAAATGCTAATACGAAATTTTCAGTATAAAGAGGTGGATTATCAAAGGAATGAGTCAATTAATTTGATTAGTATCCAATGATGCGGGCCAAATATTAATGACTGTGACATGAAGCATCTAGAAAGCCGCCTCAATGAAAGTTGGTCATCGCAATATCAAAAGCAAAGAATGAATGAATGAGTGAGTGATTATTAGTGACACGTTGGAGTTCACGAAAAAAAGTCATGACTTACAATAAAATTATGAAATTTTTGGAAATTTGAAAACCATTTAGATTGTTATTTTTGGGCGTCGCGTTTAAGGATGCATTTAAAAATTATTATTATTTGCTATGTATTAATTACGCTATAATTGTCTTATATTTATATCCCACTACAGGAGAAAAGGTGCAATATCTTAGCATATACTCAGTTTAGAAGAGTGTTTCCAACACTCACATAAAATGTCCGTTGCACTTTTGGAGAAGGTATTCCTTGCTTTCGTCTCTTGTCATTCCGCCTTTGAACCATGGCTGCTTTCTGTAGATGTGTTCGATGACATCTTCGTACTTGGATGATTTCTGAATTATTATTATTATTTTTATTATTATTATTATTATTATTATTATTATTATTAATTATTATTATTATTATTATTATTATTATTATTATTATTATTATTATTATTATTATATTATTATTATTATTATTAATTATTATTATTATTATTTTTATTATTATTATTATTATTATTATTAATTATTATTATTATTATTATTATTATTATTATTATTATTATTATTATTATTATTATTATTATTATTATTATTATTATTAATTATTATTATTATTATTATTATTATTAATTATTATTATTATTATTATTAATTATTATTATTATTATATTATTATTATTATTATTATTAAAGTTATATGCATAAAGTTATATGATTGACTAATGAAAGATGGATTTTAAGAACCATATGTTAATAGAATGACAGATATTTGATACAATAATGAGTGAAAATCAGTGGACCAATATAGTAAATATTAATTAAAAAATCATCTTTTATCATCATGTTTTGGTCAGAATTCTTGCGACTTATAAAGAATTTTTTTTTAGATGAAGTGTAAAAATTTCAATTTCAGAATCATAACTAACTAACATCCTAGTAAAAATTATTATTCCTTTAAAAAGTGTTTCACACTCACATTCTTTCCTGCTTCCGTCACATACAACAAGGCGGTCGTTTGACTTATCGACGGCCAAACTTGAGCACCTCCATAATTGTCTCTGAGGCAAGGATGTCTAAGTTTGGTTATGAGGCCTGATGAATTCTTGCTATAGTGAGCAATCATCTTGTCGATGTTCGGAAAGCACAAATTTCGGGAAATGTTGATAGTTCCATCATCTTGAAGTTTGAATTGGTAATGATAAGGCCTGGGAAAAATCGTTTGCGTATTTGTAGTTATAATTAGAAAGACAGATTTCCAAGTGCTATTTTGTAAAAGTAATTTTATGTTATGATGGACGTGATGATAATAATGCAGAATGTTTAATTTTTAGCAATTTATTAAGTTAATGTTTAAGAAAACGTTCTGAGACAACACAAATCTGTGAAATATTAATAAAAGCTTTTAAAAAGTTCAGGATTTCACGTATGCAAAATCAGACGCATCACCTACACTAAATAATGTAATTCATACTTTACTTACTTGCCGTTGAAACAGACGGCCATGCTGAAGTTCATAGGTGAGGAGAGACATTCCCGCATTAGGAATCTTCCGTCTTCTCCTCCGGATTCGAATAGAATCTCTTCGACCCTCTGCCTGCTAATCTTTCCAAAAAAGTAATCCTTAGATGAGAGTGTAGACATGTTTTTGTACTTTTTCTTCTGCTGGAATAGTGACTTTAAAGTTGAAACCATATCTCGAGTTTCATGGCATGAAATTGGACCCAGTCAAGAACATGGAATACATACTGGCCAGAATAATTGAATACAGCACGCGAATAAAATAAAGAAAAATGAGCATACAGTTAAAATAATTTCGCTTCGACGAATTGTTTCTGAGGAGCATGAAAACCCATTTATTTATACGAGCTCGATCGAGTATATTAGGCCGTCGATGACTGGTCACGATCTTAGCTCCTACATCTGACTCACGAGTACATGATAAAATAAAAATTGTTTCAAGATCTTGAAAATATTGTTAGACTATAACTGTAAATAATATTCAAATAATAGCTTTATCGAAGAATAGACGTCAAATAGATGAACCTCAGATTGAGTTAAGGCAACATTTACAAAACGTCATATCGCTCGATTGATGACTGGTAAGGATATTTATTCCAATTGTTGATGATGTTTGTCATCTGATAAAAAAAGAAACGGAAACCCCTTATTTTACGCTTGAACTAATGAAGGGGCCATTTTAGTTATTTGCAAAAAATAGGTAGTTCCTGCTTTCTTGAACGTCTCCAATTATCTTGCAAGAGAGCCAAAGAGCAATTAAAAGGCTCTTCTCAATGCGCTGCTAATATTATAATGACAATATTTTTTAGTAACATAATTTAAACATTAAACATTAATTCACGCTTTGTACGTGTATATTCTTGTAACCCCAAGTTACTTCATACTCCATAATTGAGACAGAGAGGATTGTTATAATATAATAATTGAAATTTTCCACTCTCAATTAAAAGGTCAAAGTAACGTGTCCCGAACTTTGATTAAGTTTTGACACATATGACCATCGATCATTAAAAAAACATTTATTATTATAAAATAAAATCCTTCCGGGAAATCCGGTAAAATCTGATAAAACGTGCAATGTTTCCAATACTCGAAAGAACGTTAGCGTAACTTCCAGTTTTATCATGTTGGCTATATTTTCAGAGATATTTCGCCCTATTTAATTTCTCGTAGTTTCGCAGTGTTCAAAGCATTTAGATGGCACTATCAAGGTCTCAAGATAATTATTAAGCAATAAAAAATATTAGGAGAAATAAGCATCATGAAAATTTAATTACATCGTTATGAGTAATCAATCAAGAGGCAGGAAGGAACTCCATACAAAAGTCATAAAACGTGACATCACTATAAGCTGTGCTGCATGAAGACCACTGAAAAGTTACATTTAATTAGTAGTGGCACTCAATATAACATTAATAGACCCAGGTCCGGATTTACGTATGGAAGCTCAAGTGTAGTTGGTTGGCGGTTGACAGGAAATTACTTGACAAACAAAAAAAAGAGGTGAGGATTCTGTTTGGTAAAGGCCCAATTTCTATTAAATTGACAAGCAAAAAAAAGGTTTCCTGGCTGGTTGATTTGGTTCCCAGTATCACACTCCGACCACCCCTAAGTCTTAGAGCTGACTAGGCCTGTTCTTTTAATACTATTCGCATTAAAGTTGATTAGAAATAAGCTTTGTTTAGCACTTCAAGCGCAATTAAGAAAACGGAACCAAAAAACCACGAAAAGCCTAATATTTTTGCATGAGCTCTGTGTAGTTCCCCGTAATTAACTACTGTGTATTGTACATGCCAGGAGAAATTAGTTAATTTGGATAATAAATGACAAATTATTAAATTTTTGTTATTAGAAAAAAATTATAGGCATAATGCCGATATATAAATATCCAAAGGTTGATTGATTTTTTTTTTATTTACCAAAACTTTTTTTGTCCTAATTTTAAATTATATTAAAAATTAAAACACGTCAAGTAAGACTAATACTAAAAACATTTATAAAGTTTGATGCAAAATTGTAACACTTGGAAGTATCAAGGTCGCTCAAGTCAGTTTAGTTGTTTGGTACGCACATGCTTGTATAGAAAATGGCTTCTTCTGCAGTGTTGCTTTTTACTCGTCTATGCTCAAAACCAGGTCAGATACCTTAGCTAACAATTATTTATGTGTTTTAAGAGATGCAGATTTATTTTTTAAAATTAAAACCCTCGACATGGCCAAGCGGGATGTGTCTGCATACAGCATCGGTTAACGCACGAGAAAATCTCACTGATCGATAATTTGATCATTTTTTTGCAGTTGGACTTACTAGTCTGGGCTGTTCCAACCATCTTTACAAGGTTTGGTGAACACAAGCGTCGCTTTTTAAAATGTCCTTATTTCATCAGTTTCATTATTGTTTAGAATGGGCTCATTGGATTGAACCAGACTTTCAACCGATTTGCTGTAACTGCACCAGGTGCCAAAAAAACCTACGTCAGGGACAAGCCACATCTCAACGTGGGAACAATCGGCCATGTTGACCACGGAAAAACAACTCTAACTGCTGCCATCACAAAAGGTTTGTGACTGGGCTTTTCTGGAAGGTTTTTATGCAGATTACATGAATTATGTAATCAATCACAAAATTGCTACAATAATATTTTAGATTTAAAATTTATTCATGTTCTATGCGTACTCAATTCATGAAATTGAATGTGACAGATAAATGGTTAATATATTTGAATATAATCTTTCCTATTCAGTTCTAGCTGAAGACAAAAGGGCCCAGTTCAGAGCTTATGACGAAATTGATAAGGCACCTGAAGAGAAAGCCAGAGGCATCACAATTAATGCCACCACCGTCGAATATTCAACAGAAAATCGCCATTACGGACACGTTGACTGTCCTGGCCATGCTGATTACATCAAGGTTCAGCTTGGAAACTTTTCTTGAATTTTTAATCTCAGGAAATGGTATGCAAATGAATTAAAACTAATGTTTTTGTAGAACATGATCACAGGAACTGCTCAGATGGATGGAGCAATCCTCGTTGTCGCAGCAACTGACGGTACTATGCCCCAAACCAGAGAGCATCTTCTTCTTGCCAAACAGGTTGGAAACTCCTCCTTGAGATTACTTACAATATATTTGATGAGATTAATTTCATCATTTCAATTTGTATTGGCAGATCGGAATTGAAAAACTGGTTGTGTACATAAATAAGGCAGATGTTGTTGACCAGGAGATGCAAGAGCTGGTCAGTATAGATTTGTCTAAAGTTTATCATAGACGTTAAAAATTGCTTGTTTGGGATCACTGAAACATGAATTTAATGTTACTTTTGTTATTATTGTTGAACTTAATCATAGAAGATATTTTTAGGCATTTAAATTTTTTTTTTAAATTAAGGTCGAGATGGAAGTCAGAGAAATCTTGGGTGAATTTGGTTTCGACTCTGACAACACTCCCGTCATTATCGGTTCTGCCCTGTGTGCCCTTGAGGTAATTGGTTAAGCTAACTTTATCATCATTGTTGAAGTAATAAACTTATTATGACTTCTAATCAAACAGGGTAAGCAACCAGAAATTGGCAAGGATTCCATCAAAAAGCTACTCGAAGCTATCGACACTTACATACCTCAGCCACCCAGAGACTTGGACAAGCCTTTCTTCCTCCCCATTGAACAAGTTTTCACTATTCCAGGTGAGAAAATTCACTTAAAAATATCTTTGAAATATCATTGAATTTCATTATTATTGATTTGAAAGCAACATGCCAATGTCAATTGTCAAAGTGTAACTGTTGACTAATGTTAAAAAGATGATTCATCAATGTTTTTATAAAGTGTAAAGTCAGGAACAGAAAGTACTAAGAAATTTTTTTTATTCAGGAAGGGGTACAGTTGCCACTGGCAGACTGGAAAGGGGTGTCATCAAGAAGGGTGATGAAGCTGTGATAATGGGACATGGAAAACAGTTCAAGACTGTTATTACAGGTTGATTTACAGAAACATTCTTTTTTATCTTATTCCTTCGTTTGGATTAAAGTTGTCTTAATTAATATTAACCATCAATAATTTGATTAACCTTGTTTAACCAGGTATTGAAATGTTCAAGCAAACTCTGGACAGGGCCGAGGCTGGCGATCAGATGGGTACCTTGTTGAGGGGTATGAAGAAGGATGATATCAAGAGAGGTCAAGTCATCGCCAA
Organism: Whitmania pigra; assembly: GCA_021613335.1. Taxonomy (NCBI): domain Eukaryota; kingdom Metazoa; phylum Annelida; class Clitellata; order Hirudinida; family Haemopidae; genus Whitmania; species Whitmania pigra. The sequence goes on from JAJTWR010000266.1 coordinate 1,692,448, forward strand.
GCCCGGAACCGTTTCCATGCACAACCACTTTTCAGCTCAGGTTTGTATTTTGAAGGCCCAGGCAATGTTCATATATAGTAGAGTAGTGGGAATTCATTTTAATTCAGCTCTTTCAAACAAACATGCATTGCTTTAGATTATGACAGTATCTATGAACTTGTGTAAGGACTTACTGCTTGTGTTATTTGAGGATCTCGTTGGGTGATTACAATGTGTTGCGCCAGATTTCTAGATGTTTTAACTTTAAGTTTTTAAAGAGTTTTTGTTGCCCAAATTCCAGATTTATCTGTTGACAAAAGAGGAGGGTGCCAAGGGCAAGCCATTTTTGAACACTTTCCAGGGTCAAATGTTTGCAAAGACATGGGATGTGCCCATCCTCTTCGAGCTTCCAGAAGGAAAAGAGATGCTATTGCCAGGAGAGGATGCCAACATTAAATTTGCCATCAGGAAACCCATGGTGATAAGATTTACTAGTTTGTCTTTGCAATAACGTAAGCTCTCTGCACGATAAGCTGTAGTGTCATATTTAGTTGTGTTTGCACTTTATGCTAAATGTGATATGTAAACTTTTTTGCTATGTTATCTGTCGCTTAACAATTGTGTTTGCACTTTATGCTAAATGTGATATGTAAACTTTTTTGCTATGTTATCTGTCGCTTGCAACTTTATATTAATATTTCAAAAAGTTTCTTAAAATTCTTTTTTTTTTGATTTTCAGGTCATAGAGAAGGGCATGAGGTTTACTTTGAGAGATGGTACTCACACTCTCGGATATGGAGTGGTTACCGACCTACTTAAGGATGTCGATATCGAGAAGATCGACACTGCCAGGAAGATGGAAAAGAAAGCCAAGTTGAAAGAAGAAAGAGAAAAGGAGAATGCTTAACAATGTGACTGAATTCTTTGCACATGTCGATGTCGGTGCACACACGTTATTTTGACTGGAGGTTTGGCAAAGAATTGTTCCTTCGGATTCCAGAATAAATGAAGCCATCTTTCTTTTATTATACTTCCAGGAAAAGAATTCTTTGTGTTTCTCATAGGTGTTTTTGTTGTCAAATTTTCTCAGCACAATCTCTGCATATTAAACCTAGGAATTATTTAGTGACGCTTGAATATAGGTTGTGCCTTTTGTGCTTATTGCTTGTGAATGACAGGTGGTTAATCTTATGTGTTGATTTTGTATCTGGCATGCTCTAAGTATTGAGCTTATTTCCGGCTAGTGTTATGTTCATTACCGGAGTAAGGTTGACACCGGAGCACAGGGGTTCCCAACCTTTTTGTGCCCATGGCTCCCTTAGAGAACAAGATGTGGTCCACGGTTCCCCTATCAAAATATTTAAGAAAAAAGTAATGACCAATAATTTAATGTCAAAAAAGAACCATACAATGTATTTTGAAAGCAAATTTTTAATGTGAAGATTACTCCTGCTTCTTGTTCACAAATAGATAGAATCTGGGCTTTGATTTTGATAGGGCCACTCTCATGTCATCCTTTGCATCAAGTTTGTTTTGCTATTTTGTTTTGATTGTCAGCAGGGTTGAAAATCCAGCTTCACAGAGGTAGGTTGTCACAAAAAAGGAATGATAGATGTCATGGCTCTTTTGGCGAGAACTGGGTATGCATCAAAAGTCAGCCAAACTCTTGACCTGAAACTCCCTCTTTAGGAACTCTTTGTGCCTCAGATCAATGAGATTATCTTTGGTCAAGTCCTGGTCATCCATACTTTCAAAATTGACCAAAAATGGATTCCTTACCCAGGCATTATAATAGGACTGCAACTCTTTCGTAATAAAGTAGTCATAAAATAATGCCATCAGAGTTCCTAGGTGAGCCAAAATGTCGCCTTTAAGAGAAGCTAGTATGGTGCCAACTGCCTCCAGACTGAGTTGCAGAGACTTCTAATCTTGGAAAATTGGCAAAATTGTTATTTTCCATTCTTCTGATCTACAGGGGCAGCTTCTCCAGAAATGAACCTAGTTTCTCACCAGCATCAATAACAGTCATGTTAGAACCCTGAATCTTAGTGTATGCTTATTTAAATGGATGAAAATGTCAGCCAAATATGCCAGTGATAGGCTGAATTCTGTCAGACAAAATATACTTTCAAAGTCACTCTGTTTCTCTCGTAAGAACATGGACACCTCAATATTAAATTTTTTGCTAAAATTGACTTTCCTATACTTTATCATAAACTCTGCTCCATACTCATTACTTGTGCATAAATATTATTCTTGGATTTTTTTTAAAAGTTAGTTTAAAAATAATTTTGAAAATTTTTATGCTGATTTTTGAAAAGTACTCCACGGCTCCCCTGGACCCCCTTCACGACTCCCAGGTTGGGAACCCCTGCCGTAGCAGTTAGGTACTATGCTTGTCCGAGAGAAATCCATCAGATGACGATAACCAGACTATTCTGGGTAGAGAGGAAGGATTTAGAGAGATTTGAGGTTCTGTTATTGAACTTCGACTCTGCTCTGTTGTCCTTATTTTGTGGGCGTCACGAATGCTTCTTGTCATTCAAAGCTCGACTAACACGACTTAAGTGACCAATTGCTTGAAGAAATTAAATGACAAATTATGCATTGTCTAAAGTTGGTTATGCTGAAAGTGTTAGTACTGTTTGGAACTTTGAGGACTTTGTGTGAGTTCAGAAATTTTACTAAACTACCACGCTATGGGAGACTCATTCTTTTATTTGGTTCTGATCTTTCCACATCTAGGTTTTGGAGCACGTTTATGCCAGGGTTTCCATACAGATGAAAATGAGTCAAAGGAAAGTCAACTGCAATATTGTTTGTTCATAAACTATAAAGATTCAGTTAGACCAGCCACCGACCCAGGTAAACCAGTGCAAGTCAACGTGAGCTTTTTCGTTGTGGCAGTGGCGCAAGTGGTGAGTTTATTAAAGCTAAACAGTTTATACAATTTAGAGATGTAGACTCTTCCTAAAGCTCCCTTGCTGCATTGCGAGGATGAAACATTATGGATTAAACAATAGTTCAAAAAATAGTAATATCGAGATTAGTTCGCAGATTGTCCTTCAAAACTCTAGTGTAATAATATGTATAATATACATAGCTTACATCAATTAATTTATTTTGTTCTTTATTTTAAAATTTTTAATAGTACGACAAAGAAAACGCCATTTCACTGGAAACATATATCGAACAAGTTATTAGATTCTCAGTTTTTTTCATCCTTATTTTGAATAAATCATAATCTTATGTAGCAATTCTAGTTCATTAATGTTTGAATAGAGTTTGAATAATACAATTTCAAAAGCAAATAAAGAATGTTCCTAGGTAAATTTTAAATGGCCAAATTCCGCAGAGGTGGTACGACGAAAGATTAACATGGAACCGAAGCGCTTACGATAACATCCAAAAGATTTTTGTCAACTACTGGAACATCTGGCAGCCTGAATTGACAATTTGGGACAAGTGCGTACAAGTGGATATAAAATTAAATAAGCAGATTTATTATGTGCAAATTCGCTCATTATTGCACGGAATATTTATGCAGGACTAATAACATTTTCCAGTCGAGACAGCACTGGAACCATCGTGGAAGGCAGAAAAGCAATAGTGACCTACAAGGGAGAAGTAGAGTGGATAACCCAAATGAGACTCAGTACTTACTGCTGGATGGATCACGCCAAGTTTCCTTTCGACAAACAAATTTGTCGTTTCCAATTCCAGCACCAGGTTTATGATACCTCCTTGGTTCAAACGAACATCGTTTATCCATCCGAGAGCAGAATGACAGAAGGGAGTTGTTATTCCATTCATGCCGAGTGGAAAGTGGCTGACTGTTACGTAAAGGTGTGTTGCTACCATATATATATTTGTGATTTCACGGTGCTTTAAGGGTCTTCTAAGTGAACAATGCGTTAGACTAGATAATTTCAATTGGTTTCCTAAATAATAAAATCGATGTCCAATAATAGACGAATCTGAATGCATTCGGTGATTCAACAATCCGTGTGTCGCACACTAAAATTAGATTAAAATAAAACTTTGTTAATCACTTGAAAATTGCACTAAAGGTAGAAACAACAACTTGGAGGGATCTAACTATATCTTACATATCCTTGGAAATAATTATGGACAGACAGTATTCATACCACTATTACCTAATTGTCGTCCCCTCGGTTTTAGTGGTTCTCTTCACTCTATCGCTTTTGTGGCTTCCCCATGATAGCAACCAGCGATTTTCAGCGGGTGAGTCCTTTTTCCATTCTATCGTTTAGGGAAGAAACATATGAAGGTTATTTTCTTAAATTCAATTATCAAGTTTTTTAATACGATAACTGATCTTTAAATTAATCAATAATCTATTGAAAACGAACTAAAATAAAGTTAGTACTGTAATATACCTATTTTAGCCGGAGCCATGCTCTTTCTAATTGTGCTGACGAATTTCATTCTTCAACAATTCCTCCCGCCTGGCATCGGCGAAGTTCCAGTAGTAGGTCGGAATGAAAACTGAATAACATAACATAAACTGAATCAAGAATTGTTAAGCTTTTAAGACAGAGGGTTTGGTCCGTAGAATGAATAATTAATTTCTTCCTTGCTACAAGATGAGAAGGGCAGAAATATAAACTACGAATATTAAAATATCGAACTGCTATGTTATATCATGATTTAATGGTTTGTGGTGCAAGATGAGCGTCATTTAATAGTTAAGACAACATTATCATTTTAATTTCAAGTTGAATGTTTAACGTTTTTTCTCAATAGCCTCCTATCTTCTCTACTCTATAATTCTTTTGGTTATAATCCTTACAATATCGACTATCACCAATAATATTCACTCAAGAGATCCAAAAGAGGACGAAATTCCAGACATTCTTAAAAAGGTAAACTGTTTTTGACTAATTACGAATTTAACAGAATTTGAGGGAATGTAGCATAACTTCAAATATTTGGAATTTAGTAGTAATTCTGATCAATTCTTCTGATGCAATCCCATATTATCCCATTAGCTTCTGTTCAACTTAGTCGTCGTCAGAGCGACTTTTGCCAACATAAATCCATTTATTTCGATGCCAAATGCTTCTTTGGAAAACAAAGCGTGGAATGAACCAGTTCAGCGGGGAGGAGATCCTTTCTCTCCAGGATCAGGAGGAAGCGGAATCAGCTCTTTCGGGCAAAACACTGAGAAACTTTTGGAGGACATTCGCAAACATTTGCTAGTTTTGGCCAACCCGTCAAATAGAGCTGTCAATGAATGGAAACAGTTAGCTCTCATCGTCGACAGACTTTGCTTTTACATATTTTTCATCCTTAATGTCGTTATCAGCACCACCATTTACGCTCATTGAAATGCTTTCACAAAAAACTTATATTTCGGATTTGGCAGTAAAATTTAAAATATTTTATTGATATTAGTTGTGATAGACGAAATATAACCTATTGAAAACCCATTTCGTGTCGCTAGTTTCTAATGCCTTGTTACATTATAGAATCCGTATGTTTAGTGGATGAAATAAATTTGAATGCTTTTTGGGTTCATATAAGTTCTCTTCAATCGAAAGACTTAACTTATTCCAATTAATTATTTACTAGCGGAGAAAGTCAGACATAAAAATAAAGAGGATTACATATAACTTTAAGTATCTGAGCTAGAGATATAGAATTAATAAGGATTTTATTGAAAATGAAGTTGGTATTAATTGACAGGCATTAGATACTTCGCTGTCTACGATATTATTGAAGTTTTCGATCAAACGACAAGCAAATCAAAAGTTCATAAGCAATATGAAGCCATTTTAGGCTTGCCGTTGCAGTTTTGCAATATCATTAATACCAAGATATTTTTAAGTAATAAAAATTATTGAAATATTTAAAGGATAAGAATGTTGAAACAAATCGAAATAACGTTGTTGGACTTCGATTTGAAGAGTTGTTCCCCCTTGTGGGCGTAATGTAATGTTTATCTTCTTTGACCTTACGTATATTCTAGTTTGGTAGTTTGATAGAATGGTCGATTTTAATTTACGATGATAATAAGTGCAGCCAAATTTTAATTAATTTGATAATGCTGATCTTTATACTGACGATTGGAGCGCCGACGTCTCTAGGTGATTAATACATTTAGATTTTCTTTCACTGAGTTGCATGATATTCAATATATTTAAAGGAATAATTTAGCATTTTCAGCAATTTTGATATTTTCCCAGGTTATGGAAAGTCCAACGAGGATACTTGTCGGGGTTTTCCACCGAACATAAATGTGAGCAAAGAAAATGAGCTGGTGGATTGCATGCTCAGAAATTATAACAAAAGAGTCAGACCTGTCCATGAATTAAATCAGACGGTAGAAGTCAATATAAGTTTCCACATGGTGGCGATGATGCAAGTGGTGAGCTTCATCTACTAAAATTGTTAGAGCTATTAATTTTTGCCCAATGTTCTTTCATATAATGTTAATCCGGCATATATTTAAGACAAATAACATCACATTAACACTAAACATTAGCTTTATTTGGCAATCGATGTAAGCTTTTTTCTTGATTATGTCGAGTATGAGTGATTGATGACCTAAACAATAGTAAATTCTTGAACATTGCGATTTTTAATTAGTATGACAAAGAAAATGCAGTCTTGTTGGAAACTGTAGTTGAACAGGTTTGTTCTGAATATTTCAATTGGTGACGAATTGTAACATAGTTAATGCAAGATTCTTATTAGTTGCTTAGAATTGTAGTATCACTTTTTTTCTTTTTTGAACATTTTACTGAAGCACAAAAATAATTATAAAATTGAACTCGGAAATAAATATCATCATTTAATTATTTCAGAGATGGTATGACCACAGGTTGACATGGAATCCTGATGATTATGCAGGTATAAAGAAGATTTATCTAAATTACTGGTTCATTTGGGAACCAGAATTATTAGTTTGGAATAAGTAAGCACAAAACCAAATTTCTCAAATTAGTGCCTTTACAATTCAACTACTATAATTTACAGTCTTGATGACTATACTGTTATAGAGGGCAAGAAAGTAGCCGTATCTAACAATGGCGAGATAGAGTGGATATCCCAAAGGAGGATATATAGTCATTGCTGGATGGATTTAGCACGTTTTCCATTTGATAAGCAATCATGCCACTTCTATTTCCAGCACCATCTTTTTGACAAAGATCTCGTGACCCTGAATGTAGTTTATCCAAAAAATAAATTTGTTCCTGGGACTTGTTATTCTCTCCAGGATGAATGGAAGATTAATTATTGCGAGATAGAGGTGAGTTATTATATCACTCTCTAATTCAGCTTATGATAAATTAACTATTATATTCATTTAGATCAATCATGATATCGCAATTTAGCAAAAGATTTAACTATCTTTAAAAGTTACAAATTATGTTTCAGATGGGAGAAGGGCTTTGGGAAGACATGAATACTATTTATATAGTAATGTCCATCTTTATGGAAAGGCAGTATTTATACCATTATTATCTTGTTGTTGTCCCTTTGGTTTTGGTGGCATTCTTAACTCTCTTACTTTTCTGGCTTCCTCACGAGAACAATCAAAGATTTATATCAGGTTTCGCTAATGTTTCATAAAAGAAAATCTAATCTTTGAATCTTTTAGAAAATTTTTGTATTAGAAAGCTTGGACTAAATATCTCTTTAAAGGGATTCGTGGTCATTTAACAAATTTAATAGAAAAAAATCGTCAATCAATTATCATTATTAACAATTTATTAGTTATCATCAATTGTATTTTTTCTGCAGCTGGATGTGTCTTGTGTATGATTTTTCTGCTGAATTTTGTTTACCTGCAATTTCTCCCCCCAGGCCTCAACAAAGTTCCAGTCATAGGTCGATTTCATGATATATATATATTTATTTATATGTATATTTAAAATATTTTTAATAAACATTAATTGATTAGTTAATTTGTCTAATTCTATTAACTAAGACGTTAAAATATTTTTTACTTGTAACAAAAGCAACTATTTTAACCTCATTAACATGAATACACTAAAAACATTTCCATAACGTTTCGCCTTTTCTTGACAGCTTCTTATCTCATGTACGCAACATCACTTGTTATTATGACAGTTATCATCTCTTTGGTCAGTCGTAATCTCATTTTAAGGATCCGAGAGAAGAAGTTGTTCCTGAGATAATTAAAAAGGTGCGGAAGTGTTTCTTCGATTTATGCCATTTTCTACAATATACAGTCGTATAATTTGGCCATATAATTGTTCTTAAGCAGTTAGTTTTCAATTCTGTTGTTGGAAAAATCACATTTCTCACTACTTCCACACCAAATGTGCCCCAGGAAAACAAAAGCTGGAGTGAGCCGTTTCAGGGAGGAAATCCTTTCTCTCCCGGAACAGGTGGAACTAACAGATTTGTGCAAAATAAAGAAAACCTTCTTGATGACATTTGCAAATATCTGGCAATTTTAACCCTTCCTTCTACGACGAAAATGGTTTTTAATGAATGGAGACAGTTTGCCATTGTGATTGACAGACTTTCCTTCTACATACTTTTCTTCCTTAACATCATTATCAGCTTTAGCATTTACTTTACTTAAAATGTCATTTTAAGAAATATATCATGTAACTAAATTTGTTAATGTTTTTGTGATAATAATTCCATGTCCCCTTTTGAAAAACAAAATATTTTGAAGTTTATTCCCTTTTAACTTTTACTAAAGTTTCTTGTTTCACAATTCAAAACTGGCTGAGGTCTAAAGCAGAGTTATTTATGAGGAAAGAAAAAGAAATTTATTTAGAATTAAGAACGTCTGTTTTGATTGAGGCTGTAAATGTGACGATTGAAAGTAATTAAGACGAAGAGAAGAAGGACATTAATATTGATTTTATTCAGAATTAAGTTGATATTCAATGATAGACCTTAGATACTTCGCTTCCCAGGGTATTATTGAAGTTAAAAGCTTTTAAATCAAACGACAAGCAAATAAAAACAATCTGTAGCCAGTTTAAGTTTATCATTGCCGTTTTATTTAACAATATTATTATTACTAAAATATTTTTAATTAACAATTTTTGATCAAATTAAAGGATAAGAATTAAGTAAATATTAATAATAATTGAAACAAATCGATGTTCCGTTGTTGGACTTCGAATTGAAGAGTTGTTCCTTCTTGAGGGCGTCTTATAATGTTTATCTTCTTTGACCTCATTTATACTCTAGTTTGGTAGAAGAGTCAAATTTAATTTACATTGATAATAAGTATAGTCAAATGTTGTTTAATTTGATTATGCTTATCTTTATACTGACGATTGGAACTTTGACGTCTCTATGTGATTAATACATTTAAATATTCTTTCAATTATCTCCAAATTCATCATTTCCGACAATTTCGTTCTTTTTCCAGGCTATGGAGAACCCAACGAGGATATTTGTCGGGGTTATCCACCGAATATAAATGTGAGCAAAGAAAATGAGCTATTGGATTGCATGTTCAGAAATTATAACAAAAGAGTCAGACCTGTCTATGAATTAAATCAGACGGTAGAAGTTAATGTAAGTTTCCACATGTTGGTGATGATGCAAGTGGTGAGCTTCATCTACTAAAATTGTTATACTAAAATAGAGCTATTAATTTTTGCCCAATGTTCCTTCATATAATGTTAATCCGGCAAATATTTAAGACAAATAACATTAAATTAACACTAAACATTAGCTTTATTTGGCAATCGATGTAAGCTTTTTTCTTGATTATGTCGACTATGGGTGATTGATGACATAAACAATAGTAAATTCTTGAACATTGCGATTTTTAATTAGTATGACAAAGAAAATGCAGTCTTGCTGAAAGCTGTAGTTGAACAGGTTTGTATTGATTATTTCAATTGTAAGGCATCCCCGTCATAACAGCCCGGCGACAAAATAGCCCCGACAAAACAGCCCCGTCAAAATAGCGGTAGAATTGGTTCTTTGTTGATTTGTTACATATCCACATGACGTGTCCACATGATGATAAGGTAAGGATAATTTATATTAAATACCAACTAAAAAGTCCATGTAAAGTGAGGAAGTAGCCGGAATCCTATTAATATTTTAGACGATAAATCTTCAAACCACTAATTTCGAATTAAATTTGGAACCAGTTATCGGTTAATGCATTCAAATTACAAAATTTTTTTAAATACATTGATTGTTTTGACGGGGTTATTTTGTCTTGGGCTATTTTGACGGGGCTGTTTTGACGGGATTTGTACGTCCTGGACTATTTTGTCACCGGGCTGTATTGACGGGGATGTTTTGTCGGGGCTGTTTTGTCGGGGCTATTTTGTCGTCGGGCTGTTATGACGGGTCACCCAATTGTAACCTAGTTAATGTAGGATTCTTATTAGTCGTCTAGAATTTTATTATTACTTTTTTCTTTTTGAACATTTTATTGAAGCACAAAAATAATTATAAAATGGAACTCGGAAAAAAATGTCATCGTTTAATTATTTCAGAGGTGGTATGACCACAGGTTGACATGGAGTCCTGATGCTTATGCAGGTATCAAGAAAATATTTCTAAATTACTGGGATATTTGGGAACCAGAATTAACAGTTTTAGAAAAGTTAATATAAACACTATATATTCTCAAATCAGTGCCTTTGCAATTCAGCTATTATAATTTTCAGTGCTGATGACTATACTGTTATAGAGGGCAATAAAATTGCCGTATCTAACAATGGCGAGATAGAGTGGATATCCAAAATGAGGATATATAGTCATTGCTGGATGGATTTAGCACGTTTTCCATTTGATAAGCAATCATGCCACTTCTATTTCCAGCACCATATTTTTGACAAAGATCTCGTGACCCTGAATGTAGTTTATCCAAAAAATAAATTTGTTCCTGGGACTTGTTATTCTCTCCAGGATGAATGGAAATTAATTATTGCGTGGTAGAGGTGAGGTATTATATCACTCTCTAATTCAGCCTATGATAAATTAACTACTATAGTCATTTAGAACGGTCATTAATTTGGTATTAAAAATTTTTTAACTATCTTCAAAAGTTAGAAATTGTGTTTCAGGGGAGAAATTGGTTTTGGAAGGATATGAATACTAGTGTAAAAAAAGTTTATAAAGTGTAAAGTCAGGAACAGAAAGTACTAAGAAATTTTTTTTATTCAGGAGTGGGTACTCTTGTGTGCTCTTGAGGTAATTGGTTAAGCTAACTTTATCATCATTGTTGAAGTAATGAACTTATTATAACTTATAATCAAACAGGGTAAGCAACCAGAAATTGGCAAGGATTCCATCAAAAAGCTACTCGAAGCTATCGACACTTACATACCTCAGCCACCCAGAGACTATACTGTTATAGAGGGCAATAAAATTGACGTATCTAACAATGGCGAGATAGAGCTGATATCCCAAAGGAGGATATATAGTCATTGCTGGATGGATTTAGCACGTTTTCCATTTGATAAGCAATCATGCCACTTCTATTTCCAGCACCATATTTTTGACAAAGATCTCGTGACCCTGAATGTAGTTTATCCAAAAAATAAATTTGTTCCTGGGACTTGTTATTTTCTCCAGGATGAATGGAAATTAATTATTGCGTGGTAGAGGTGAGGTATTATATCACTCTCTAATTCAGCCTATGATAAATTAACTACTATAGTCATTTAGAACGGTCATTAATTTGGTATTAAAAATTTTTTAACTATCTTCAAAAGTTAGAAATTGTGTTTCAGGGGAGAAATTGGTTTTGGAAGGATATGAATACTAGTGTAAAAAAAGTTTATAAAGTGTAAAGTCAGGAACAGAAAGTACTAAGAAATTTTTTTTATTCAGGAAGAGGTACAGTTGCCACTGGCAGACTGGAAAGGGGTGTCATCAAGAAGGGTGATGAAGCTGTGATAATGGGACATGGAAAACAGTTCAAGACTGTTATTACAGGTTGATTTACAGAAACATTCTTTTCATCTTATGCCTTCGTTTTGATTAAAGCTGTCTTAATTAATATTAATCATCAATAATTTGATTAACCTTGTTTAACCAGGTATTGAAATGTTCAAGCAAACTCTGGACAGGGCCGAGGCTGGCGATCAGATGGGTACCTTGTTGAGGGGTATGAAGAAGGATGATATCAAGAGAGGTCAAGTCATCGCCAAGCCCGGAACCGTTTCCATGCACAACCACTTTTCAGCTCAGGTTTGTATTTTGAAGGCCCAGGCAATGTTTATAAATAGTAGAGTAGTGGGAATTCATTTTAATTCAGCTCTTTAAAACAAACGTGCATTGCTTTAGATTATGATGGTGTCAATGAAATGTTTGAACTTGTGTAAGGATATTGAAATAACCCGGGGGTCCGCAAATAAGTAAGTTAACTAATCAGTTTATTAGAGCAGGTATTCAGTTAACGGAACTGAATAATAGAAGTTAAGCGTTTAAGGATTGAGGTACTTAAGGATGCAAATGGATATTTGGGCTTCCAAGTCGTCTTGATTCTCGCTGTTTGTCAGGTGATTATCGAGAATGCTTTTCTATAGCAAAAATAGATCCCACGTGCCCGAAAAAGATGCCAAATATAATTAAACACAAATTTAATTATTTTAGCAATATAAACTTAATTAATCTCTAAAAATCTAAGTATACAACATTACACCCTCCTTAAATCTGTTCGTCCCGAACAGACTGCTGCTTCCCGTGGTATTTCGCCAGTCGGCGAATGTGTGCCACCTTCATTTTTACTCTCGGGACACAATCTCTAACATGGTGCCCACGTACCACCACTGTTTCAATGCGAGCCCGTCCTCCTCTCGCATCTCTACTAAAACGCTTGCTGAAAAAGATCAGCAAAACAACCAACAGCACTAAATGTTCGCCTCGAGTCTCCGACGACCTCCGAAGGCCAGAAAGCCCGCTCTGGCTGAGAACTCCACAAATAAACGTCTCAGACATTGATCCAACTTTATCAACCATGTACTCACGAACGCCGAGTATCTCACCGCCAATATCTCCCCTCTCAGCTACAATTACATCCGCAGCCCCAGCCTCCACGATATCCACAGCTGAATCGAATCTGGAAACTCCCAACTCAAATCGATCGCCACTGTTTTCCGAGTCCAGTTCCTCCATTGATTCCTCAACGCGAGGAGGCTCCACTCTGGTCTCTACCAAAGTCCCTCCTTCAATTATTTCCTCGGTTCTCTCCACAACCGACACCAACGAGGCAATCGTGCACGGAACTGGCTCATCGGACACTGGCGCGACTTCTTTGGAGTTTGCGAAACTCTCTCTCAGCTCACCGTTGTCCTTATTCTCTACAGTGCCCATCTTTATGGGAAGCTCTACTATTGGACTGTCTCCGTCAACCACCAAACTGCCCTCACTCACCTCAGCAAAGGTCTCCTCAGCACCGTTCTCCTCACCCAGCTCTTCCATCAGCTTCTTCCCCGATTCCTCACTCCATGGAAGAAACACTTCGCTTCCCAAAGTTCTTCCATCTACAATTTCCTCGGTCTCTTTCTCAACCGAAACCAGTGTGGCAATCTGGTGTACTGCTGAAGCTTCAGCTGGCATGATGTTTATGACGCTTGTTGGAGTTTCCTCTGGTTGATAGCTAGTGACAGCCTCGTTGGAGGAAACCTCAGCTACCTTTTCTATGACAACTGCTTGCTTATCTTCCATCAACACTTCCCACTTGAATAGATAGTTGCACTCTGACTTTATGGATTCAAAGGCCATCAAAAACATTTTCTGGAATGGATCAAGAAATAAATAATCCTCTGGATCCTCACCCTGATCCATTATCCACGACTGCAGACGATCTTGCAATTCTTCCCTGGAGCCTTTCGAATCCATTTGCCTCAACTTAAGCTCACGTCTCATTTCAGCAAAAGTTAAATCTTCTAAGGCCTTGCTCATGACTTACCTTTTGGGATCCCACTCCTGACACCAATGAAATAACCCGGGGGTCCGCAAATAAGTAAGTTAACTAATCAGTTTATTAGAGCAGGTATTCAGTTAACGGAACTGAATAATAGAAGTTAAGCGTTTAAGGATTGAGGTACTTAAGGATGCAAATGGATATTTGGGCTTCCAAGTCGTCTTGATTCTCGCTGTTTGTCAGGTGATTATCGAGAATGCTTTTCTATAGCAAAAATAGATCCCACGTGCCCGAAAAAGATGCCAAATATAATTAAACACAAATTTAATTATTTTAGCAATATAAACTTAATTAATCTCTAAAAATCTAAGTATACAACAATATACTGCTTGTGTTATTTGATGATCTCGTTGGGTGATTACAATGTAGTGCCAGATTTCTAGATGTTTTAAGTTTTTAAAGAGTTTTTCTCGCCCAAATTCCAGATTTATCTCTTGACAAAAGAGGAGGGTGCCAAGGGCAAGCCATTTTTGAACACTTTCCAGGGTCAAATGTTTGCAAAGACATGGGATGTGCCCATCCTCTTCGAGCTTCCAGAAGGAAAAGAGATGCTATTGCCAGGAGAGGATGCCAACATTAAATTTGCCATCAGGAAACCCATGGTGATAAGATTTACTAGTTTGTCTTTGCAATAACGTAAGCTCTCTGCACGATAAGCTGTAGTGTCATATTTAGTTGTGTTTGCACTTTATGCTAAATGTGATATGTAAACTTTTTTGCTATGTTATCTGTCGCTTAACAATTGTGTTTGCACTTTATGCTAAATGTGATATGTAAACTTTTTTGCTATGTTATCTGTCGCTTGCAACTTTATATTAATATTTCAAAAAGTTTCTTAAAATTCTTTTTTTTTTGATTTTCAGGTCATAGAGAAGGGCATGAGGTTTACTTTGAGAGATGGTACTCACACTCTCGGATATGGAGTGGTTACCGACCTACTTAAGGATGTCGATATCGAGAAGATCGACACTGCCAGGAAGATGGAAAAGAAAGCCAAGTTGAAAGAAGAAAGAGAAAAGGAGAATGCTTAACAATGTGACTGAATTCTTTGCACATGTCGATGTCGGTGCACACACGTTATTTTGACTGGAGGTTTGGCAAAGAATTGTTCTTTCGGATTCCAGAATAAATGAAGCCATCTTTCTTTTATTAAACTTCCAGGAAAAGAAAATTCTTTGTGTTTCTCATAGGTGTTTTTGTTGTCAAATTTTCTCAGCACAATCTCTGCATATTAAACCTAGGAATTATTTAGTGACGCTTGAATATAGGTTGTGCCTTTTGTGCTTATTGCTTGTGAATGACAGGTGGTTAATCTTATGTGTTGATTTTGTATCTGGCACGCTCTAAGTATTGAGCTTTTTTCCGGCTAGTGTTATGTTCATTACCGGGGTTAGGTTGACACCGTAGCAGTTAGGTACTATGCTTGTCCGGGAGCAATCCATCAGATGACGATAACCAGACTATTCTGGGTAGAGAGAAAAGATTTAGAGCGGTTTGAGGTTCTGTTATTGAACTTCGACTCTGCTCTGTTGTCCTTATTTTATGGGCGTCACGAATGCTTCTTGTCATTCAAAGCTCGACTAACACGACTTAAGTGACCAATCGCTCGAAGAAATTAAATTACAAATTATGCATTGTCTAAAGTTGGTTATACTGAACGTGTTAATACTGTTTGGAACTTTGACGACTTTGTGTGAGTTCACAAATTTTACTAAACTCAAGCCACACCGTGGGAGACTCGTTCGTTTATTTGGTTCTGATCTTTCCACATCTAGGTTCTGGAGAAAGTTCTTGCCAGGGTTTCCATACAGACAGAAATGCGTCAAAGGAAAGTCAACTGCAAGATTGTTTGTTAATGAACTATAGAGGTTCAGTTAGACCAGCCACCGAACCAGGTAAACCAGTGCAGGTCAACGTGAGCTTTTTCGCTGTGGCAGTGGCACAAGTGGTGAGTTTATTAAAGCTAAACAGTTTATACAATTTAGAGATGTAGACTCTTCCTAAAGCTCCCTTGCTGCACTGCGGGGATGAAACATTATGGATTAAACAATAGTTAATAAAATAGTAATCTCGCTAGTTCGCAGATTGTCCTTCAAAACTCTTGTGTAATAATATATATAATATACAAATCTTAAATCAATTAATTTATTTTGTTCTTTATTTTAAAATTTTTAATAGTACGACAAAGAAAACGCCATTTCACTGGAAACATATATCGAACAAGTTATTAGATTCTCAGTTTTTTTCATCCTTATTTTGAATATATCATAATCTTATGTAGCAATTCTAGTTCATTAATGTTTGAATAGAGTTTGAATAATACAATTTCAAAAGCAAATAAAGAATGTTCCTAGGTAAATTTTAAATGGCCAAATTCCGCAGAGGTGGTACGACGAAAGATTAACATGGAACCGAAGCGCTTACGATAATATCCAAAAGATTTTTGTCAACTACTGGAACATCTGGCAGCCTGAATTGACAATTTGGGACAAGTGCGTACAAGTGGATATAAAATTATATAAGCAGATTTATTATGTGCAAATTCATTATTGCACGAAAAATTTATATAGGACTAATAACATTTTCCAGTCGAGACAGCACTGGAACCATCGTGGAAGGCAGAAAGGCAATAGTGACCTACAAGGGAGAAGTAGAGTGGATAACCCAAATGAGACTCAGTACTTACTGCTGGATGGATCACGCCAAGTTTCCTTTCGACAAACAAATTTGTCGTTTCCAATTCCAGCACCAGGTTTATGATACCTCCTTGGTTCAAACGAACATCGTTTATCCATCCGAGAGCAGAATGACAGAAGGGAGTTGTTATTCCATTCATGCCGAGTGGAAAGTGGCTGACTGTTACGTAAAGGTGTGTTGCTACCATATATATATTTGTGATTTCACGGTGCTTTAAGGGTCTTCTAAGTGAACAATGCGTTAGACTAGATAATTTCAATTGGTTTCCTAAATAATAAAATCGATGTCCAATAATAGACGAATCTGAATGCATTCGGTGATTCAACAATCCGTGTGTCGCACACTAAAATTAGATTAAAATAAAACTTTGTTAATCACTTGAAAATTGCACTAAAGGTAGAAACAACAACTTGGAGGGATCTAACTATATCTTACATATCCTTGGAAATAATTATGGACAGACAGTATTCATACCACTATTACCTAATTGTCGTCCCCTCGGTTTTAGTGGTTCTCTTCACTCTATCGCTTTTGTGGCTTCCCCATGATAGCAACCAGCGATTTTCAGCGGGTGAGTCCTTTTTCCATTCTATCGTTTAGGGAAGAAACATATGAAGGTTATTTTCTTAAATTCAATTATCAAGTTTTTTAATACGATAACTGATCTTTAAATTAATCAATAATCTATTGAAAACGAACTAAAATAAAGTTAGTACTGTAATATACCTATTTTAGCCGGAGCCATGCTCTTTCTAATTGTGCTGACGAATTTCATTCTTCAACAATTCCTCCCGCCTGGCATCGGCGAAGTTCCAGTAGTAGGTCGGAATGAAAACTGAATAACATAACATAAACTGAATCAAGAATTGTTAAGCTTTTAAGACAGAGGGTTTGGTCCGTAGAATGAATAATTAATTTCTTCCTTGCTACAAGATGAGAAGGGCAGAAATATAAACTACGAATATTAAAATATCGAACTGCTATGTTATATCATGATTTAATGGTTTGTGGTGCAAGATGAGCGTCATTTAATAGTTAAGACAACATTATCATTTTAATTTCAAGTTGAATGTTTAACGTTTTTTCTCAATAGCCTCCTATCTTCTCTACTCTATAATTCTTTTGGTTATAATCCTTACAATATCGACTATCACCAATAATATTCACTCAAGAGATCCAAAAGAGGACGAAATTCCAGACATTCTTAAAAAGGTAAACTGTTTTTGACTAATTACGAATTTAACAGAATTTGAGGGAATGTAGCATAACTTCAAATATTTGGAATTTAGTAGTAATTCTGATCAATTCTTCTGATGCAATCCCATATTATCCCATTAGCTTCTGTTCAACTTAGTCGTCGTCAGAGCGACTTTTGCCAACATAAATCCATTTATTTCGATGCCAAATGCTTCTTTGGAAAACAAAGCGTGGAATGAACCAGTTCAGCGGGGAGGAGATCCTTTCTCTCCAGGATCAGGAGGAAGCGGAATCAGCTCTTTCGGGCAAAACACTGAGAAACTTTTGGAGGACATTCGCAAACATTTGCTAGTTTTGGCCAACCCGTCAAATAGAGCTGTCAATGAATGGAAACAGTTAGCTCTCATCGTCGACAGACTTTGCTTTTACATATTTTTCATCCTTAATGTCGTTATCAGCACCACCATTTACGCTCATTGAAATGCTTTCACAAAAAACTTATATTTCGGATTTGGCAGTAAAATTTAAAATATTTTATTGATATTAGTTGTGATAGACGAAATATAACCTATTGAAAACCCATTTCGTGTCGCTAGTTTCTAATGCCTTGTTACATTATAGAATCCGTATGTTTAGTGGATGAAATAAATTTGAATGCTTTTTGGGTTCACAGAAGTTCTCTTCAATCGAAAGACTTAACTTATTCTAATTAATTATTTACTAGCGGAGAAAGTCAGACATAAAAATAAAGAGGATTACATATAACTTTAAGTATCTGAGCTAGAGATATAGAATTAATAAGGATTTTATTGAAAATGAGGTTGGTATTAATTGACAAGCATTAGATACTTCGCTGTCTACGGTATTATTGAAGATAAAAGTTTTCGATCAAACGACAAGCAAATCAAAAGTTCATAAGCAATATGAAGCCATTTTAGGCTTGCCGTTGCAGTTTTGCAATATCATTAATACCAAGATATTTTTAAGTAATAACAATTATTAAAATATTTAAAGGATAAGAATGTTGAAACAAATCGAAATACCGTTGTTGGACTTCGATTTGAAGAGTTGTTCCCCCTTGTGGGCGTAATGTAATGTTTATCTTCTTTGACCTTACTTATATTCTAGTTTGGTAGTTTGATAGAATGGTCGATTTTAATTTACAATAATAATAAGTGCAGCCGGATTTTAATTAATTTGATAATGCTGATCTTTATACTGACGATTGGAGCGCTGACGTCTCTATGTGATTAATACATTTAGATTTTCTTTCACTGAGTTGCATAATATTCAGTATATTTAAAGAAATAATTTAGCATCTTTGTCAGCATTTTCGTTCTTTTCCCAGGTTATGGAGAGCCCAACGAGGATACTTGTCGGGGTTTTCCACCGAACATAAATGTGAGCAAAGAAAATGAGCTGGTGGATTGCATGTTCAGAAATTATAACAAAAGAGTCAGACCTGTCCACGAATTAAATCAGACGGTAGTAGTTAACATAAGTTTCCACATGGTGGCGATGGCGCAAGTGGTGAGCTTCATTTACTAAAATTGTTAGAGCTATTAATTTTTTCCAAATGGCCCTTAATATAATGTTAATCCGTGAAATATTTAAGACATATAACATCAAATTAACACCAAACATTAGCTTTATTTGGCACTCGATGTAAGCTTTTTTCTTGACTATGTTGAGTATGGGTGATTGATGACCTAAAAGATAGTTAATTTTTGAACATTGCGAAATTTTCACTTTTACGATTTTCACTTAGTATGACAAAGAAAATGCAGTCTTGTTGGAAACTGTAGTTGAACAGGTTTGTTCTGAATATTTCAATTGATGACCAATTGTAACATAGTTAATGCAAGATTCTTATTAGTTGTCTAGAATTTTATTACTACGTTTTTCCTTTTTTGAACATTTTATTGAAGCACAAAAATAATTATAAAATAGAACTCGGAAAAAAATGTCATCGTTTAATTATTTCAGAGGTGGTATGACCACAGGTTGACATGGAATCCTGATGATTATGCAGGCATAAAGAAGATTTTTCTAAATTACTGGTACATTTGGGAACCAGAATTAATAGTTTGGAATAAGTAAGCAACAAAACCAAATTTCTCAAATTAGTACCTTTACAATTCAGCTACTATAATTTTCAGTCTTGATGACTATACTGTTATAGAGGGCAAGAAAGTTGCCGTATCTAACAATGGCGAGATAGAGTGGATATCCCAAATGAGGATATATAGTTATTGTTGGATGGATTTTGCACGTTTTCCATTTGATAATCAAACATGCCACTTCTATCTTCAGCACCATTTTTTTGACAAAGATCTCGTGAGCGTGAATGTAGTTTATCCAAAAATTAAATTTTTGCCAGGGACTTGTTATTCTCTCCAGGATGAGTGGAAGATTAATGATTGCGAGGTCGAGGTGAGGTATTATACACATTATTATATCACATTATATCTAATTCAGGATTTGATAAGTCATCTAGTATATTCATTTATGTCGGCCATGAATTGGCTATTTTAAAGAAACTTTAACTATCTTTAAAAGTTACAAATTATGTTTCAGGTGGGAGAAGGGTTTTGGGAAGACATGAATGTTACTTATATAGCGATGTCCATCTTCATGGAAAGACAGTATTCATACCATTATTATCTTGTTGTTGTTCCTTCACTTTTGGTAGTATTCCTGACTCTCTTACTTTTCTGGCTTCCTCACGAGAACAATCAAAGATTTATATCAGGTTTTGCTACTGTTTAATAACGGAAAATCAAGTCTCTAAATCTTTTAGAAAATCCTTGGAGCATCTTCTCAATCTCTTTAAAGAGATTCGTTGTCATTTAACAAATCTAACCAAATAGAAAGAAATCGTCAATCAATTACAATTATTAACAATTAATTAGTTATCATCAATTGTATTTCTTCTGCAGCTGGATGTGTCTTGTGTATGATTTTTCTGTTGAATTTTGTTCACCAGCAATTTCTCCCCCCGGGCCTCAACAAAGTTCCAGTCATAGGTCGATTTCATTAAATACATTTAATAAGCATTAATTTATTAGATAATTTGTCTAATTCTATTAACGTTAAAATATTTTTTTACTTGTAACAAAAGCTCCTATTTTAATCTCATTAACATGAACACATTAAACATATTAACGTTGTTGCCCTTTCTTGACAGCTTCTTATCTCATGTACGCAACATCACTTGTTAGTATGACAGTTATCATCTCTTTGGTCAGTCGTAATCTTCATTTTAAGGATCCGAGAGAAGAAGTTGTTCCTGAGATAATTAAAAAGGTGCGGAAGTGTTTCTTCGATTTATGCCATTTTCTACAATATACAGTCCTGTAATTTGACCATATAATTGTTCTTAAGCAGATAGTTTTCAATTCTGTTGTTGGAAAAATCACATTTCTAACTACTTCCACGCCAAATGTGCCCCAGGAAAACCAAAACTGGAGTGAGTCGTTTCAGGGAGGAAATCCTTTCTCTCCCGGAACAGGTGGAACTAACAGATTTGTGCAAAATAAGGAAAACCTACTTGATGACATTTGCAAATATCTGGCAATTTTAACCCTTCCTTCTACGACGAAAAGGGTTTTTAATGAATGGAGACAGTTTGCCATTGTGATTGACAGACTTTCCTTCTACATACTTTTCTTCCTTAACATCATTATCAGCTTTAGCATTTACTTTACTTAAAATGTCATTTTAAGAAATATATCATGTAACTAAATTTGTTAATGTTTTTGTGATAATAATTCCATGTCCCCTTTTGAAAAACAAAATATTTTGAAGTTTATTCCCTTTTAACTTTTACTAATGTTTCTTGTTTCACAATTCAAAACTGGCTGAGGTCTAAAGCAGAGTTATTTATGAGGAAAGAAAAGAAAATTATTTAGAATTAAGAACGTCTGTTTTGATTGAGGCTGTAAATGTGATGATTGAAAGTAATTAAGACGAAGAGAAGAAGGACATTAATACTGATTTTATTCAGAATTAAGTTGATATTCAATGATAGACCTTAGATACTTCGCTTCCCAGGGTATTATTGAAGTTAAAAGCTTTTAAATCAAACGACAAGCAAATAAAAGCAATCTGTAGCCAGTCTAAGTTTATCATTGCCGTTTTATTTAACAATATCACTATTACTAAAATATTTTTAATTAACAATTTTTGATCAAATTAAAGGATAAGAATTAAGTAAATATTAATAATAATTGAAACAAATCGATGTTCCGTTGTTGGACTTCGAATTGAAGAGTTGTTCCTTCTTGAGGGCGTCTTATAATGTTTATCTTCTTTGACCTCATTTATACTCTAGTTTGGCAGAAGAGTCAAATTTAATTTACATTGATAATAAGTATAGTCAAATGTTGTTTAATTTGATTATGCTTATCTTTATACTGACGATTGGAACTTTGACGTCTCTATGTGATTAATACATTTAAATATTCTTTCAATTAGCTCCAAATTCAGCATTTCCGACAATTTCGTTCTTTTTCCAGGCTATGGAGAACCCAACGAGGATATTTGTCGGGGTTTTCCACCGAATATAAATGTGAGCAAAGAAAATGAGCTATTGGATTGCATGTTCAGAAATTATAACAAAAGAGTCAGACCTGTCCACGGATTAAATCAGACGGTAGCAGTCAATATAAGTTTCCACATGGTGGCGATGGCGCAAGTGGTGAGCTTCATCTACTAAAATTGTTAGAGCTATTAATTTTTGTTAAATGATCCTTCATATAATGTTAATCGGGCAAGAATTTATCGCCAAATATTTAAGATAAATAACATCAAATTAACACTAAACATTAGCTTTATTTGGCACTCGAAAAGCTTTTTTCTTGACCATTGCGATTTTCAATTAGTATGACAAAGAAAATGCAGTCTTGCTGGAAGCGGTAGTTGAACAGGTTTGTATTGATTATTTCAATTGATGATCAAGTGTAACATAGTTAATGTAAGATTCTTATTAGTTGTCTAGAATTTTATTACTACGTTTTTCCTTTTTGAACATTTTATTGAAGCACAAAAATAATTATAAAATGGAGCTCGGAAAAAAATGTCATCGTTTAATTATTTCAGAGGTGGTATGACCACAGGTTGACATGGAATCCTGATGATTATGCAGGCATAAAGAAGATTTTTCTAAATTACTGGTACATTTGGGAACCAGAATTAATAGTTTGGAATAAGTAAGCAACAAAACCAAATTTCTCAAATTAGTACCTTTACAATTCAGCTACTATAATTTTCAGTCTTGATGACTATACTGTTATAGAGGGCAAGAAAGTTGCCGTATCTAACAATGGCGAGATAGAGTGGATATCCCAAATGAGGATATATAGTTATTGTTGGATGGATTTTGCACGTTTTCCATTTGATAATCAAACATGCCACTTCTATCTCCAGCACCATTTTTTTGACAAAGATCTCGTGAGCGTGAATGTAGTTTATCCAAAAGTTAAATTTTTGCCAGGGACTTGTTATTCTCTCCAGGATGAGTGGAAGATTAATGATTGCGAGGTCGAGGTGAGGTATTATACACATTATTATATCACATTATATCTAATTCAGGATTTGATAAGTCATCTAGTATATTCATTTATGTCGGCCATGAATTGGCTATTTTAAAGAAACTTTAACTATCTTTAAAAGTTACAAATTATGTTTCAGGTGGGAGAAGGGTTTTGGGAAGACATGAATGTTACTTATATAGCGATGTCCATCTTCATGGAAAGACAGTATTCATACCATTATTATCTTGTTGTTGTTCCTTCACTTTTGGTAGTATTCCTGACTCTCTTACTTTTCTGGCTTCCTCACGAGAACAATCAAAGATTTATATCAGGTTTTGCTACTGTTTAATAACGGAAAATCAAGTCTCTAAATCTTTTAGAAAATCCTTGGAGCATCTTCTCAATCTCTTTAAAGAGATTCGTTGTCATTTAACAAATCTAACCAAATAGAAAGAAATCGTCAATCAATTACAATTATTAACAATTAATTAGTTATCATCAATTGTATTTCTTCTGCAGCTGGATGTGTCTTGTGTATGATTTTTCTGTTGAATTTTGTTCACCAGCAATTTCTCCCCCCGGGCCTCAACAAAGTTCCAGTCATAGGTCGATTTCATTAAATACATTTAATAAGCATTAATTTATTAGATAATTTGTCTAATTCTATTAACGTTAAAATATTTTTTTACTTGTAACAAAAGCTCCTATTTTAATCTCATTAACATGAACACATTAAACATATTAACGTTGTTGCCCTTTCTTGACAGCTTCTTATCTCATGTACGCAACATCACTTGTTAGTATGACAGTTATCATCTCTTGGTCAGTCGTAATCTTCATTTTAAGGATCCGAGAGAAGAAGTTGTTCCTGAGATAATTAAAAAGGTGCGGAAGTGTTTCTTCGATTTATGCCATTTTCTACAATATACAGTCCTGTAATTTGACCATATAATTGTTCTTAAGCAGATAGTTTTCAATTCTGTTGTTGGAAAAATCACATTTCTAACTACTTCCACGCCAAATGTGCCCCAGGAAAACCAAAACTGGAGTGAGTCGTTTCAGGGAGGAAATCCTTTCTCTCCCGGAACAGGTGGAACTAACAGATTTGTGCAAAATAAAGAAAACCTCCTTGATGACATTCGCAAATATCTGGCAATTTTAACCCTTCCTTCTACGACGAAAAGGGTTTTTAATGAATGGAGACAGTTTGCCATTGTGATTGACAGACTTTCCTTCTACATACTTTTCTTCCTTAACATCATTATCAGCTTTAGCATTTACTTTACTTAAAATGTCATTTTAAGAAATATATCATGTAACTAAATTTGTTAATGTTTTTGTGATAATAATTCCATGTCCCCTTTTGAAAAACAAAATATTTTGAAGTTTATTCCCTTTTAACTTTTACTAATGTTTCTTGTTTCACAATTCAAAACTGGCTGAGGTCTAAAGCAGAGTTATTTATGAGGAAAGAAAAGAAAATTATTTAGAATTAAGAACGTCTGTTTTGATTGAGGCTGTAAATGTGATGATTGAAAGTAATTAAGACGAAGAGAAGAAGGACATTAATACTGATTTTATTCAGAATTAAGTTGATATTCAATGATAGACCTTAGATACTTCGCTTCCCAGGGTATTATTGAAGTTAAAAGCTTTTAAATCAAACGACAAGCAAATAAAAGCAATCTGTAGCCAGTCTAAGTTTATCATTGCCGTTTTATTTAACAATATCACTATTACTAAAATATTTTTAATTAACAATTTTTGATCAAATTAAAGGATAAGAATTAAGTAAATATTAATAATAATTGAAACAAATCGATGTTCCGTTGTTGGACTTCGAATTGAAGAGTTGTTCCTTCTTGAGGGCGTCTTATAATGTTTATCTTCTTTGACCTCATTTATACTCTAGTTTGGCAGAAGAGTCAAATTTAATTTACATTGATAATAAGTATAGTCAAATGTTGTTTAATTTGATTATGCTTATCTTTATACTGACGATTGGAACTTTGACGTCTCTATGTGATTAATACATTTAAATATTCTTTCAATTAGCTCCAAATTCAGCATTTCCGACAATTTCGTTCTTTTTCCAGGCTATGGAGAACCCAACGAGGATATTTGTCGGGGTTTTCCACCGAATATAAATGTGAGCAAAGAAAATGAGCTATTGGATTGCATGTTCAGAAATTATAACAAAAGAGTCAGACCTGTCCACGGATTAAATCAGACGGTAGCAGTCAATATAAGTTTCCACATGGTGGCGATGGCGCAAGTGGTGAGCTTCATCTACTAAAATTGTTAGAGCTATTAATTTTTGTTAAATGATCCTTCATATAATGTTAATCGGGCAAGAATTTATCGCCAAATATTTAAGATAAATAACATCAAATTAACACTAAACATTAGCTTTATTTGGCACTCGAAAAGCTTTTTTCTTGACCATTGCGATTTTCAATTAGTATGACAAAGAAAATGCAGTCTTGCTGGAAGCGGTAGTTGAACAGGTTTGTATTGATTATTTCAATTGATGATCAAGTGTAACATAGTTAATGTAAGATTCTTATTAGTTGTCTAGAATTTTATTACTACGTTTTTCCTTTTTGAACATTTTATTGAAGCACAAAAATAATTATAAAATGGAGCTCGGAAAAAAATGTCATCGTTTAATTATTTCAGAGGTGGTATGACCACAGGTTGACATGGAATCCTGATGATTATGCAGGTATCAAGAAAATATTTCTAAATTACTGGGACATTTGGGAACCAGAATTAACAGTTTTGGAAAAGTTAGTATAAAAACTATATATTCTCAAATTAGTGCCTTTGCAATTCAGCTATTATAATTTTTAGTGCTGATGAATATACTGTTATAGAGGGCATGAAAATTGCCGTATTTAACAATGGCGAAATAGAGTGGATATCCCGAATGAGGATATATAGTTATTGTTGGATGGATTTTGCACGTTTTCCATTCGATAAGCAATCATGCCACTTCTATCTCCAGCACGAACAATTTGACAAAGATTTTGTGAAAGTGAATGCAGTTTATCCAAAAAATAAATTTGTGCCAGAGACTTGTTATTCTCTCCAGGATGAATGGGAAATTAATTATTGCGAGGTAGAGGTGAGGTATTATATCACTCTCTAATTCAGCGTATGATAAATTAACTATCATAATTATTTAGATCGGTCATGAATTTGCTATTTCAAAAAATTGTAACTATCTTTAAAAGTCATAAATTGTGTTTCAGGGGAGAGACTGGTTTTGGAAGGATATGAATACTAGCCATGTAATAATGTCCATCTTCATGAGAAGGCACTATTCATACCATATTTATCTTCTTGTTGTTCCTTCAATCTTTGTGGTATTCCTAACTCTTTTACTTTTCTGGCTTCCTCACGAGAACAATCAAAGATTTATATCAGGTTTATTCCTTTACCAACGTTTTATAAAAAATCAAAAGTCACAGAATTTCATATAACATCCTTGGATCAGAAAACTAAATATCCCAATATCAATATAAAGAGATTCGTAATCATTTAACAAATTTAACCAAATAGAAATATATTGTCAATCAACTATCATTACTAGCAATGTATTAGTTGTCATCAATTGTATTTCTTCTGCAGCTGGATGTGTCTTGTGTATGATTTTTCTGTTGAATTTTGTTCACCAGCAATTTCTCCCCCCAGGCCTCAACAAAGTTCCAGTCATAGGTTGATTCTATCAACACATATTTTTAAATATATAATTAACAAGCATTAATCAATTATTTAATTTGTCTATTTCCATTCCCTAAAACTTTAAAATACTTTTCTTACGGTAACTAGGTCAGCTCAATAACATGATCACATTAAAAACATTTCCATAACGTTGTTGCCTTTTCTTGACAGCTTCTTATCTCATGTACGCAACATCACTTGTTATTATGACAGTTATCATCTCTTTGGTCAGTCGTAATCTTCATTTTAAGGATCCGAGAGAAGAAGCTGTTCCTGAGATAATTAAAAAGGTGCGGAAGTGTTTCTTCGATTTATGCCATTTTCTACAATATACAGTCCTGTAATTTGACCATATAATTGTTTTTAAGCAGATAGTCTTCAATTCTGTTGTTGGAAAAATCACATTTCTCACTACTTCCACGCCAAATGTGCCCCAGGAAAACCAAAACTGGAGTGAGTCGTTTCAGGGAGGAAATCCTTTCTCTCCCGGAACAGGTGGAACTAACAGATTTGTGCAAAATAAAGAAAACCTCCTTGATGACATTCGCAAATATCTGGCAATTTTAACCCTTCCTTCTACGACGAAACGGGTTTTTAATGAATGGAAACAGTTTGGCGTTGTGATTGACAGACTTTCCTTCTACATACTTTTCTCCCTTAATATCATTATCAGCTTTAGCATTTACTTTACTTAAAAAGCAAACTTAAGAAATATATCGTGTAACTAAATTTGTTAATGTTTTTGTGATAATAATCTCCCGTTTTGAAAAAAAAATTATTTTGAAGTTTATTCAATTTTAAAGGTTACTAATATTTCTTAATAATATTTCAATGCCATTATTCCTAAAGTGACTTAGATCTGCCGAGTTGTGTACGAGGAAAGGCAACGGAAATTATTAAGAATCGCGAACAACTTTTTTAATAATAGAGTCAAGAGTTACTGAAATCTAAAGTTTTCTTAGCTTTCGTCTATAATACATGAAATGGAGATATAAGAAACTTCGAACAATCTTGACAATGCGTCGTTTATTGCAAGTCAACAAAACGCTTGAAAAGTAAATCAAATATGAATTTAGTCAATAAAAGTCTTATGTAATCAAGAATATACCAATCCAAAAGAAAAATTGGAAAATTAGTCACAAAAATCTTTCCTCTTCCACAGGCATGTTGAACTTCTTAGAGAACATGATAATGGTGATGATGATAGAAAGGAACCCAAAGATAATCAAACACAATCTCTCAATAATTAGAGCCATCTGCTTCCATTCGCTGGCCACCAGCATCTCAAAGCTAGATCCTTTTGACTGAGAATCTCTATCCACGATCAGCGTCGAAAGATATTTCTGAATGTCGCCCAATGTCCTATCAAGTTGTTCTCCTGAGGATGAAACCTTTGAAGTTTGAGTAGAAGCGCCTTGTTTCTCTGAGTTATCGGACGTTGATTGTTCCATTGAAAATGGAAATGTTACATTGGCAAGTTTCTTCAGATATGGATTCAAAAAGATCTGTTGAATTATCTTGTGTTAATAAGCTCTTCATAAATGGTTTGACTGTGAAAACTATAATGCTTATGCATTTACAACATTTGAAAATCTAATTTGCAGTATGACATTCGCATTGATGTTAATTTATTTGTATGTCGTTATTCTAACGTTAATATTCTTGATCTCATGCATTTTGATGCAGTTAGATAAAAATCCAATTTGATTTTAAAGGTAGTTTCTGGTCTATATTTTCTCTGGAACGATCTTTGTGAAATTACTTTCCCGTTTATAATTCTTCTCTTACTCATAAAACATGCAATTACATTATCATAATATTGTAGAATAACTGTTTGACATACCTGTTTTAAAATCGTTGGCAGAGGCTGTCTGTTGTCGTGATGGTAAATGTAGTAGGTGACGATTGAAATGATGAAAACGAGGAGAAGAAGGATAAAGTCAAGCGTGATGTATTTCACTAAATTTGTAAAGTCATTTTCCATCAAAATTGTTAAGTTATCACAACAAAAATGTTAAGAGAGCATTGCTACGTAAATAAAATGAACTAAAATAAATTTCTGAAAATACACTCTTACAACAGTAATTAACTTACTTAATCTTAATTTGGATTTTTAATGATGACAGGTAGTAAACAAAACAGACCAATGAAGGGAACTTTGCCTATTCCTGGTGGAAGCATGTGCTGTGTTGATAGATAGAGGGAAATCGTTGACATGAAGAGGAAGGACGCTACGAATTATTATTATTATTATGTTAACACATTAGATTACTTTCTTAATTTTGTTTAATTTAATTAAAAAAATTTTAGCTCGCGAGGAAAGTGACTCGATTGAGTGAGCGAAATATCTCTAATTGCTCTAATAACGGAGTCATGCTATTTCTTAAAGGGATATCGATCTGACGGCATCACTGAATTCAATCCTCACCCATGACAAACCTCTGGTTCGACTGGATTGGTACCATGAAGAGGAAGTGAATGAAGATGAGAATGCAAATCGACGGACTGACAATAACGTAATTGAAAAATATGGTCTTTCGATCGAGAATGAAAGTGAATGCAAAAGTTACATGTTCCTCAACGTTTCCATCCGGCAGTGTGTTCAGATAGGTTTCATGCTGAAAAGTTGCCACAATTTAATTAAGTGCAATTATATTTGCATATAAGCGAGCTAGTTTAATCCCCGGGGTAGCTTACAGCAAGTCTAGTATGACTCATTTATCGAAAAGTTGAAACTTTATGTGTAATTATAATAATGAAGAATACTATTTCAAACTTTAAATAGGTGATGAAATAGGAATAAATGTAGCAAATAAATGTAAATAAAAGCAACCATGATGTAAGCATCTCTTTCCTTCCACTGGGCAGTCAAAACTTCCACTTCAAAAAAATCTTCTACGGTTACGTTAAGGTCCGAGGTAGGGTATGGAAAGTGATAAATTCTCAATTCGCACATTTGAGTGTCATATGGAAAATCTGTGAAGTCGGTCATGCAAGTTGTAGTGGTGTGGATGAAGAGAAACCATTCTATTGTACCGTTGTACCAAATCCTGAGTTTCATCATCTCCACATGTTGTCTTTTTGCGTTGCGACTAGAATTGGAATTGGTACCATTCACATTGCCTTACGGCTTGTGTTAATAATGTTTATCAGTTTTGCGATGCTCATCAAATAAAAGAGGCTTGGAATTAAACCTTCTTTTTATCAGACCTTTAAATAAGTACAACACGTCCTGACATTAAATTGCTCACAAAAGAATGCCCTCACTTTAATAAAACAATAGGCAAAGGTTTCCAAAGATGAAATGCCGGTACCGCCATATACTTTATTCCTCCAAATTGTTCTGGGTCCCATTTGTATGCCGGATCTTGCCATCTCTGAAATAATTTAAGTATTTGTCTGCAGCAGAGTTTTAAATGGAACTAGAAAATGAGGTATTTCGCGTTTATTAAAATATCAAGGAAGATGGTAAAAATGGCACTTTTATGTAAACCCATTAATTTTCTTACATAGCGAGTTGACAACTGAACTTCGATGGTATTTTCAAGATCGTTCTGAAATAACACATTATCCAAACTTGAGAATTTATTTAGAAATGCAACAAATTTTCAGTTTGAACCCTCACATAGTCTAGGAGGGAGAGAAGCGGTACTGTGATATTGACTTCAAGAGGTCTAGGTCCTTCAGGCAGCATTTTGGAGTTTGATCCCCTTGCCTCAAAGCATTCGCTCAAACGTTGTTCATGCGTTTTTTTCGACAGCCCTTTCTCCACATGCTGCATCCCCTTTACCTAAACCTAAGAAAAATGTCAAAATTATAGTGTAGGTACGACTCATCAGCTAGAACAAACCAGAGACCGCACTAATTTTAGTGTAAAACTAATTTAATAAGTTTACTTGCGATCAACATCAACAAAATCATTTGCCATTTGGTTTCCATTATAAAAACTAGATTAATCGTCGAAGCGACGTTCCTCTACTTTCTAATATAACAGACGCCCAAAACGCTAAAGTCCACTTTTAGATCTGCCAGCATCACTTCGTGAACCTTTGAACGATCCAATTGTAACTTTTAATTGTAGGCGGTCAACAGTTATTTTTGAAATTCACGAAAAATAAGACTTCTGGGAGGGACCACAGAGGTTGTTCCAGATAACTGCTACAGTTCTCATAATAAAATATGAATAAATTAAATAACTTGGCGAGAAGTGAGACACTTAAAGCTCATTAACTACTTATTGTATCAAAATGGCCTCTTGAAGTGTTCTCTCGTCATTTTTGGTCAGAAAATAGCTGAAAATGAAATATCAAGTCAACAAAAAAAATAATGCAGCAGGGTAGATCCAGTCAATCACTTAGAAAACCACTTAACTGTTAGTGGAATGGCACAACGCGGTAAAACGCAATAAAAAAGATTGCTTATAATCGTAATTTAACACCAATAATGATTCAAATCCACTGAGATTCAAATTCATATCAAATAATTTACTATATTAGGTAAGAAGTGAGAACACAACTACTACATATCAATGCAATCAATGCACTAAAATCAGTTATCTAACGCGAAATGAAATCAAACAATTCCAATATAGTAATTCTGGGGTAAAATATTATCATCATCATAATCATTGATCTACAACACAAATTGGTAATGGCATCACATTACATATCAATCAAAAAGATCTAAACAGTGGTTTAACATTTGCCAAACAGATCCACTGGTTTTTTACTTCAGGCACTACTTGGTAAAGTCAGATTCATGCAGTTCTTAAGGGCAGGTTCAGAATGTGGAAATACTGGATGGATGACAAAGCTTTGCCACACTTATGGCACTCACTATGGAAAGGAGAATACAAAAGGATCTGTCCAGGATGTTAGCAAGCTGCATCCATTCATTGCCTTCTCCCTCACTTTTAGCACCCTGAAGTCCAAGGCTAGCCTTTTTAAAACTACTGGAATCTGTGATTCCATTTGCATGTTTATTAGAGTTATCAGGAATATGTTGGTCTTGAGCAGGACCAGATGATATGGAAGGTGTATGACTTTCTTCTTCAAAGAGCTGACTGTAAGACATTCCCAAATTTAAGCCTTTAGGGAAAACAGTCTTGTTATTGCCCAGGACACAAAAGAAGTAATTCATGTATTTGTTCATGAAAATCTGTCAATTTTTCAAATAATATTGATAATATCTGGTAGGCTTTTTTCTTCAAATCGTGGTCATACTAGCAAAAAATTAAAAAATGAAACAAGACTTTGGCTCATATCGCAGACCTTCTTGATTGACGATGGAACACTTGATACCCTTGGATCCTTTTCATGAAGGTGAGAGGTTATAATCGAGAACAAGAACACAATGAAGACACAGGCATATTCATAGACAAGAATTACGGCTGTAGAAAAATTTTGACACTTATGTTAGAAACATAATTAATGTCTGTTATTCAAATCAAAAGTCAACAGCATCTCTCACCTATGATGGGTGTTCTCACTAGACCAGATGGAAGAGCATCTTGAACCATGCTGCTGATGACCAACAGGCAAAGAATGGAAAGAGAACCTTCAATGCATTTTCAAATAACTTCAAAACCAATGCTTTGGGTTTTGACCAACCAAGTGAATTTTAAATATTGTGAAAAGCCATCATCATCATCATCATCATTTAAGGAGACAGCTATTGTAGTGAAACATATAACATCTGAAGCAATTACATCTAGAGAAATAGATGATGATTGCATTCAGTGACGGATGGCAAACTTACCAACTATAAACCTCTGCTTGTGAGGAAGCAGAAGCATCAGCACAATGAGAACTCCAACAACAAAGATTGGCCAGACAATAATGTAACCATAAAAAGTACTTCTTCTCATGACCTTTACAATGTAAGAAATGCCAGAATATGTTTCCTTAGAGTTTTCAAAGTCCCTCAGCTGTGACAAAGTAGAAAATTTAATAATAATTCATACTAATTAATTTATACTGTTTAAATTCAGTTAAATTAAGTAATAGACAAATCCAGTTTTGGTGCTGCATTAGACCTTTCTATTAAGAACAAATCAAATTTATGTACCAGAGACCAACCCTGGATTGAGCCGACACCAGATCCCATTCAGTACCAGGATTCATTAACTTCCAACTTTCATAGTCATTGGCCAAGAAAAAGTTAAGCATAGAATCTGGAAGCCAAGAGCTAATTAGGAAGTGAAATCTGTGTTCGTCATAAGGAAAGTAAGTGAAGTCCGTTGGGCCCAGGACTCGAAGTCTGAGTCGAGGAGTCCAGGTAACAAGGCCAGAAGAACTGATTGTGGCAACTCTGTCATCAATTAGGATCAGCTGCCCTCCACTGAATTTCAGTTCAATTGTCAGATAAGTGATTATGTTATGCCAGATGTAATAAAACAAACCTCAGCAGTATGTTGAATTTTGGATTCCACATTTTATAAATAGATGTGTGGATGAGATTTATGCCTCCAAAGTCATCTGGGTTCCATGTCAGGAAGGCATTTGTCCATGTCTGTTACATGTGTGTATTAATGTCAAATACTATCA
The DNA here is from genome assembly GCA_021613335.1 of Whitmania pigra. Lineage (NCBI taxonomy): Eukaryota > Metazoa > Annelida > Clitellata > Hirudinida > Haemopidae > Whitmania > Whitmania pigra. The sequence goes on from JAJTWR010000266.1 coordinate 1,726,044, forward strand.
GCCAAATTATGTATACATATAAATGTAAATATATACTAAAACTGTCAATATGTAACAAAAATTTAATATAGTACTCTTATGTTAACATATTTGGGTCATCAAATATATTGTTACCACAAACCAATCCAATAAAAATGTCTGCTGTAACGAAGCATTTCTTGTCAACCTAAGTTTAAATTCGTAATTTAAAAATAAAAGCTAAAGATTTCAATGTTCTCCCTTAAGATGAAGATATTTACCTCAATAATTTCGAATAAGTGCGTCGTCCAGTTGACGCGAATAGATTCGGAAAAATTCTTGACGGGTCTAGAGTGAGTATCTCCCACTGAAAATAACTGCTTCAACAGTCTTGTTTCGTTATTACGATCATCGTAATGACTAGAGTAATAATCGCGGTCGGAGTGGAAATGGCCAACATTGGCCTCAGCATCAGCAAAACCAGGGCTTGATAACACTTAAAATTAATTTACGGTAATTTATGCTTTCAATATCCGGAAAATAGCTTCGAAGAACGTTTTTCAATCAAGCAAGACAAAAAAAGTACCGATTAAAGCCCAGATGTACTTCAGGAGTAACTCGGCCATCACGATTTCCAACAGGTGAGTAGGCTAACAAAATTCCAATCACAAACTAGCATGTGTCGGATAGAATCTCAATCAACTAATAAATAAAAGAATGATAAAATTATAACAATTTGTACACATAAACAGGCTCCCCAAATTTGTGGCTTTGGCGAAATCATATTTTGTGCTTCTATTCCACTTATCCCCGAATATTTACGAATAGAACCCAAAAAAAGACCCAGAACGACAAAATCATTCCTCACCTTTGACAAAAAAAACTGTTTAACATGCAATATTCTCGCCTAATAATTTGGATGTGTTACCTGTGACCAACTCTTCACAGCATTGAAATCCATAACTCAAACTATATAAATGTTTTGATGAAACATATATTTTATATATACATTCAAACTCGGTTATATCGCCCGAACCTTTTTTTACTTCGCTTGGATGCTGTATTAAGGTGGAAAAAATGTGTTCACCCAGTAAGTAGTAATTATAAGTAAAATATCACGAACAGTTCTCCAAAATCATTAGATTTTCGTACTTCTTTTGGCGAAAACATGGTAAATTTTGCAACTATTAACCTTTTCCAAAATAGAGGGGTACGATACAAAATTCAACAAGCGATACAAGCAACCTCGTTATGGCCGAGCCTGACGGTATAATATGTTTATTCATAAACCCCCATAAGTGGGAGCGTCAGGGGCATTAGCGACGCATCAAAGGCGCACTTCGTAGCGGTGCAAACTGGGCTGTGAACACGACAACGGCCGTCGCTTTTACAGCCATTCGCAGGCACGATACCCTGTGCCTGCTTGCACGCCGAAGTGAAAGCAAATAACACCCAAAATCTGCACATTTTTAATTTTTCCTACAAGCATTAGCATAGATCTGTTTATCTACATAACCACTCCACACTTGGACAAAATTTCCCTCAGAATTTTCATTCTTTGCTCTTCTGTTGCTTTCCCCAAATATTCTGCAGTTGCTGGATCAATCTGGAAAACACCACAATCGCATTGTAACACATTTCACCATTTTTTTTTAATTTTATATAATAATAAATTAATGTTATAATGAATTGAAAAATAGCATGGGTATCCTTCAAATCTGATTGCTTTATCTAGCCATTAAAACATCACGCAATCACTAAATGGCTGCTTATCATTGCTACCCCTTTTTATTCAGATATACTGAACGGAAAGTTTACAAATATCTTATCAACTAACCACATAAACATCATAGCCGAGCTTCTGCAACAGTCGAAGTTCCAACTTTTGGACACCTTTTAGGACGGGAGCGTTGGATGCGTACTGTCTACGACCCATTACTTTAATGCAGATCCTGGTGATTGAAACCGTTCAGTGGAAGAAATGAGTTTTCTCAGAAATGAATTATTGTAAAAGATGTTGTTGAATAAAAAGTTTTGTTTAACTTAATAATGAACTCAAATCAAGTACTGACTTTTTCGGATAGCTTTGCGATTCAGACTTCAGATGTAGAGGCTTATAGTCCATATTTGCACTGAAAATATTTTTGTATTTGTATGACTGTTGTCTTAACTGAACCACTCTACTTTAAATCAGATTGTACTAATGCAATCCATCATCGTACAAACGTACCGTTCTGGAGAAATGTTGGACTTGAACTCCATCAGTACTTCTTGCAAGATGGAGATCTGTGAATCCTGAGTATTTGGCTTGTATCCTTCAAGAAATTTCCTGATTTGATCTGATTCGGATCTGAGTTTCTTAGGCTTGCCTGACTCATCAATTTGGAGTTCAATGTCTGAAAATTTTTAAAATATTCAGCATTACTAAGCACCTGCCTCATCATTACATAGTAATTAAATTTGTTTTACATTTCTCAAGCCATTTAGAAATAGCATAAGATGATCATATTAGTTAATCAACATGATATACAGCTCAAAGAACTATGATGATTTCTGGATTATAGATTCAGTTACACATTCAAAGCTGCAATTACCTGCAATTTTTGAGAAGTTAAAGATAGGGTGCACCTTGAATAGTGACCAATCACCTAGCAGCTTTTGAATGGAATCTATAGCAGCAGAGAAGCCCTGCCTATGTATGAGTCCAGTTTCTACCACTTCCAAGCTACTTGGGGTAACAGAATCAAAATATTCCTGAAAGAAAATCGATAAGACGTCTGCAACCATTAACTTTCAATTGCTTGTGAATGTTTAACAAATGACATCTAAACACAATTTGTGAGATGCTGAAGAATTTGATAGACCTACTTTGGTAACAGGATGCAGAGGTTCACTGAAACCACCTTCTATGGTTGCTGCGGAATGCATGAGCAGTAACTGGTAGTCTTGCTCCAGTAATCTCCCTGCACCATGTTATCATAAATGTTAATGTTATTTAGCTGATATAAATAATTAATTGTTTACGTGCTGAAACAAATATTCACCAAAGGAATAATGTTTTTTAATGGAAATCATCACTCCAACAAAAAATTATTTCTGAAATCCAACCTTTCTTGAACCGAATAAATTCAGGAGAGAAAGCCAATCGGAGTAGTTCTGGGTCACAAATTCCATTGACAGCCAATGCAGATAGGGTTTCTATGAATATCTCAGCATACATGTAAGCCTGTTTTAAGTCTGATTTAAGGAGTTGCAGAACATTAGACTTCAAAACATCAGGGACATCAAGACTGAAAGTTGACAAGGCCCACAAGAGCCTACTGTAATCCTTGAGCCTCGGAGGTTGCTGTCGCAGATTCCTACCTTTGTTTCTGGAAAGACTCAAGTAGGGATTCTCCAGCTTGTCACAAAATATATCGGTCACTCGATTCTGAAGATGCACGTGGTGAATGTTCAACGAGGTATAACTGAAGGCCATGTTCGAGAGATGAGTAAAACTGGTGGAGTGGCTGAGAAGCTGATCACACAGTATGTCCCCAAGTTGCATAAAAAATGGAAGGTTGTTAAAATTGGCATGCCTGAGAACTTTGATCATGTTGTTCAAATCAGTGAGATAAAATTCTGACCCAGTGTTAAGGCTGTTGATAATAAATGATTTCAGTGCCTCCAGTGTTGAGAACTCTTTGATTCGATTATTTGTGGAGAAGAACATGTGACAGATAAGACCAATCTCCCTGGACGAAAGTTTGGAAATATTGTCTCTCAAATACTTTTCCATTTTATCCATCACAGGAATCATGGTAGATGATTTACTGAGAGACACAAACTTTGCAAAGAGAAGTGCATCTTCCTTGGTCACAATAAGATCATCCCATTTGAACATCATAGTTCTGATAACAGCATTAATATAATCATCATAATAAAACTGCGACCTATCTAAAATGTCGGCGCAGTAGAATGTCGACACATTGTCGAAGGACGGCTGACGCTGGAAACATTCTCTCTGGAGGAGTTTCTTCGTAAAGCCATCAACCGGCTTAGAATTGTCAATAAAAGTTGTACGCAATACTTCTAAAAATTCGCTATTACTCAGCTTTTCTAAACTCTTAGAATCGATTTTCGACAACTGATGGCTGCCAGATGAAACATCTTCGCTTACTATTCTATTTTTGTAATTGTCAGCTCTAAACAGATCATGATAGAGCGTCTTATTTATTTTAGAGAATGAAGTGAATGTACTTTTCACACTTAACTCAAAATGTCGAGTTGTCGAGAAACAAAGACGACCGTATCTAAATAAACTCAACATGACTGCAGTAACCAAAAAGCGCCCACAAACAAAAGACCATGCAAGCATAGACATCCAATTCACCACAAACAAAATATAACAAAACCATTCAACTAATTTATTTATTACTTTGGCGTGTTGTTTCAATTTCTCAAAAAATTTTCATATAGACATGTCTCCACTTTATCCTGGCCAGAACTCACTACAACCCCAGCCATTTACTAATTGGAACCAAACGGAAAGAGCTTAACTCAAGCCTAGCGTCGAATGGCGGCCATACAATGTTCTCACAAATCATAAGCAATTTTGTCACACCCACTCCATTTTTCGCAGACTTAGTAGCTGACTCCGTAAACGTTGTGCAAGCGTTCACACTCCAACCCATGGAAAACTGAACTGGCTGATCCCTAAGCCTTTATTGTTAAGTCTTGTCAAAGTAAACAAATTCTTTAAGAGATTCATCAAAAATCATAAAAAAATAGCAAGAAATCTGAGCAAAAAATGCCTTTCAATGTTGATCAATAGATGTTAATCACATTATTTATTAATGATTAGCAACAATAATGGAAACAGAAAATTTAGAAAAAGTAGTTGTTGAGGATCCTCTCAAAATGCTCCTGTTTGCCAGAAATTAACTTTGGCTCACCATTCTTCAGCACAAAGGCCTGAAAAGCAGAAACAATGCAATGCTGAGAAAAATTACATAATTTAGTAAAAAAACTCAACACGTGATAACTATATAATAACGTTAATGCATTATTTTTAAAAAGCAAAATTATTGAAAGAGTTTTCCGAGTGACTCGCCTCACAATCCTCCAAAGTGGCAGATCCCTCTGCTACTTTTGCTCCAATGCCCTTTTTGTAGCTGTCATACCTTGCCTATAACAGATTATTATGTAACTTTACTATAATTTATGGTTATATTAAATGCCTAAAATAAGGTTCTTATATTATTATTTAAGAGCAAAGCATGGTTTTACTTAACAAATTGCAAATTATATTATTATTATTATTTTACCATTAAACTGATAACTAATGCAAATTATATTATTAATATTTTACCATTAAACTGATAACTAATCAAAATTCTATTAAAACTAATTCAACAGACTTCAACAAGTTTCTTCAAAACACCATCTTCTACCATCCCCGCAGCAATTTTCAATGCCTTTGCAAATGTGTCCATGGCCCCTTTACGAGCAAAATAATTACTGTGATACTATCAGCATGCAAGCACAACCATTAATTATAATCTGGACAAAAGCGAAACAATCAAGAACTCACATTAGCTAATTAATCAATTAATTAAAAATTAAATATGCAAGCAAATCTCAGCAAGCGCTTTTCAGAACATGCGCGATACTCCTCGTTGGAGCAACAACTTAACAAATTTGATCTACTACATCATACACCATTAAATCATTAATTCGACCTTAGTGCCTAGAAGCCATCGACAGAAAATCAAACCAATGTGTCCAATGAACATGTCCTCCACATCAGTCGATTCCCTCCTAATTTTTGCATCAAAGTTGAGGCCACCCGGAGCCAATCCACCCTGCTCCAAGACAGTCTACAATGTAGTAACAAAAATGCAAGTGACACATGGCTTTTTCTCAAGAAATTTATCTCATTAGATAATAAGCAATATCGTAGGTTATTATACTTAAACTCATTCAACGTTGACAATCACTAACCTTCATGACAAGCGCACAGTTTTTGACATCCATGGGGAACTGATCAGTATCCCAGCCAAGATCTGGCGATCCAGTGTTAGCATCAATGGAACCAAGCATTTTAAAACTAAAGAGGAACAATTTTGCCTCATTTTTTTATAGAAAGAATTTTGATGGGTCAAATTTCTTAAATGTTTCAATATTAAAAATTCATATGTCATTTAGTTGAAACAAGATTTTTTTTGATCTTTTATTATATAAAAACAAAAATACTTCTTAAAGCATCTCAGATGGCAGATATATGGCACTACATCACGCAATAACCCCCATAAGTCAACAATCTAAAATACCAACGCAGAGGCAAAGATGACATCGTGTTCGTACGGATGACCGGCCAGAGTGGTATGATTAGGTTCAACATTGATCTTTAAGAAAAATGTTAAATGTATTTGCCACAAGCAAAATAATTACATAAGCAAACATAAATAATTATCAGGAAATATGCAGATCACGTAAGACTCTCTGGCGACATCTTAGGCTAGGTTTTGAAACATTTAGTGAGTAAGCAGAACCAGCACAACTGCAATTGGTAGATAATATGTTTGTCTCACCTTAAAATCAGAGTCAAGATTGAATGTTTTCAGGAAGGCTATGACGGTCATGACATCTGTAAGAAAAATGCAAACAAATTGTGTTCTTATTGGTTAATTAGAAACAGGTCACAAGCCATTAAATGTGGCTAAAATGTTAATTTTAATTAGATAAAAGATGTTCACACTGTCTCACCATAATCATATTGATGTCTAGAGGGCTCCTTAGCTTTTGGTTCAATCAAGAACTGGCCAGTAAAACCAATCTTCTTCTTGTATTCTGAAAGGTTTTAAGAATGCATTTACTACTCACAACTATTGCAGCAATAATCTGTCATATTATAAAAGTATACTATATCTCTCAGTTTAACAATATTTCCCCATATTTTGTGGCAATGCAGAAGAATTGGAAACTTATAAAAATATGCAATTTTTGAAGAGAATAATGAAATAATACTGAATAATGAAATTTTGTACCAACTGAGAGCCATTTTGTAGAATTCAGCCAAATTTGAGAGTTCTTTGAAGACATTGGTATTCAACAGACTCTGGTATCCCTCCCGGCCTCCCCAGAACACTGCATAAACAATCGCCAATCAATAACGCACTTAAGAAAGCCATTATTATCGACCGCATTCAGATGACATTTCTTAAATAAAAAAATTAAAAAATGACACAGAATGTTACAAAAAACAACTTCTGATCTTTATAATGAGCTGCAATGCTTATAACAACAAAACCACAAATGCACAAGCTAATACTCAAACATCTCAACATCAATGATTCGACCAAAATTCTTAGCTCCCAGTTTCTTGGCAATGTCAAGACCCTTCTTGACCTGGGCACCGGCATAGGCGAGCACATGAGAATCTGGATTGGTGGCAGCTCCATTCATGTACCTACAAAGAACATGGGATTTTATATATGCTATTGCATTTATACTTTTGATAATGCATTTAAATCGTTAAAAAAATTAAAATAATTCAAAATGTGACATACAATCGCACAGTCTACTTGTGAAAATAAAGCATCAGTAACATAATTCATGAGTGCTTCATCACATTTTTGATGAATTGAGATGTTGAAATATTTGTTTGTTTTTCCTAACATTACAACATGTTTTCAAAAAATAATTAGTCAAATAGGAAATCAGAGACCTTGGATTAGAAAACAAATTGCAGGTCCCCCAAAGTGGAATTATTCCAGTAGATTTTTGAAGCTCCATCGCATAATCTGTTATTTCATCCAGGTTTTTATGAAATTCCTCTAGACTGGAACCTTCTGGAGCGATGTCTCTTAAAGAATAATCAAAGTGGCAATAAGTGGACAAAGTAATTCATCAGTATGACGTGGTTTTAGCGCATTCACATAATAAATTTAACTTACACATCATGGTAAGTCCAGAACTCTACTCCCAGTTTCTGCATGAATTCAAATGCTGCTTTCATTCTTCTCTTTGCATTAGCCATGTTGCTGCTCCCGTCATCCCAGGGTCTCTTCAGTGTAGCAGATCCAAAGGGATCCATTCCTTGCAATAAAATATTCTAAATCTGCACCATTATATACTATTCATTATTCCTTAACATGTGATTCACAATGGCTAGTAAGTGTTATGTTAGTGAGCTTGTGAATTGGCTACTTAGTTTACCTGTTCCTCTGAACGTATGCCAAAAGCAGACTGAAAATCTGAGCCAATCCTTCATTGGTTTGCCCATTACAACCTAAACAATTAATAAATTAACATTAAACCAATGCAATTTATAAATTTTATATAATTTTTCATGAAAAAAGAATACATAAAGAAAGCATGTAAATAACGGTTTGTCGAAAATAACCTCGTCTTTGTTGTAATGTCTAAACACAAGAGTTTCTTCTTTGTTGGCATTTGGCTTGAAAGGTATCTTCTTAACTTCAAAGAAATCAGAATTTCGATTAATCTCACATTAGGCAGTTGTTATTACATAGATTCCTGTCTTCTTAAACACCATAATTGCTAATTATTACACAGATTTCAGTCTTCTTAAACACTATAACTGCTAATTTATATTAATTGGTCCATCGAAAAACTAGATGATATCCAAATCTGCTAAACTTGTATTAGAACGTTTAGAACTCCGAATTTGAATGAAAAGCAAATATTAATTGAAGATATTACTTGCAAATACTTCCTCTCCCATTCTTGCTTACAAAGAGACAAGTGAGGTCGAACTGAACTTTGTCTGAACTAGTTTTCTAAACTATTAATAAACATGTCAACCATATACTTCTCCATGGTCTTTCGCGAGTTTCAATTAATTAATTAATTATTTTCTCATATTTGAGCCATAATTTGCTCCTTACAAAATTGTTATTTGATAAAATGACCTAATGGTGCGCTTACACCATCTACAGGAACTAATACAGAAATTATGGAAAAGTGTGTGCATCTCGACAACCGGCTAAAAAATTTGACCACGGACATTAGCTGATGACCTTTTCTTAATTTTGTTTGCTTCCGATCGCAAACTGGTCACGCGGAAGTGCTGGGCAACCTCAAAATTTTGATAGCAGGTTGGCAAATAGGCTTCAAGATAATCAACTTCAAATAGCAGCAGATCAAAAACACTCTCGATTAAAAGTTGGTCCAAGCTGTTGCTATCACAAGGAGATTCATCCTAAAGTTAAGCAATCAAAAGCATCAAAATTTTGAAAAAATTACAAGCCACTGTTGCAAATTTGCTCTTTGGATAGCCAGTGGTCGGTAAACGATAGGAAAGCAAAATTCTAAAATGGACCTCCTTCAACATTTGCACTAGGCAAAGTAATATAATGTAAGTACCACACTTCAAACTTTGTCTCGAGCTTCGTTATCAGCGTCTTGAACGTCACGCAAAGAGATGAAAATTTTAGTTGGCCTAAATTATTCATTTGTCGTCCAAAAATATGTTTTAAAATTTTAGAGTGTTCATAAATGTTCTGCAATTCACTTTAAGGTCGTTTCGATTTATTTCCTTTAAGCATGAAGACATTCCGCTGGGCCAGCATTAGATAAACCATTTATTAAACAACAAATTATCTGCAATCCAAATCTCTAGAATAAATTTCAGAAAATAAAGAAAAAATTTTGTCCTACAAACAACGAAAATATCCCGCCATAAAAACATGAAAACACTTTTTGCGATGGATACACGACTGTCATACTAGAAAAAGAAAATTAAAACAATATACATTAAAACAAGAAAAGAAACAATAGATCAAAAATTACATTACTCTTGAAATAGTTGTCAACAAAATATTAATCAGCTTTCATTAAAGAACCAATAGCCACTTGTATCTATACATGCATCAGAAGATGCTAGAGAATAAATCACATTTGAGCTTATTTGTAGCCTTACATGATGAAATTTTAAGAGATTTCCTTTTTTTTTGTGCAATTCAGTTTAGCGCACATCATATGCACAATCGTCTGTAAGTGACAGCTGAGACAAAGCGAAACCAATTCCAAGAGAAATGATCAACGTTGCATTGTAATACTTACTAACACAAATATGAGCCTCTATAAAAATCAAAACAATGATAAATAAATAATGTGCTTGCATGAAATGTGAAACCAGCTGCATCAACAAACTAAACCGCATTTCATCGGGCATTCCACGCTGGAGAGATTATCCTAGGTACGATGTCAATGAGTAAAATGTGAGAGCAGGAAAAAAAGAACAAATGTGGATAATTGGACAGAAAAAACATAAAGCCTGAACAGTGAAACCGAATAGAGGCGCGTTAAGCCCCATGGGGGTTTTCAAGGCTACATTGTACTTTCGTCGAGTTTCGTAGCTTGCACCTTTATCAAGCAATTTCTTGAATGAAGTGACTCTTTTCATCTTCTATGCCGATCTGAAATTATTCAATTGCATCAAACACCATTCTCTATGATCTTCAGCGTTCGATATGCGCGCAAACGAAGCCTTGAACTAGTAGAAGCCTAGTGTTATAAAAGTCTACTTTCGTAACTTTTGCGCACATGAATGTATATAGCTCAAAATTGCAATATTCACAATATACATCAGAATTTCCTCTTAATTCTGATAATGGATTAAGAACAAAATTCTAAAGTAGCTTCATACCGAATGGTTCCTCTGACAATCTCTAGAAACGTAATCTAACCGACTAGCATTACTAAAACAAGGGATCAAATGTTAACAATGTTGATACCTTGGTTGTGCAGACGACTTCGGTGAGATGATCTTCTTTGATTTGAGACGAACAGAAATATATCTTCTTGCTGTTCAAGGATTTCCACTTTCTCAGAACTACGCAACCCAGTAAAATCTGGATTGATGTAAGGTTGATGCACGATTGAAAAAAACCAACTACAGTGGGCATTTTGATAAGTAAGATTATGATACTCCATTGGATAATTCCTATCACGAACACCACGTACTTACATTCTTGGGCAGTCGCTTTTGAACCTTTTTTTTTTATATTATTACACCCAATACGTGTATTTTGATAATTGTTAATAATATTATCATTGATATTATCGTTCTTTACTTTGTAGCATATTGTCGCCTTTAAAGATTACTAACAAGTGTGACAAGAATGGAGAGGCAGAGGATCGCAATGATCAGAGTTTTCATGTAATCCATTGATTGTTCTGAAAATATTTTAATAACATTACAAAAAAGTTCAAAACAATTTACAGATTAGTTTTCATTCCCTATAACTTCAGTAAACATGATAAACTAAGAAGGGGCATAATTATTTTGATGCGCTCGCAGGGACATTAATTGAGGTGCGATGAGCGATGCAATTGATGTTCTCCATAAAGTTTTAGAAGTTAGCTGAATCTCTCTAAGGAAAAGAAGCCTCGGGGGTATGCAATCGCCTAGAGTATAGTTCAAAGGGAAAGGGATTTTATTGGGTTTACCTTTGGCATGACAGATTGTGCGATTTTTAAGATCTTTTTCGTATCCATCAAAGCAAGAACATTCGTAGCTTCCTGGGTGGTTTTTGCAGATCTGAGGACAGCTAGCTGGATTCTCGCACTCGTCTATGTCTAGTGTATGATATTTGTAATTATCAGTAATAACAATGATAGTGTTTTTTTTGTTGTGTATCATTATTTCAATAATAAATAACACATAGATTGCATTACTCATCTTTGTCTATTTAAAATGTTATGTACAAAGTCTTAAAAAAGTGTTAACAATCCTCTAAGCAAATGTAAGTATTATATTATACCACTCTGACAAACCACACCCACATCATACCCACCCGTGCAAGTGAATCCATCCTCCATGAGTTTGAATCCATCCAAGCATTGACACCTTTCCACGTGCGGAGTGGTGATGTTGTTGCAGATATGTGAGCATCCTCCATTGTTGACAGAGCAGACGTCAGCATGGAAAACTACAGCATCTGTTAAAGTGAAAATGGTGACTTTAAAAGTATTGGTTGCGCAATACTTATCGCAGTAATAATGATCATAATCATCAACGCTATTGACAAAGATTTGAATTATGATTCAGCACCGATCACTCAGATAATGATTAAAACTTGGCAAACCATTTGAGGCTAAAATTATACTCGTTAATGGCATCGTTGCCATAATCATCATCATAATCGCCAATTGCCACCGCAATCGTGAAATGGGCCAACTAACCTTCTCCTTCACTAGTATCTCCGTGGGCACAGTTCAATTCGTCTGAACCGTCATGACAATCCCTGACTGAGTCGCAGAGATATTCTAAGGGAATGCAGTCCATGTTTCGGCATTGAAATTCATCCTGGGGGCAAGTTAGAGGGGCGGTGGTGGCTAAAAGTTTAAGTTGTGAGTTATAAGTGATGAAAAACAATTGATATTTTACAAAGTCTACTTTCTGCAAACAGGTAATGGTTCTGAGATCAAAGGTTAAAATAATATTAAAAACATAAAATTTCAAGGTAACGTCTAGACATATTCTTTGAAGAACTTAATGTCAAGGCTACATCTATTATATTCACAGATTCGATTTTAAGAAGTTACAAAGCCAGTAAAACTAAGTTTGCACAACTTACGACAGTTGAGTTCATCAGTGCCATCCTCACAATCCTTGATGTGATTGCAGATCCACCTCTGAGGAACACAATGTAGTCCTCCGTCGCACTTAACAGCTCCCTTGGGGCAAATCTTCTCCTCACCTGGAACCACAGGTCAGTATTCGGGTGACATTTCCAGTTAAGTTAATTATATTTTAATTGATTAGGCTAAAAGGCCTAGACTAAAAGTCGCTTTTGTCTAAAAACTTTTCTAGGCACTTCAAACTTATCGTAGGCGTCATCATCATCCTCATCATTCATCATAATCGTCGTTGTCGTCCTTGTCAACAGAACTCACAAGCTTGGCTTGTCTCATCAGCGCCGTCATGGCAGTGGTCAATGCCATCGCAGACATAGGACTGTTCGATGCATATGTTGCCCCTTGGGCACGAAAACTTGTCTTCTGGGCATTGGACTGAAATTGGATCATTGTGATAATATAGATATCCATTATAAAATCCATTAATTATGTTAATGCTTGTAATCAGGGCCGCCAAGACGGGGCATGGGGCATGTTTGTTGAGGCCCACCTGACCATTTTTTAATACAATTTTTGATTTTTACCTACAATATACAACCATATGCCTAGGAGAAATTTCTGTCAGCGGCTTGAAAATTAATTACGCCATTTAATCATTATTATTAATAAATAAAACATATCAATACCAAATAACCATGTGTCAATGTCACATAAATCGACGAAAAATATTTTAAGAAAAGAATATTTAAAAAATAGAAACAGTTAAGATATTTCAATCGTGAGGAGTATTTACCGTGTGAACAATTCCTCTCGTCTGATCCGTCCCTGCAGTCCTCGTGTCCATCGCATCTCCATGTCTTGAGGATGCAACCGCCAGAGAGGCATTGAGACTCATCCTCCTTGCATTGAAAATCTACGACGACGACGACGCCGATGATGATGATGATGATGATGATGATGATTAAGTGACTTTATTTATTCATTTGATTAAAGTTCGTTGCACAACTAGGATCATTTGGACTATGAGTTAGTGACGATAACGACGATGATGCTCGTATTGACGATCTTGATTGCAGTAATGGAGATAACAACTGCCTTGATATTCATTGAGATGGCAATGAAGATAAAGAGATGGCATTGATGAGTATGACGGCCAGAAATAATGACAGTGATGATATTGATGCCGATGATAACGATTACTTTTTTGGTTGCCTCACCACAATGGGCTTCGTCTGAGCCATCATCACAGTCTCTTGTGCCATCGCAAACCCATGAGTTGGGAAGACATTTGTCGACGTCGCATCCGTGGGTACTGCAGTACACCTCACCTGCGCAACGAAGTTTGTTATAATACTTGAAGATATCCTTTTAGTATTGTTTAAAATTGATATTTTATGTTATTTTTACATTTCTAAAAGTGACTGCTGTTTATCTCGAATTGCGAATTAGCACTGATAAAAAATTGTCGATTAAATTTTTTTTAAACAATTTTGTTTTTGATTGTTAAAAATTTTAAATTTGCTCAAAATTGGCAAGTATCGCCATTGAGTAATGCTTAAAATGTTATCGATATGAACATGATTCTAAGGTCATCGTGGGGATTAGCTCTTTTTAGACCTTAAAAACTTGCATTAAAGTTTCAAATGAATAAATTTAAAAACAACTTTTTGTAAAATATATTTATTACGTAAACAACATGACACGTGTGCATTGATTGAATTTCTCACTGTAATTCCAAAATGAAATCATTTGTTTAAGGCCATGAGCATAACAATGGTTAGCTAGGTGATGATGCTGTTGTATGGAAACATACGTTGTCGAGAGTACATTGAAAGAGCATCGGATCCTTCAGTACTAGTCTATATTTATTCACTCATCACCTCATTACTTGCCTCACTCACTCACTCACTCGCTCCATATCCATTCAAGCCCCTTGTTAGGCATAGCCGCGGCTCCAGCACGTGGACAATATGCAAATAATCAAACGTGTTTGCGTACAAGCACGTGTGCAACGCTTACATGTGCGTGTATTCCTGTTTTATCAGTGCACTCTCATCGCTCTAATCATTATCGGTATCTTCATCGGCGCCATATCATTAGGACTTCAAGTGTCAATCCAAGGTTTAATATTTTGCTTTCTCTCGGGATCAAGTCATAACAGCTTCCCATACTAAAACATTTATGGAGCCATTCATTCATTCAATCAATCATTCATTCATTCATTCATTCATTCATTCATTCTTACTTTCATTCATTCATCCATATGTCCATCAACCATTCTTTCCGCTTATTCATACTTTAACAAATTCCTCCATACTTAGTGTAGAATAAATGATAACAATCTTCCATAACGTTCGTTTGAGTGGAATGGAGCCAGTATATAATAATTATATCATAATATAATGAATATAATAATATAATATATACAATAATAAGATAATTATGTAATTATTATTATTTTATTAATTATTAGTATATTATATTATAATATTATTAATAATTTTTATTAACAATAATTAATTTATATTATAATTTTATAAATTATAATAATAATAATTATTATTATACGAACAATAATAATCGTAATAATGAACCGGACTGGTCCCCTAGTAAGACGTCCACATCCAGCTCAGAAACCTCAGGAGCAATTATATAACCCAAGGCCTCACAATATTTTGACATGAAATCATACAAGGCATGGACACATTTAAATACTTAATGGCTTGAAATTATATTATTAAGAAATTATTTCTGAAAATATTAGCAGCTTTTAATTTGTTGAATTGTGATTGCCTCATGTCTTCCTCAATTACACCAGCGCTAGATGGTAATCAGCTAACAAGATAACCAAAAGATAAGCAATTGTAATACACAGTGAGCATTGCATTACTCTCAATTGTGCATATATAAAGCAACAACAGTTGGCCTTGTAAACATTTTTATAGCAATATGAGACATATGAGAGCTTCTACTGAGAATTGTCTGTGAATTCTCTCTGGTGTTTAACTTATTTTAGGAGATTAATAAATGATATTTATTTATAATATTTATCATAATAATTCATGATCATCTTATTATTTTTAATAATAATAATACCTAATTTGCAAACCAAATAAATCAATGGATTCTCAGATTTCATCAGTCACATGAACATCTTGTCCAATAACAACATCTTAATCTTCATTATCTTAAAGTCACAAATTGACTCTATGATAAGTCACAGTGAATACAAAATAGTTTCCCATATCTCTCATGATGAGTGATATAAAAACTAATGTGATGTGAACCCTCAATACCAAGTTTTGTTTGAGTGCTTATAACCTATTGGAGGCTAGAGAGTGAAATGCTTGTAACTATTGTAACTGGTGGAAGTATGAATCCGACAATATAATTTCTGATGCCATCTTTACATGAGTGACTAGTTGGTCTTGCAGTTAGTCTGACAATATATGAGATATATCGTCAAGTACTTGGGACCTTTGTGGACAGCCTAATACAGTATCAGGCTGTCTCATTCATATGAGAATTTTCCTTTAATAATATTCGGCTAATGAAAGCTGTTGTATTAATTTGCCAATGCTAAGAAAAGTGCTAATATTTTAATTTTACAATTTTTTCATTTTCGCGATCTAAAGGCGATAAAATGCTTTGAATAAAAATAAGTCTTATTTGACAAATCCATTTGACATATTTGACAATTGTGATACGAAATGTTTAATTTCATGAGGTGCAAGACTTGTTGAGACTTGTTGAAAATTCATTTAAACACCATTCCAGCAATAAACTCTAAACAAACTTGCGCGCCCAGCCCAACCTCAGGTCAACATAAGTAAGATAAAACTGTCACATTTTAGCGGACTGGGTCTCATTTTCAAAATTAGTAAAACCCAAAAATACAGAGAGCTTTATTAGATGAACAAAAATCACTAACCTTTTACTAACTGAAGACAAAGTGAACTGATAGATAATAGAAACAAACTTATGAACAACATTATCACAAATGTTGAAGCTTTCAGTATTTATAAAAATTAATATAATACTTAAAGTAATTTTTAAATTTTGTTTTAACAACGTTATGCTTTTCACTCTATATGAAATATGCACTCCAAAGCCAAGCTTGGTGGCTTTATATAGAGCTTGCACTGAATAGCATTCAATTACTTATCGTCAGACGCATGGTCCGATTATAATTTCTCAAGGAGTGAAAAGCATATAAAACCGTTTGTTATTGCAAGTTAATGACAAATAATTTTCTATTTGCATATATTTAAAGTTCTAGTCGCCAAAATTTTTATTTTTAAATTTTCAATTTTGGAGCAAAAAACGCTGCTCTAGTTGTGTCAGATTTTGCGAACTGATAATGTTTGTTCATATTTTCCTGATGGAACATAAATTCGTTTTAATAAAGTTTCCAATTTACGACGGGCGACAGCAAACTCAGGTAGTTGATAAATTAGAGGAATTCCCTATTTTATCAAAAAGGTGCGCAAGATGACCTTGACACCTCGAGCGGTGTGACCAATCAGAATTTAAATATATGGACTGATGGGCGTGGTCAATGATCGCGTCACATTAAACCAAAGATCGTAAATAAATCGATAATATAAACTAAACCGACCTACTTTTGTATACTTGTACGGAATCTTTGACAATAACAGTCTACAAATGTTACTCGTTTTAATCGTCAGGCAGGGGTTCAATTAATTCATATTTTTTTGTATATTGCCCAACAATTCTTAACTTGATTGAAAACTCGTGATGGCCATCAACTGTAATACAGAAATGTCCATCTGTTTTGGTGCAGGGACGTCATTTAAGCTTTTTCCAAAGTGGGGCAAACCCTCGCACAATTTGAGAAGACGACCTTTTTTTGCTTTTAGCCAAAATTCAAGGTGAAACCCCTCTAGCCATCCCCAACGTCCCTGCCTTGATGTCTAAAAATGATCAGCCTGTTTAATTTAAATTTTATTCGAACATCATAATTGCAATTTCTTTTGTTAATCCTAAATAATAATTGTTGAATTGAAATATGGATAGATGATAAGATCCACATTTAGAGAAGGGAAGTATAAGATCCTTGAAAGTTTTCGGGAAAATCACACTTTGACAATTATGGATGAAGAAAAAGTAACTCCGATTTTTAATACGAATTAGAAAACAGGAAGACATTAATAGTTTGGTTGATTACATATGTTGGAGGGTGAGGTGGATAACAAAACAATTAAATAGAAATCATTATTTCTGTCATTTGTTTATAACAACTTGTATTATTTTTTTATAAAAATTTAGTCGATAAATTTGAAGTTCGCTAAATGCGCTTTAACTCTTAAGTGAGGCCTTTGGTGCATTAATTTGTTTTGATAAAAACTTTAAATGTCAGATTTTTCTATTTTTTATACTTCCTCTCAGAAATACCACTCAATTTATAAAAATTATTCGATGTACTAAAATTTCGTCAACCCAGTGAAAATTAACGTATACATCCCTCAACCATATTTAATAGTTACTGTTTGAGAACAACTGTTATATAAACAATTTTTAAAGTTGTTTTCTGAAATTACGTTTATTAATTAAGCGATCTAATATTTTCTTTTTATAGCATAATGCATTTTTTCGCCAGGTTTTATCACGAAATTATTTATAACGTTTTTATGTACGAATCTTCAGATTAAAATAAGTTGTACAAATAAGAATAAATTTAATTCTGGAGAACCACAAAGTAACACTCATTTAGATTAGTTACCACTATCATTATCAGCCACAAACTATGACCAAGCGATTAGCTATTATGTGAAGCACTAGGAGGCCTTCTCTAAAAGTACTTCAGAGGCTACGCACTCTGCATCTATTTATAGAATCGTCTCAACTTTATCAGCCCTTTCGCTCTTCTCGACGTTGTTTAACGATTTGGAGCACTGTCGTCCACATTGGTATAGCTGACTTAGTAAGCAGCTGTGATTCATTTCGGCAACTGATGACAAAAATCGCAACTGAATTCTGTACATCTATTTTGTAGCTCAACTTGTACTAAGCGCGAGTTTATAACTGACTTGAAAGGAGTAATCCAATAATAAACACTCTATTGTTGGTGGTCATCATCCGCACAGAAGGCCTCAACTTAAATATCGTTGTGCTTAAGCAATTAATTCATCTTCGGTGTTCATTATTTCCAGGTTCGATGAGGGAACTGGTATCTTATCTCTTCCAGCTTGCTGGAGTTTATCCATCACTCTGGGGCCTTTACTTGTTCGTTGCCCTTTGCCCGTTTGTCGTCCTATCGGTCGCGTTGTGCCCGGATTCAGGCCCGTTTGTGAAGGTTTGTGCAGTTTCTTTGTTTATTCGATATTCACGAATTATGGATCCACATTATTACTGAAGGCTAGCAAACTGGAAAAGGAATATCGAGAAATGTCGAGGAAGAACCTCTCGAAAATTAAACACAACTGAATTTTTTATGCGGAGATATTTGAGGTGTTGTCATAAAAAATACATGTTAGGTTTTGGAAAAAAGGAAAGGTTGTTAGCTTAGTAAGTCTTAAATCGTGGCAAACTTTCCCCATGAAGCGATGCGTTGGCATCAAAAGATTTGTTCAATTTTCTGATATCAAGGGTTGGTTCGTAAATACAGACTATTATAATCTTACTCTCAATAATCTGCTAATGGCAGGATATAAATAAAAAAGCCACAAGGAGATCAATTTATTGAATATGGTATATGCGGACAAATAATATTTCAATTTAAGTAACGGACGTGTTTGAATCCATCTGATCATCCAATGGTAGCTACTCTTGAAGTTATGTTTGAATTTTATAATATTTAATGGAAGGAACTTCAACATTAGGCGGTACCTGAAATGAAATAGATCCAAATTAGCGCGTGTTTAGCTAGTCGTTAAAATTATCTTCGCCCCTAAATTTTAAATTAGCAGATATATATAGAACACTGCAAAAATACTATAACTTTCTAATCTTATATTTAACTACCTCATTATTATTTTAACTAATATACCATAAAAAATAAAATGGGAACAATAAATTTTTAAATATTTTCAATCACTTACTTTAACAAACTCTTTCCTTCTGATGTTAAAATTTTGATACATGTTGTTAAGCATTAAATATTTCAGATAACATACTGCCGTTTTTGTGCTTGGTTTATCAGTTATGTACGATAAGATGAAATTTAAAATTTGACTAAATCTGGTCTGGAAATTAGGAAATCATAACTTATAGAAAATACTATGTTTTTTTTAAATACATTAAAAAGTACATTAATTAATAAATTAATAAAATAATAAAATATCTGCCAAACAAATTTTTTCTGACCAAATCGAGGATCCAAATAAAATAATCAAATCTGCGCACACAGCGCAGAACATCCTAAAATGTGAAAATTTGTTGAGCATTTTGATGGTATCGTTAAAGCACTAAGCAATAATTATAAGCCCTTGGCGTAATTAATCTAACTAACAAATAATTAATATGATTGGTAGACATATATAAATACCCTTCGATATAACGCATAATTTGTGACCAGATTTGAAATTTTCCTGCAAAACAATTTTGTGCAAGAAACAAAATTAGTAATACAGTAGTGATTAATATTATTCCCCAAATAAATTATCAATTACTTCAAAAATTCTGGACTCCACTGATAATTACTGGCGAGAGCAAATTCAAATATCCTGAAATTGATGGATGTTATTAAATCAAACTGGAAGGCATAAAGACTGCGCTATCTAAGAATCAGTTGGCAAACCCCGCAGCTAGGACTCAAAGTAATCAGTGAGACACTTACTTTGAACATTCATAAAGAGAGATGTGGTTAGACAAGAAATCTTGAATAGAAGTCAGAATAGCCTATAAGTTAATGATTTGTTCAGTTTTAGGATTTTAGATATCTTTACAAAATTTTGTTCTGTTTGTAACCATGACAAACCTTTTCCAATATACACCACTGACTATTAGTCACGTGACACGAGTTTAATATTTCAATGGCATAAAATCGTGACTTTCCCATAAAATAAGCCATATATGCAGAATATTCAAAATGTGTCAGTATGGAATCCATGTCCTTTCTCGAACCGACCTAAACAGTAATGGATTTATCCTAATAATTTGAGATTCGACAATTAAAAAAGCTATTACCTGTTGCGCTAACGGCTCAATGTCAAGATTCAATTGTTTGGAAATGCTAAGATAGCCAAAGTATTTCAAGTTTTTCGATTTTATTCTTTCCACATCAGAACTACTAAGGCTGTCGAAAATCGCATTCAATTTGCATCAATAACACTCAAGGGCTTTAATTTTAAAAGACACACTCCAACTAAGAATTTATAAGATAATATCATCACGGAATGCTTACTATAAAATTTCATCCACATAAGAGTAGTCCAGGCATTGTAGGTTTGGAAAATTGTCCAATATGGTGAAAAGTTCATTTGAAACAATCTGAAGGTTCGGTAGATTTAACGACCTGAGAAGCAAAAGAAAGTTTGTTTTCCAAAATGATTTAAAAGAAGCCGAGATAAAAAAAAATAGATTTTTCGTTTACCTCAGCGTTTTGATTTCCTTGAGGGATTCCCACAAAGGTTCATATTGCAATTGAATTATGGTTAGATTGTGCAATTTCTTGAGATGTTTCAGTGACTTGGAAAAATATTCAAATTCAGTTTTAAACTCTGAAGTACTATGACACACACCATAACCAAAGAGATGTAATACCATAGATTCCAAAGTATTCGCGCAGCAGGTAAAATCTATGTATATCAGCGTATATGCTGATATCACATTAAAATCAATTAACAATTTTTTTAGTTTGGGAAAAATTAATGGATTTTCCATGGTTTCCAATATTTCTTTATGTCTGAAATTAAAGTCTATATAATATATACATACAAGAGAACCTAGGTGCCTCTGAAGCAATTTATAAAGAGCTATATAAATTAATATCATTATTAATAATATTTTTATTTGCCGCATTAAATAAAATTAACTTATTAATTAAAAAAATGAATTTGGAAATTCCAAGTGCATGATGCAGCAAATTAACTAACCGCAGATCGTCTCCAGTGTAATAAAAACCTAAACTGAGATATTCAAGATTTGGTGAAGCTGCTCTTATAAGAGAAACTATTTCTGGGGTCACAAATTGCAAGCAGAAGGATAGTTGTTTGATGGGCAAATCACCTTTTAACAATTCCATTAAGTCACCAGCATCGTGTTTTATGAGTAAAACATTGGCCCAGTTTAGAGCCTCCCTGAAGGCGAAACAGGGTTTCAGAAATTGAGCTGGTATAGGCCAACCTATTTCATTTCCTTTTGATTGGATATCTTCGAACAGGTGCGGTGGCAACAGAATGCCATCCTTCAGAACTGTCAGATACAGACGTATTTTAATTAAGAGCGTTTGAAACCGAAAATGTCACATCAGCTTGAAGTTAATGCCCATCTTATTACAGCATAGCAACATTTTTAAATCGATATATACCATATCCTAGAATCACATCTTCATCAAGAAAAATTTGTTCAAAATGTATTGCCGTAGCTTTCAAGAGATTGTCTCTCAGACTCTGTAAATTTGTCCTCGGAGATTTGTCTAAAATCATGTTTAAACATTTATAAGCATGAAAGGAGCAGTAATTTGCATTGAATTGGCATAGCACCCTTAACATATTCATTAACATATTAAAGACAAAATCCGAAAAGTGGTCATAAAGGTAGCAAGCAATAATAGGACAAATCGCGGCGAATTACTAGTATGATATTTAAACAGGCCAAAAAAATGATCAAAAGATCAACGCATGCATCAAGTTAATTATAAACTTCTCAAGTTCATCGAAACGAACTCATTTTTGATTCAATATGCTATCGACTACCCAAATGTTCAGAAGTTATTGCTGTTGAGTTTCCTAGATTGCAAGCTTATTTATGATTCAGATGTTGGCTGCAACCTGTATCTTACAAAAGTTTAAATATGTAATGCTAATAAATATTAATTCTTTAAATTTTTAATTTAGATTAAACAAATAAAAGTAATTGTAATAAAACGTCGGGCATAAATAACGGTCTTTTTGATTATTTTGTAACTGATTTTCTATTGATTATCTCAGACAAGGTTGTTGTTATCGCTGTATTATTTCATACAGGAAGTGGTACAAGTTTCTGGTTTAAATCGACGACATCTTCATTATCAATCGATAACCAAAACTCCATTTTAATCATCCATCCCCTCTCTTAAATGCCATGACCCTCATATGGTCCATGCTAAAAAGTTACTCACCCCTGTTAGTTTGCATTTAATATGAATTCGAGACTTTTTTCCAAAGTTGGTTTGAACAATGTACATTTATTTTTTATTAAATTTGTGCATGTGGCCGGTGTTAGCTGTCGCATTTAATGCGTCCAAGACTCAAATCATAGCGTATTTCTTTTTGAATTCAAAGTAGCAGAAGGACTCATCCTCAGACTGATTTGCTTGTTTTTAAAACTGTGTTTAACTGCTTCAAAGGCTGATTTATTTATTTACTGTTAAATCTGGAATAGATCTATATAAAGATATATTGAGGCAGTGGTAAAAAATACTATAAAAACTTGTTTAATCTTCTGTTTAATCAATTAAATGTTGCATAAATTAAGTAAACTGAATTTAAAGTCCGCGATCAAAAGCACACAGATGCGTGCTCTTTGGATATTTTCGTGTATATTGGCGGCAATGTTACAAAAGATCGGGTTATGCTCGTTTGTCGTTAATAGTATCGTCGTCAGCTATTAAGTTAATATGGATTATAGCAGATACCTGATGAAGCTAAAGCTTCCACGTGTTATTGAAAGGTAATGGAATAGTTATTTGTTGGTGTGTTATTAGGTTTTATTCAAAATGTTTTTTTTTGTTTAAGCTTTGTCGGTAAACGAAAGAGATTATATTTGGGCTTGGGATCCTCAAAAGGTATTGAGGAAATTAAGGATTCATTGGTAGGTTTTGTGTCGCAAGTAACCTCTGCCGAGAGCTGTTTTATTCATAAGGTTCTGAAATGTTTAAAACCGATTGTTCCTGTACATCGAGGTTAGAATCAATAAATTGAATTGAATTCTTGTAAGTGATTTTATTGAATTTGTAATTAAACCTTTGAAGACGGCTTAATCATTTTCTACATGGGGGATGAAGACAACGTTGAAGAGGACTTTGTGATGTTGAAACCCTTGGCAAAGATGCCATCAGAGTTTCTCTTTATATCATATGATTTTACAATTAACCTTAAGGTAACTATGTTATTTATTTAGATGAATTAAGTTTTGAACAATTTAGGTGTTCATTTTGAATTTTGACATTAAATTAGTACAATTTTTTAATTTCAAACTATTTTGTTGTTAATTTGTCATTGGTTCTTATTACAGATAAAACAATACATGGTCAGTGCTGAAGACAAATTTAAAATTATTCTTGTGGATGAGGAGCGAATTGTTACCTTCAGCTTACAAGATTCCAGCTGCAGTCAAATAGATGATATTGACTACCAACAAGGTTTTATTTAACTTTCACTCTTTGTTTCAATGGGTTATATCAACAGCAATAAAAATGCTTGCATACATATCTGCTTTTAATGTGGCAGTTCCTTAAAATGACAGCTTGTGACAACAGCCAAAAAGGTAAGGTGGGAGCATTTTTTATTCAGGTGGAAGCAGAGTGTCTCAGAAGAGTTTGGTTTCTTCATTGCACGTCTTCCATCAGCTGGATTCTAACGGTTGCAGAGGTCTGATCCTGGGATTAAGGAGCGGTTGTGAGTGGCTGGAAGAATGTTTGGTAGGAAACTTTGTTTGCCACTGTCTTTGTTGTGCCAAGTTATTAATGTTGCTTCGTTTTTGTCAAAGCATTTCATTAACTAAATGTTCATGTTTGAGGTTAAAGTTTGTTTTGCTAAACTTTTGGAAAATTTTAAAATTATAGCCTGAAGGCATCACTCCAATAAGAAAACAAATCATTCGGGAGATCGGTGCAACGACATGGGAACAGTTGATGAATGCTGACATGAACTCGTTGCAAATCAGCAGAGAAATCTGTCTTTTAAGTAATTTTTTTTTAATAAGTAATTTATAAGTTTGGTTTATCTGTCAGCTAGTTTTAACATGAACCATTATTGTCAAACAATTATCATTAATGTATTTCAACTTATAAGTTTTGTGTAAGCCATAATATTATAATTAAAACCAGGAGATTTTTACGAAGTTCGTCAAACAAAACCAAGATTTGTTACTCTTGGGATGGATGATACAATGGATGCTCTTGAAAGAGATTCTGTTGATACACTTATATTATGGGACCGAATAAATCTTCAAAGATGTGTCATGATTGACCAAGACAATGGTATTTTAAATGTGTTTAGCTTTACTTTTTCTGGTTGCTTTGAAATGTAATTTGTTATTTAATATAATACATTTTATGTACATAAAATATATTTTTTATTGCATTTGCTCGTTCTAAAACTAAAATCTGTCACTAGTTTGATGTTTTTACAGAAGAACTAGTCTCCTTTCTACCAGAAGAACAAGCGACTCCTCTGAGGCACCCTACGGTAATTTTTAATTTCGATTTTTCTTTGCCATTAGATTTGAGTTCCATTTAAACTCACGCTTCCAGAGTCAGAGAGAATTGGTCACAGTGGAAAGAACGAACATGGCGGACTGAATCGTCTCTCTTGATTCTTGCTCCTTGGTTCTAGTGACTGACACTTCCTCCGACGGCCAACGATTTCAGGCTTCGGGTGGAATAGGGGGTAAGACAGATCTTCACATTCAATAACAAATGATATTTTGTTTTGTGAAATTTATTAGTAATTAATGATTTTTAATGGTAAAACATTTGTGATAACAAAACTAATGGACTTGAATTTAGATTTAATTTTTGGAGAATGTGATTTTGCACGATACGATTTATTTCAGCACTGCTTAAGGGACATAGGCCGAAAGGGTCTCGTGCACCCCGTCTTTAAGACAAAGCACTGACAAAGATTTACTTTCTTAGGTAAGATTGTTCCGAGTTTATTTCATGTTTTTCGTAAGATTGTCAAAGTTCACGTTCTGAAGGTATCATTTCATTTGTCTAGTTACTTTTTTTTACAACCATTCTATTGTTCTAAATGGTCTCCAGTTTGTAAACCATGATTTGTTTTACTTGTATTTGTTGTCCTTAATCCAAATTATTAAAGGTCAAAAGGATAAGTTTATTTGCAAAATGTCTTTGGTGACATTGTCAAAGTTGACTTTTTGAAGGGCTCATTTGATTTAATTACTTTTTTTTACAACCATTCTATTGTTCTAAATGGTCTGATTTTTTTTACTTGTATTTGTTGTCCTTAATCCAAATTATGAAAGGTCAAAAGAGTAAGTTTATTTGCAAAAGTTGACTTTTTGAAGGGCATTTAATTTTGTCTACTTACTTTTTATAGCAATCATTCTGCAGTTATTGTTCTAAATGGTTTCCTGTTTTGTAAAATTCTAAATGGCCATGGTTTGAAAGGGCCTCATGCTCCCCATCTCGTCAAGAAATCAAACTTTTAGGCAAGATGTTTTTTCTGAGATTATTTGATGTCTTTGGTGAGTTTGTCACTTTCTGAAGGGTGTACTTCATTTGTCTAGCAATCTTTTTATAGCAATCGTTCTGCAGTCATTGTTCTAAATGGTTTCCGGTTTTGTAAACCATAATTTGATTTTGACCTTTATTCGTTGTCCTTAAATCTAAGATTCTAAACGGGCAGGTTGAAAGGGCCCCACCTCGTCGAGAAATTAAATTTTAAGGAAAGATGTTTTTTCTAGGTTTATTTGATGTCTTTGGTGCGTTTGTCACTTTCTGAAGGGTATATATCATTTGTCTAGCAA
This sequence comes from Whitmania pigra, assembly GCA_021613335.1. Taxonomy (NCBI): domain Eukaryota; kingdom Metazoa; phylum Annelida; class Clitellata; order Hirudinida; family Haemopidae; genus Whitmania; species Whitmania pigra. The sequence continues at coordinate 1,752,465 of JAJTWR010000266.1, forward strand.
TCTTTTCATAGCAATCGTTCAGCAGTCATTGTTCTAAACGGTCTCCTGTTTTGTAAATCATGGATTTTGTTTTACTTTGATTTTTCATTGTCCTTAAATCCAATCATTCCTGTGAAGTTCAGTACATCTAGTCTCAGCACATAACAGGTTTATTTTTCTGTTTCCTCTTGAGTGGAATGTTTTTGAAACTGCTTCAGAAATCTTCGAACACTTTGTCTGTTTTTGGAAATCAACTGACATATCAGATCATCTATTAGTTATTATATAAGTGATATCTAACAAAGGCAGTTTTATTTTTGAAGTTATTTTGTTTTTTTGAATTAAATGACTTTTCGTTTGAAATGCATCTCGTGTATTCCATTGGAAAAATGAAATTCAAATTTATTTTAATCTCGTTTGTTGGAGCTGGTGACTTAGAAGGTGATATGTTTACAAAATCTCGTTGATAGTATGTTTTTGGGAACATGGCATGTTTGGCTGACATTCACACCAGTAATGGACGATAGTAACCCTTATTGAGCGGCTTTTCTCCTCTGTGAGATTTTTGCAGAATAGCTAGAGAATGGGATTTGGGTGGTTGATCCAAAATTATTCTGCTTCACTGATTTTGAGGCTTACCAGATACTTTCTTATCCCACTTCCTTCTTGTTATCATCTCCCCATTTCACGTCTCCCTCGTTTATTCTCAAACAGTAGAATTGGTGATTTACGAAGGAGATTAAGATGGTATTAATTTTAGTAAAACATGAGACAATTGTGTGCCTCTTGGAGGTTAATGGTGGCTGGTCATTAGCCATTTTTGTGAATTTGAGCTCGAATGTATGCCGCAAAGTGAATCTAATTGAAGGTTTTAGCATAACATCTCAAGCTCGAGGAGTTGTTGGAATCATAGATGTAGCTAAACTTACCAGCTTTTAGGCATCAGGTTAAACAAACGGACGTAAACAGCTAGATCATCAATTTAAAGTTCGTGCTTTTATCTGACACCAATATTTCAAATATTTTGCCATTTTTGCTGTTGCAGAATAACTTCGGCAATTTGTTAGATTATTCAACTGCGAATGTTGTAGTACCACATTAAGGGGTTGAAAACGGACATCCGGGCAAACCATTCAACATGTTTCTCAGACGTATCCCACAGATTAAAAGACAAACTACTCTCAAATGTTCTGCAAGTCCTTTTTATTAAGTCAGATTTGTGCCCTCATCCTCCATCTGAATATTGGAAGCGAGCACGAGCAACATGTAAAAGCTTTGCAAACAATTCGATAGTTTCGATTCTGTTTCATATAAGCACTTACAGAGCAAGCAAGCAACTGTAAACAAAGATTATCATGAAAAATTGCCAATGACTAGGACTGAGATCTTAAAAAACTTAGACAATTGCAGTATTGGGAATAAGGATTGCCTGAAGTTGTTCAAATCTTAAGTTTAAGTAATAAAAAAAAGCTTTTTAAACATAAATTGGACATGATCACTGCTTGTGAATTATAGCACATGAAAGGTACATACAACGGCATGACATGTAATATTTATTAATTCTTTATTTAATTTATTTAAATATTACTTAATTTATATTTATTTAAATAATAAAGCAAAATTATTTGATTTGTAAAATAAATATTGTTCAGCAGGAGCATGAAAAATGCATGAATTTAGTGGGTGATCACATGCAGAGTACTTCTGGAAAATGTCAATGCTGGTGCAAATGACAAATTATTTTTCCATACTGCGAAGAATGTGTAAATTTACAATCACAAAACTCAGATTAGGTTGTAAGAAATTAAGTTTTTAAAAAATCTGGAAAAGGCAGTGACCTGTCACTGAAACACTCTACGTGCATTTGTGGACAGTGATTTGGGGCCCACTTTACTCTGCACGAGAAGGACAGACTCTCTCGAATCGGCCCGGCCTTCGACCCTTGGCGAATAAAGGGTCTGAGCAGATCGTAAATGCCAAAGTCTCTGGGGTCACTGACCGCAAGAATCCATGTGCTGCAGGAGTTTATAGTGTTCTGTGGAGGCTTTGAATGCCCTGAAACATGCAGGGCATCTAAGGATCTCATCCGAGCCAGCTGAACTGCTCCTTTCAGCCTGGCTTGTTTGGGTGAAATCATTCAAATATCTGTTTGGTGACTTTGGACTGTTGGATGTACTGGAAGAATGTGGCATGACTCTGATAATAGATGGCGTTTCAGAGTTCACGAGGTCGCTGTTTCTTTTCGGAGTTAAAGGTGAAGGTCTTTTTGGATTGTGGTAATCGGGTTCGGGCAATTTTTGGACGATTAGGAAGCTTTCATCATTAATGGGCTTGAACATTCTACCCCTCAACTGAACCTCTTGGTTCTTTTGGCCATCAAACTCATAAGCTGCTTGTCCTTGAAACTGTTTACTGATTGGCTCCTGTTCACCCTGAACTGGTTCATGCTTTCTAACAATTCTTGACATAATGTTCTTTAAACTTTTGGCCTTTTCATTTCCTGAGTCGTTTTTTAATTTGGATTGTAAAAGTTTTCTGTCAGTCTCGTACTTTGGGTAATCAAAGTCGGCAGAAGATGGTATTAGTTCGAAACTTTGTTGATCAAGCATTCCTTCCGAATTCAATATTGTGGGATTCTTGTTGAAGCAACCTCTTGAACACTAAATTGAAAATCAGTCATGCAAAATTAATTAATTTGTCGAATCATAATTGTTTAATGAGTCAGTCATTAACTTATACTCAAGCAAAGCAAATAAGCCTTCCATTAATTACATCCAAGTTCATTTTAAGACAACTTTATGTGTTAAAGTTACAAATAATGCTTAATATTTATGCATTTAATAAATTCACTATAAAAATAAATAATTCTTGCCAAATCAGAGAGCTCTTGTTCTAATTTGATGACTCTGTCCTGAGCGGCTTCTCTGTCTTTCCTCTCCATCTGAAAATCTTCTTTGTATGTTGAGAGTTGTATCCCCAAGACAGAGACTTGAGTCATTAGATTCTTTATCTTTTTTTCTAACTACAAGCAATTGAGATATTGTAAAAAAAATTCATGTTTAGTATATGTAATTGTTATAACATATTAACAAAGCAACTAAATATGCCTTACAGTGGAGTAATTTATAGGATGTTGCAATAGGGTAATTTAATGGATGTTTACCTCACTGTTCTGGGACACCACTTCATTTTTCTCGAAATTGTCATACTTGAGGTCGCCTCTACATCGACACTTTTTAAGGAGGTTCTTGTGTATTTCCAACAAATGTTCATATTTTTCTTGTAGACAGTCTTTTTCTTCTTTGACTCTAGTGAGTTCTTCTGATAATAGTTGCATTTGTTGGGAGGTCTACAAGCACAAACGATAAATTAAAACTCAATATCGATACGTAAACTTCATGTTGTGCTTAAGCTCAATCTAATTCATGATCTTATAATATTCTAAACAGTGCAATCAGACGTAATGACCTCAATAAAAAAAACTAATAATCTGCTTGTGATCATAGTTTTAAGTTTTAAGATCTCTACAAATATTTCAAAAACAATCATTTACACGAGAAAATTTTGAGACCAACATCCATTAAGACGCAGAAACCAAGAGCTCGAAAACGGGGAGTTCTTAATCTTTATGAAGCCCAAATCGTAAAAACCAGACCTACAGGCCGACAATTAGTGTTTCAACCTCGAGGCGCATGTCCGTATTTTACGCATTAATGGGGTGGAGGGAAATAACGATCTTTAATCAAACGTTAAAACTGATTATTAAAAAAAATTACTATTTACTATTATTCTGACGTTGGATTTGGTGTTTTCACTGCTTTATTTCAAATCGATATCAGTTAGGGTCTATTTTTTGTAAAGCCTTATTTTGAAGTAACAAAAATAACAAAACGAAAAAATTGCAGCGTCAGTTAATCGATAATTGCGCGTTCAAGATGTAGGATAGTTTCAAGTTTTACTAAAAATGTAAACAATTTCTAAGGTATAACCACATGATGGAAATGATTAATTCTATATTTCGCAATCGGGAATCAAATGAAGATGAATGTGATCAATCGACTCGAAATATCTTAATTGTTGGGCGTAAAAGTAAGTAAAAGATCTGAGATCCTGAATGAGAATTCTAGACCGTTTTATTTCCTACCCTCCCTCAATAATTCAGTCAATAAATAACGCCACCAGGTAATTTTTGTATTATTAAAAAAGACTAATAACATGACAAAAATGACCTTAATACATAACGTAAGCAGGTGTAACTCAAAGAAAAAAGTGACACATCAACATTTATTTAGTAGTCAGCAGTTAGTATTTAGTAGTTAGTTATTTAGTAGTCAGAGTTAAAAAACAACAGTAATCTCGAGAAAAACAAATTAATTGTAATAAACAAAATCAAAAATAAAATCCTATTGGCCTCAACTCCTCGGACGATTGTTTTATTTCGTGATTCGTAGACGTAATATTGAGCAGACCTAATAAATATTCAAATATTTTAAAATTAAGAGCAGACTCATTAATAATTTAGAAGAATAATGGCAGTCTTCTGTTGCACATCACAGCCTGAGGGCGTCGCCGACTCAGTCAATTCGACCTCATTCCTCAATAGGTCGTTGTAGTGTAAATAGAAAAAAATACCGGCTTGAAACGTCCCTTTTTGTTTGGGCCGGGTCCTTCAGTTATTCCACTCGCACGTGAATTTCTGTTACTAATATTTATCGAAATCCGGATTATTTTTACGATCTCGTAGTTTACTTTTTTTTTTAGGCAAGCGTTATGATCTCTGTTTTAGTTATTGGAATGGTTTTTGTTCCGTGGGCGTCTTCAGGTTTGTTACTTTCTAGCATTATTATAGATTTGTAAGGGAAATTTGATATTTTGTACGACTTTACAGTGGCCCTAGGTAAGTGCGGCGATAAGAATTATGAATGCAAAACTAGCGGAAATTGTATTCCAAGCCATTGGCTATGTGACGACGAAGTTGACTGCCCCGACGGAGATGATGAAATAAACTGTTCAATTGGTTGGTTTAAAGGTTTTGGGAGATTTTGCCATTTTATATTTTTCTACAAGTCTTAGCATGTTATAATGTAGTTTAAGAAACCTTTGATAAAGCATTTTGACATATAAAACTTAGAAATCTAAAAAAAGTCATGTGTTAGTTTTTTAATTAAAGATTTTGTTAACATTTCTTTTAGCTTTTGAATTAAAAAATGTTACAATAGAGTGTCCCAAAGAAGAATTCAAGTGTTTGAATGGTTCTGGGTGCATAAAAAATACTTGGAGGTGTGATGGGTCAGAGGACTGCAAGGACGGATCCGATGAAATTGGATGTGAAGGTTGATTTGACTGGAAATATATTTTCTTCAATTTCTGTTTACATTATCAAATATATTTGGTTATAGGTTTAGTAACTGGCATTATTGTTAATATCTTGAGAATGCTTGAGTTAATGTAATTTATGGTAAATTCTAATTTATCTATAGGAGGTTTAATTAACAGTGAAGCATAATTTGACTAAATTGTTAAGTTAATCAATGTGCTGATTCACGAATCATGCCATGTTACTTGCTATTTAGTATTTGCACTTGTTGCTCTTTGTTGCATCAGCCATTTAAGGATATGTGCCTTTCAGTTCACAAAAGTGATTTTATTGCAATTCTGAAACCTTATTATTTTAAGTGATATGATATTATTATTATTATATTACTTTAAGAGACATATAAAATACATAACATACTTAACGATACAAATTTAACTAATTATATTGGTTATTAATAGCAGCATGATTGTGTTCAATAGAGAGTTTTTCTTTCCAGGAAACAGTTTCTGTTCTGGAGATCACTTCAGTTGTGGCCCTCAAAAGCCCTGCATAGCCATTGATTCAACATGTGATGGGCATTGGGACTGCCCCAACGGAGAAGATGAGGATCTTGAATTTTGTAATTTTATTATTTAATTATTTACTGTTTAGTGTTACTTAATGATGGTTTTATTATTAATTAATTTAGTGTTTAATGTTACTTGATAGTTTTATTATTTATTAATTTAGTGTTTAATGTTACTTGATGATGGTTTTTCTCCTGTACTCGTTTTTTTTTAAGAAAGGTGTTTTAAAGTTCAGAGTCATTCTATTGAATATTTAGTTAAACATTATTGAGTATCTAATTAAACATTACTGAATATTTAATAAAGCATAACTATTGTTTTGATTATCGAGCATGTAAAATGAATTCAACTCCGACGTTGCTTAAATAATTATGCAATCGAACGTAGGTTCAAACAGGACATGTAAGGAGTCGGACTTTAAATGTGAGAGCAATCCCTACTGCATCAGCAGGAGATGGGTCTGCGACGGCAGCTGGGATTGTGGAGATGGATCGGACGAGAAGAATTGTGGTGAGACGAATTGCATTTCACCTTGCAACTTGTTTTAATATGTTTTCATGTACGTATATAATCATTATCATTTTTATTGTTATTATTATTGTTATTGTGTAAAAAATATTTCTCATATATTTCAAACTAAGTCGATTAATGGCTCTTATCGGAGGATTTGTGATTCCGGTAAACTCCAACTTACGAATTACTGAGTCTTCTATTTAAAACAGGTTGCCTAGATGGAATAAGTTCTTTCATAATAAGTTCAGTAGTAATCAGAGGAGTTTATGTTCAATGTTAACGAATGCAGAGGTATTGATTGAAAACTCTCTTGTGCATATTAATATTGGTTTGTATTGTTAGTACATTTACAGCCAAGTTTTTAGGAAATGACTTATGTGCTTAGTGTGTTTATAGTTCCTAATAGGCTCAGATTGCTCTCATAATGGGTTTATTTATTTTGCATTATGTTTATTTTCATAACGATTTTCTTTATTAGCAATTTTCTTATGGTTTTTAATCATCCAAAAAATCCATGAAACTATTTTTGGTGGAGTAGTAATGGCCTCTATAATATAAATTTACAAATAAATATATAATGTGGAAATTATTCTATGTGAAGAATTATGGTGAATTTCTCCTAAAGCTAATTAGGGGTATTTTTTGTAGATTTATAGAATTTAGTGATGACTAAGCTATGATTCACAGCTTCTAGTTTAAGAAGAACTTAAAACTAAGTTCCTCGAAATAGTTTGGAATTTCTGAGTTTTGAAAATTTGAAATTTTTAATATCTGCTTCTCTGTTGATCAATTGAGCTACAATATGGCTAAAGAAACCTTACTGACAATAGAGCTTTGAGAAAATCAACTTTTAATGTTCAGGTATCTTGGAATGTGGGGATAACAAGTTCACTTGCTTGAAGAATTCTCCGAGATGTGTCGACCTCGAAGTCGTATGCGACGGAGTGGACGATTGCAGTGACGGTTCCGACGAGATCCACTGCAACTCCTCGTCGATCATCCACTGTCCTCCCGACGAGGGTCTGTGCGAGGCGGACAAGAGCTGCATTCCTCTGACTCACTTCTGCGACGGCAAAGCAGACTGCCCGGATGAAATGGATGAGATGGATTGTAAGGGTTGACTGGTTTCATTAATCGGTCGATTTGTTTTGTAATCTCATCTTGGAGTATTCTGAATATATTTAAATTCTAAGTTATATTCTGAATATCTAAAGTTGACATCTCATAATATTTTATTATATATTTAATAAATTGTTTGAAAATATTTATACAGTGATTGCCTGTTTTTAACTGGGAATTATTTATGATACATTGTGAAATGTTTTTTGAAATTTGAAAATATTTTTAGGATAACTTTGCCTTAATATTTATGTCAAGAACTCAAGATTTATTTATACATATTTAATATGTAATGTACTTTTCAGATTATTTTTAGTTTACGGACTAAAAAAACGAATGCTAAAGTGGAAATTCTGTTGTTTCAGGTGATGAAATTAATTGTTTACCTGAGGAATTCAAATGCCTAGCAAGCAAGACATGCCTCCCAAACTGGATGGTATGCAATGGAGAGATCGAATGCCAGGATGGTTCGGATGAAAGATTCTGCGTCTCTTCTCCAGGTATTTTACCCTCTCCTTTCATCGTTTAGCTGCCATAACAAATTGTGATCAAAATGTGATACAAATTATCATAATTAATCTACACTATGTATGCCCATGTATTCCTATGTGCTGTTGAAACGTTATGTGGTTAATATGTTGAAAAGTAATGGACAACCGATCTTTAGTTACACTGGATTGACATTTTCCCAGAAAGAATTTAGAATTACTGCAAAATGCATGAGTTGCTGATGAATTGCTTTAAAAATATTACAGCTCGCTCTTGTGACAAGCAGAAAGAGTTCAATTGCACTGGTACCAGTGACTCCATATGTGTATCAAACCACAAGTTGTGCAACGGTTACGGGGACTGTCCGAATTCAGAAGATGAGACTGATGCCATCTGCTTTAACAAATGTAAGGGGGATTAGTGGTGGACCCAAATGTAATGTGTGGTATTAAACTTTATGTTATTATTTTATTTAGTTATCAAAATTATTCGAAAATTGTTAATGTTGATTTTGGTATATTTTTGGTTATTTGATATTATTAATATTAATATTATTATTATTATCATTATTTTCTTTTCCTTGAGCAGCATTGTGCAATGTGCCTTGCAAACATGGCCGCTGTGTTGTGTCTGGTGAAAAGGCCAAATGTGTTTGCAACAAAGGCTTTGAGTGGTCAACAGACAGCCATTCGTGTCAGGGTAACAGTTCTTCATTCATTTTTTCATTCATTTCATCACGTTCATACTTCATTACTCATTTTAGCAAAAGAAAAAAAAACGTTATCCTAAATGTTTAACTTATCAATAAACTATTAAAATAAAATGCATTCGTCCAGATGTTAACGAATGCTCGTCGTACGATGCTTGTGGCCAAATTTGCATCAACAAGCCAGGAGGATTCAAGTGCTCTTGTCTTCCGGAATACGAACTTGATGTCTTAAACCATCGGATGTGCAGAGCCAAAGGTTGGCATCTCTGCTTTGACATCTTTGCTTTTTGGTCGTGCATAATTGTTCGCAGTAATAGAAATTGTTCGATTTAATGAATGCTGTGAGCTTTGGCTTCAAGGGCTGTCGAACCTGACATTGAACGTGCCCATTTTCAAGGGCTACGAAGATGATGGTAATGCAAGCCCAGTATTGAACATAGTAGCTAATGATGTGATGATATTGCCATGTTATCATTCTAAATCTCATCACTTGCACAGATGGACAACCACTTCTTCTGTTTAATTCTGGAAAGGAATTGAGATACCTGGAGTTGAGGAGTCACAATTACGAGCATCTAATGACCCTTGGAGGTCAAGTGAAAGCTTTTGACCTCGATGTCAGAACAAATGACATCTTCCTCTCAGATTACACCTCAGGTTCCATTTACAGGTTTGAAGAATTTTATTTGTAACATTTGTTTTATTTGTTAATGTTTGTTTGACATCATTATTATTATTATTATTATTATTATTATAAACTGATTTTCAGTTTTGGGGTGGTATTCTGATATGATCTGTCTCAGTAATTTGGTCTCTGTTTAGAAACTAGTTTGGAAAAAGTATCTTGAACGTTTAAAGATACTTTTATGATCACTGTGTGATGGAATAGACATGCTTAGGCTCAGCACAATTTTTTTAAGCTATTAAGTTCAAGTTATGTTTTTGTAAATAACAACAACTTAAATAATAAAAACAAATTTGTTCTAGAGTCAAAAAGAACCACCCTAGCGAGCCAAAACTCATATGGAAAGGTTTTGAGCCGCAAACCGTGGAAAGCATGTCTTATGACTGGGTGCACAAGAACCTGTACGTCGTCACGCACCATCGCATTGACATGCTGCACCTGGAAAGCAGGGATGGGGCTGTTTACTTTAAAAATATAGCCAAGTGTTCAGCAGAGCATCATTATCACGGAGCGGTCGTTGATCCGAGGAAGGAGAGAAAGTCTGTAGAGAATTATTTCTTTTCTTTGTTCACGTCACTTGCTTCGATTTTCTCATCGTCGACATTGTAATTTTAATCTTTTGCAGTCATTTGTATTGGATTTACACTGGACATAATGCAAGTATTGTGAGGTCTTCACTAGATGGCAGTCTGGTTTCCACATTCATTGATTCCAACATGCTGAGCCCAGTCAGTCTCACCATAGGTTGGTAATAGTTAATTGCTTTTAATTAATTGAGCTCAAAGGTCGTTGGAGCGTGACCTTCTCTCGCGTTAGTAATTTTCATTACGTCTGTTATTAAAAATGATTGAATTGAAATTGTCAGATTTTGAGAGCGACTCCCTCTACTGGATGGACTCCAAGTATTTTGCGATATTCAGACGGAGCCTGAACCTCGATGACACTCGAATTGACAACGTTTTCTCGTCCTATTCATATCTGAGACAACCCCTTTTCATTGACTTTTTTGAGGTTAGTTTGATGTAATTCTTAGCAATTAACCTGAATGCTGAATGCTACACTTTTGCATTTTGCCATGAAATGTTTGAGCTTGTTTTCAGTGATTGGTGATATATTATAGTTATATAATAATCATTAAATGTGTCTTTTAGATATGTTATAGTTGGTCAAATAATCATTAAATGTGAAAATGTAAAAAAATGAAATGTGTCTCTTAGAGTCACTTGTTCTGGTCACTGATGGCTGGCAGGATTCACAGGCTCGACATAACTTCACAGCCATCAAACCCCTTTAATAAAACCACTGTAACCCTCAAAGATGGACTGAATCATCTGTCTGTTGTGAAGGTTGTTCATGCTCTGAGGCAGCCCATAGGTAAACATTTCAGAATCCTGCATTTTATTAAATGATAAAGAAAACAATTTTTCTAGAATTTATTTAAACCACATCTCCATTTCAATTAATCTTGAAAAATCTTGCAGTGGAACATGATGTCTGCACCAATCACAAGTGCAGCCACATTTGCCTGCCTGATCCCCGCAACAAAGATGCTCACATTTGTTTGTGTCCTGATGCTGTGCTTGGCTCCAATGATGGATTCCAACTGGATGCTGATGGGGCAAAATGCCTACATTATTCATCTCACAAAAGTATGTCTTGGTGCTTAAACATTAAACAGTTTAGCCAGATTTTTCCTTAGTTTTCAAACTTTTTAGTTTGTTTAGTGTTGCTTCAGTAATTGTTCTCTAGACAAAATGCATTATTTCACTTGACTCCGATTGACTTAATATGAATTTAATCAATCCTTCAATCACTTGTAACGTTTGTAGCATTTCTCAAAAGAAGCTCGGCTAGTTTGGCTATTGGGATAATTGTCACGCTCGTCATTGCCGTAATTCTGGTTAGTACTTTTCGGCAGCCTCGTACAGGATGACCCACATGCATTTGATGGAATGCAAAATTTGTTTCTCAAGGTGACAATGATGATAAGGAGGAAAATTAGGAGGCAGAACATCAAAGCCATGAACTTCACAAACCCTGTTTATAGGAAGCAGCAGACAGATGATGACTTTGGCATCTTTAAGAACCAATCACTCTCTGCCTCCGAACTGCTACAAGTTGGTTGACCCAAAGCTTTTTTTTTAAAGTTTAAAATTTATTTCACTTTAATTAACTAAATTCGTTTGCTTCAGATATCAGAAACTCGAAATCCAAGCGAAGCCGCTTCCAGGTCCGAGCTAGTGTAATTAATCTCGATGTCATTTATGGTTTGATAATCCATCCTTTCTCACATTATCCTTTATTTGTTTCCATGCTCTCTGTGATGGATGACAATATCTGGTTATTCCATTGTTTTGTAAATTACTGATTTTCACACATATAGCAGGTATTGAGGGATGTGGGTTCCTGTAATTGTCCAATATTGAGATAACACTGATGCACGACATTCTCAGTGCCCCTGCAAGCTGAGTCTGTTCTAGCTTCCAGTTTTACTTGTCAATTTCAGTTTCAACGAGAGTCTGATCTGCCCAAGCTCTTGTGATTGTTACCACGTTGAATCTCAGTTTAATTTTTATGTGGATTTGCCTTGTTTAGGTTCACTGCATGGCTACTCACATCGATATCTTAGGAGAGTTAATTTATTTGTTTTCTTTTGTGTTAACATCTTGCAGCAGCTTAATTTATTTTGGACCTGCTCTGCTAAGCAGTTTTTTTTTCCATCTGACTTTGGATGCTTAGCTTCATTGTACCTGTCAGAAATGATGCTATCATGTTGAAGAGTGCCAAAGTGACTCTTCATTCTGTCTTTAGGTTATTCTATAGACTTTATAGATGGATATTTCATTAACTTAATTTAATGCCTTCCAAAAAAAAATTTGCAAGTCAAAGTGTTTTGAATTTATATTAGGCAGATTACTTTGGCTCCTTTACCCCAGTCTTATATATAGACTTTTATGCGTAAAAGTGGAGATAGTTGTAACATTCTAATTCTGTGAGTGTCTCATAATGATTTGTTGAAGCCTTGGAAGTTAGGAATTTGAGAATTTTTACTAGTAACTAGGCAGTTTTGTATTAGTTCCGTGGTGCACCTCTCCATGTTTCCTGGACTAAAATTTTGTGTGATTATATTTAAAAAAAACGTGCAGCAAAATGATTCCAATAATCACTCAAAAAAGGTAAATAGTTGAATATAAAATTTAGCTGAAAATATCTAAAAAAAAATCCCAATAGGATTTTAAAGTCACTCTCATTGATCTTAGGGTGCTTAATGCATCAAAGACCTGGAATGTACAGCATTTCACAACGTTGCTCTGAACTGAGTGACCTGAACTATCACAGCTGCTTCACACAAAATTTACACTGAAAACTATTGGGTCACTGTCCATAAATCATTTGGCACTGCATGTCTTTTATCCTTGTTGCATGCTTGTCAATGGCTGAGGACATATAACTGACCACTTCCTCATCTGTCATAGTTGAAGGTTCGATTATGAAAGGATGAGCCAGTAGTTCCACGTATGTAGCACGTGTTTGGAGATCTTTGTTGAGGCTAAAAAGTAAATAGGTTGATGAAGAGACATTTATTTGATGAGTTCAGTTAATTGGCGACCGGAGCACAATTAGGCATGTCGCAAGGAATATAATGCAAACAGCAAAAATGGATGAATGACTTGCCACTTTTCAATGAAATCTTCAAAATGAGAACTAAAAACTCCTGCTGGGAGTCTTGGTGGTGGGCCTTTGACAACTTCTAGAATTTGGCTAAATAGAAGATTGTGCCCCTTGTATGGGAATTCTGCAACAGCCAACTCCACCTAAAAAGAAAATCAAACACGATTAGAATTACTTTTCAATCTTTTTCAAAAATCAAAAGTTTGTCTTTTGCTCAAACCATTGTTATACCAAGGCTCCATACATCAGAACGGATCCCGTAAGTCTCTCTACCCTCTACCATATCTGGGTTTATTCTCTCAGGCTGAAAACAGAGTTGCAGTGCAAAATAATTAATGTAAGATGTAAGCCGCAATTATTTAGATGCGGATTCGTCTTATAATTGTTAATAATTCCGAATAATGGCGCGAAGAATACAAAGAACTAACAGGCATATAAGGCTTGCAACCTACAGCCATAGTTGTGACTAAAGAGTTCCGTAACTTCCCACATATCCCAAAGTCGCACAACTTGATTTGGCCTTTCCGATTGGCAAGTATATTGGATGGTTTCACATCTCTGTGAATGATTGCGAGGTTGTGCAAGTGATGTAGAGCGTTCACCACCTGCCACAAAATTAAATTAATATAACTTTTTGAGCTTAAATGAAGCTTTTGTAGATTAGTGGAATCTAAGTCAGATAGAAAATCTCAAATGCTTTCAAACTGAACTTCAAATATATAGGAAGGTAATAAATGCTATTATACTGAAAAGTTAACAATTAATAATTATTCACCGCTGTCGAGATTCTCTTTAAAATTTGTTCGGGCATTTTTTCACCCTGCTCTTTCATCGCTTTGTACAAAGTATCTAATGAGACATCCATCAGCTCCATACAAATCCAAAGTTCTCCCTTCGAATAAAAATAATGTCAGCTGATATATTAATATCAAAGAAACTAAAAAGGATGTGGAAAATAGGAATACTGATACATTGATTCATGAAAATAAATCAGCTTAGACAAAAGGTAACACGAGAAAATGACAATTACCTGCACAGTAACAATTGTAAAACAAAAATGCTAAACTGATGTGCCAACCTCCCAGAAGAGAGAGCAATAGAAGCCGACTAGGAAAGCACAGGCATTTGTTCCCATTGAAACTTCAAGCTCTCTGAGTGACCTTGTTTGATTGCCGCATTCATCAGGAAATGAGCTATATTGGATTTTCTGGTTCAGAACAATTGAACTCCAATTACTTCAAAATCTTTGACACATTTGGGAATTATTTAATTACTTTGACAGCCATCACCAGGCCGCTTGGCACATGTTTAGCTTCGTAAACGCAGCCAAACTGTCCTTTACCGACCATCTGGGGCTTCAAAATAAATTCGTCTACTTTTACTTCGTAAACTTTGCCATCAACTTCAATGGTGCTGGCTTTCTTTGGAATGGCAGGTAATCTGATGATCAAGCCAATAAAACTTAACACGTCTTCTTTAAAAGTACTGCAAAACTAAATCGAATTCTTAAACTAACACAGGCATCACTCACACCAATGGTATTCTATCAGAAGCAGCATAAGAAATCAAGCTTCTGACATTAGATAAATCAAATTTTGAGCAAAACTCTCGAAATTTCAACAAAACTTGTTCTGAGTAAATGTTTTGCGTTAACAAATAATCTACTGAAATCTGCTTTTGATCCCGGACCGCTATCCGCTATGCAGTTACATAAACAATCAGAGGGATGGTTCGGGCGTTTTAATCCGCCCGAGTGGTTAAGTTCCACACTCAAGGAATTTTGAAAAATGCTTATGTCATTCAAAAGAACATTAAGCAACATGTAAAATATTTTTGGATTAAGTTTGGATCATAAGCACAACTTAAAATCCCAGTAACCCAAGTACAACCGGAGCACTACGGGGATTACATCTGATTAAAATTCTTAGAAATGCATCGTCATAAAGGCCTCATTTTTCAACTTGAACAAAATTTTCTCAAAGCGTCCTACCGCGTTTAACACGCATCGACATTCAGTCCACTGATAAACTCGAACAATTTTAAACTCTTATCTCAACAAAAATCAGCTACAAGAGTTGCTCGAGTGTTGACACAACCAAGGGTTGGAAATCGATAATGTAAAGTGTTTTCTTTCCCACCTATGGACTGTGACCACAAGATAAGTTTGATTGAACCGATCAGCAAAGCACTTTTTTAAACATGATCAAGAATAATAATAATAGTTTATTTGTATGGCGCCTTAAGCATAGCGTCAGAGACGCCTCGGTTCTTGGAGGGATAGTTTGAAGAGGTAGGCCGAGATTGAGCGTGGGCTGTGACCGCATAAGAGAAGCCTCGGTTGACTATGGATGATTTATGAACCGGTTGATGAAGATGAATCGTAGATGAGCGGATGCGATCGGGGAGTGTGGCGGTGGCGAATGAGATGATAGAGATAGGGGAATTGGATTAAGGTGTGACAGGTAAGCAAAGACACTTTGTTAATGACGCGGTGATATATGGATAGCCAGTGTAGTCGCGTCAGGGCCTCGGAGCTGTTAAGATTACGATCAAGGAGAACAAGTTTAGCTAACTTGTTTTGGAAGAAGTTCTTGGTCTAGTTTTTAAGAAAACACTGAGCTTCTCCAATCCCATTTCTTTTTACAAATTAGTTCATATATAGCACAGCGTCAAAATGATGTGTGAATACAAAATCAGACCACAAATTATAATGGCATTCGATAAAGAGCAATTATATCCAAATAATCTCAAAAGATCTAGAAATGTCAATCTGCCATGCGCAATGAACCAAGGTAAGGGTCCTCTTGATGTAAATAAACAACTTCATGCATACTCAATCAGGCTTTAATTGGCTTAGCGACAACAAATAACAACTCCAGGCTAGTGTCGTGTGGCTG
This sequence comes from Whitmania pigra, assembly GCA_021613335.1. Taxonomy (NCBI): domain Eukaryota; kingdom Metazoa; phylum Annelida; class Clitellata; order Hirudinida; family Haemopidae; genus Whitmania; species Whitmania pigra. Next base: position 1,768,411 of record JAJTWR010000266.1, read on the forward strand.
ACTGGCAAATGATGAGCCATGCAGGAGAGGGATGACAACGTTGTCAAGTGCAACCAAACATTCATTGCTGAGCTGCGAGCCATTGATCCCGGCTTCGTATCCGATCTAAAATAAAAGAAGCGTTAGCATTAATAACTCCTTAGTGGAAATGTTAGCTGATATGTAACCTGATCTGGGCTAACTTTTACTCTGAGAGTCAACTTAGAAAGCAATGGAGGAAAGAGAAAAGCAATGTAAGGAGTCAGACATTTGCAACAAGAGGAGGCCAGCAAGTCTGAAAACCTTTCAATTTCAGGCCTGAGGGTTGGGGAGGCACAGGATGGATTAAGAAAGAACAGGCCGGTCCAAATGAGGACAAAACCTTCCTCTGATGTTGCATAAACATTCGAGGTGTGAATTCTCTTGTGCTCCAATTGAGATAAGTTGAGCTTGTCGATGGGACTCTTAATACTAGACGAATAAAACCAAGACAAGTTGTTTAAACATTGTAGAATAAAAATTAAGCGATTAAAAAGTTGTAAGTTCTCCTGAACTCCAAGCCATCCATCTACTCACTCCGAATTCTTCTCAACTCGTTCTGAAAACCACTTCAGGGCCACCACCCCCTCAAAAGCTCCCTCCCCACCTGGGGATGAGGGAAGCGTTCGTGAGGAAAGGCCGCAATCTATCGTAAAGTCATCGGCCGTGCCGAGGGACTGCTTGAGTGCTGCCATGTCCTCGGGTGTGATTTGAACCATGAGGCCATCCTCTATGATGCTCATTTTGGCTTTGTAGCCCGAGGCTGCCTTCAGAGCTCCATTGAAAACCACAAATGATGCCCCTGTAACTAGAAACGACTTAATTCGTTAGTGATAGTCATAAATAATTAACATCAGTTTAGGCTAAAAAATAAAATCGATTGGCTTAAGTTAAGCCATTTAAAATGTAGGTTTTAAAGGTTATCAATCAAATTTAGAAATGGTTAGTTCAAGAGGACTTTCTACCACTTCGAATCTTTCCCTGAATGTTCATGGCTTGGGTTTGATAAGATCCTTCAGCATTCTGCGAACAAACAAGATGCGAATCTGCTGTGAAACTAAAATTTCCAGCCAGTGCCAGGACGTGGTCGTCGCTGTTGGAGAGAGCCTTCAATACCTAAAAATTGAATTAATATAATATAATTAATACAAGTTTATTTGTATAGAGCCATAAATGCAAGCGTCAGGGGCACCCAGCCATTTATATAGCGCAGCGTCCAAGGGGTGCTTTGTGGCGGTTCAGGCTGGGTCGTGAACACGAACGTTAAGGAATTATTTGTAAACGAAAGGTCTCAAAAAATAATCCTGCAAAGAAGAAAATACTTGATGGTGCTTGTATCTTGGTAAAAAAATGGTGGTGAGCTTCTCTTCAACATGGATGGCCATGTCCTCAACAGCTGAAAGGGAGTACTGGAAATTTCGAAAATCTGCCAACAAGTTCATGATGGTGTGTCCGATCTCTCCATAGACTGGGGCTCTGTCCCTCACACCAAACAGCGGACAAGGGTAATCTAATCAAACAAAGAATAATGGGCAATCAAGCAAAGAAGAATTAGTTATCTAGTTAAACAAAATGTTTTTTAAGGCACCTTAAAATAACAATTAGAAAAAATAATTTAACTGTTTTTAAGAAAAAGCACATTATGATAGAAGATAAATGCACCTACATCTGAACTCTGCTCCAAGTCTGAAAAAGAGACGTAGTGGAAAGGCCCTTGCCCAGGTAAGTTCCACCTGCTTGATGAAGATACCAAACAGGAACGGGGAATCGGGCAACAGAATGTTTTGAACGCATTGAATGGTCTGGTTAATGAAGAGGAAGCCACAGATCTCTTGGCTGTTGCTCATTGGTAGGATGATTGATCCCATGTTTTGGATTGGTGTGCCTAAAATAAAATTTCTAATTTGTTTCTGCCCTTACTTCTCAATTACAAAGCACGAGAATGATATGATGACGAAATGTTCAAAGAGCACTTAAAAGGGAAACAATGAAATTAAACTAAGTAAAATTGCACCCAGGATATCGAAATAATAATTATAATAACAATTTTTATATTATTGAGATGAAATTTAAATTTACATCACACAAAATTTGAATAAAACAATTTCTTAATCATATTTCCAAAGTTCTTACTGCAAAGCAATGAAAGCATGGAAAATGGGTGAACGTACCAGAGCAGGCAGAGGTATAAACAGCTGAAATGGCCTGGAAAATGTCAAGAGGAATGACTGTCTCTGATTGGTTGAATTCCATGAGGATGATGACGTCATCTTGTCCAACTGTACTCATCCCCTGACTGGTGAAGCACCACAGATCTCTTTTTGCACAACACATTTCTAAAACACCGATTGGCTATTGTGATTAATGCCTTAAATCTATCAAACTAATGAAATTATGGTGTGTAATATTTATTCTTATTTAACAATTATTGTATTTAATTATGTAGCAGGAATGATACCCATTTGGTCAACCAGCATGATTATTTACTATAGAAGATGTCCATGTTTAAATTAGTGCATAAAAGTTGACCATTCAATGACAATTATTTACAAAATCTAATCTTTAAATTCTTGTCACTCGATATACATCACCGAATGTTACTAATTGAAAAACACCAACTCTTGATGACTTTCACGAGAACTGTGAGGTTTGCATTGAGCCAGAACAAGACCGGGGTTTTATTGTTTTCTGTTCAACATAATCAAACTTCAATATCACATTGTGGATAAATCCACAAACGTATTTGGGGCATGGGGAAGTGTTACAGCAAACAAAAAAGGGGGCTCAACAGATGACTCTTTAAGATGTGTTTAAGGAAAAGCACCTAAAAACCGTTTAATATTCATAACCAAGCCAATCGTTGGCTCCTGCAGATTATGTGGCCAATCGTTTATTTATCTATTTATGACTCAGCTCCTCTGCCCAATAGATTTGCAGGTTTGTGGCAATTAAATTAAGATATCTGAATTGAGTGATTCAATTAAACAAAGATAAACTTTACACAATTGTCGTCACTCGTTACAAACTGAAAACTAATCCTAGAAAGCAACAAAATTTCCAGAAAGTAATCACAGACCATCAGTTGCCAATTTGAAGACCTCCTCGGGACTTTTTGATCGATCTAATACGTAACCTTGAGGAAATTAACATGCCAGTCATTTACCGCCACAAATTAAATGCAACAATAAAGCAATAATTTAAATTAATGTTTGTTGGATAATGTTCATTGAATAAACTACAAGGAAAAACAGAATAATAATATTAATAATATAAAAAAACTTTCATAATTCATAGTTCAACAGCTTGCCCAGGGACCTCGTTAACTATTAAAAAGGCAGCAATCATAACCACATGTTGGCAATGTAGTATAAAGCCATAAAAATTTCAACTCAATATATGTGTACTTGTTTTATTAAACATAATATCCAGAAACAAGCACATTGCAAAACTCGTTGAGCATTGGTATCATCACCATCATCATTGCCAAATGTTTACCACAACAGACCAAAATCCTGAGCAGAGTAAACGGCCAAAGGTGGCAAAGATCCCTCGGACCAGCCCGAAGTTGAACTTTGGTTGAAAACAGATTTTACTGGATTCAAAGATCCTGGTGCTGATGCAACTGAAAGTGGACTTTGCCTTCTATGAGATGATGAAGACTTTGCTGTTAAAAATCATTAAATATTATTATTAGTATTGAATTAATATATATATCAACATCAATCCACCAGTGAGTCCTAAGTAAATATGTTCAATATTTGTAACCAAATAAATAATAACTACAATGTTCATAAATATTCAAAGTAGCATAGCAAATAGGAGACCCACATGATTTTTTCTTTTTTGATCCACCACTCGATGCCCCTTCTGGCCTCTCGTCCAGGTGAGTGAGATCTCCACCTGGTCTTATGCCATCTGAAAACATCACCTGCTTGTTCTCTGAGGGATGTCTTGCCATGCCTTTGATGAGTAATTAAGGATGTTACTCACTTTTTACACTTAAGAAGACAACGTAATTATAAATTAGCAGATCAGTTTGCCTTCATCGTGACACAAAAAGTGAAACTAAGATATGATGACACTTTAGTTAAATTTCCAAACCTTGCTTTCTAAGAACACCAGTGGGCACCATGACTGGGGGCAAAGGATCAGAGGGAGTTCCTGCCTGGAGTGGTGGGGGAATGGTGGAGCAATACTCGCTCGAGTTGTTTGGGTTTGGACGAGAGGTTCTCGTAGGTATGGACATAGAGGAGAGCATATTTTGATAGCTAGAGGCTGTAAAATATTTTTCATCTTAAATTTTAAAGTCAGCAATTCTCTTTTTGGTGTGATTCCCTTTTTAAAAAACAAAGTGTGCCTATTGTTATGTTTTGGTGAGATTATTTACATAAGCAGAGGTGAATCTAGACAATTTTTGGGGAGTGGGTAGCTACTAATAAGTTCATCCAAAGTTGTAAATAATTTAAACAAATTTTTTTAAAATGTGAATTAAGATAGATTTAATTTATTTTTTCTTAGATTTTAAAAATTGTGGGAGGGGAGCATGGTCACTGTTTACAAAGCACTATAACATCTGAATGAATTGCTATCAGAAGTGTTAAAAGCTTAGCTTAATTTGAATCTAATCATAAATCCTTAGAAATGAAGAGCCAAAAAAAGACAAGAAGAAAATCAGCAGAGCAGTACAAACCTCTATTGAAGTCAACAAAACATTTGCAGCAAACCCGTTCCTCTTTCTTGTTCAGATATTCGAGCGGATATCTCACATTGCAGCACTCATTGCAAAATATCTGCCAAAAATTACGTGTAAACAAGTTTAACATGCATTGTAGAAAAAGAAAATAACGATAGACTCAAAACAACAACAACAACAAGGAAAAAAGTGAAGAGACCCTTGAATTCAATGATCATAGAGAAAAGTCAAAGTGAATCCTACAAGACAAACATAAATCATGAGGGACAAAAACTTGGAACTAACCAGGCCACAAGCCCTGCAATGGTGACGTCTTCGAAGGAAGGAGAAAGAAGTCTCACACTGGAGGCACTTGCTCGTCGAAGAATCCGGCAGCCAGGGAGGCGAGACCTTCCCCAAATCTGTGATCGGGAGGTCGATGTTCGAACACCGTGACGGGGCGTGGAAAAATTGGGGTTGCGTGAATTGCAACGACCCAGGATGGGTGGGTCTCGAGTGAGGATGACTGGAATGGGTGTGTGTTTTTCTCTCTGGCTGGCTGATTGCAGAAGATCTGTGAAGTTCTGGTATCGAATCACTCGGAACGTTTTGGCACGCTTCTTCGGGCAGGTTTCTTCGGATGCATCCTTCTCTGCTCAGTTGTTCCTCTAAATTGTTTGAAGATCCTTCAGAAGCCTCTCCATTTTCTGTGCAATCCATCTGCTGATCAGATTCAATCACATTATTTGAATGATGTGCAATGGAATCTTGAACTCTGGCTTCTGCAACATTATCTATTCCATTACAAAGATCATCTCCATCTTGAACCAGTGAATCATTTGCAGAGGCAAAAGCCTCCACAATCTTGGAGGTCAAGATCTTGGCCTCCAAGAATGAATCTCCTTTTGGGAGGTCATCCATTGTCTCCTGGTCATCACCATCAGATTTCAGATCTTCAAGAGATATCGCATCATTATCCAGAGGGATTTGTTCGAGTTCTTGTTCCAAATGTGGCAAGCAATTCTTGTGCTTGTTCAGTTCATCCAACAATAGCTTCTCCTTTTCATGAAGCAGGATCTGTAGTTTGTCTGTTATGGCCAGTGATTTATCTACATGTGAACCATCAACATTTTTCACTGCACTTTCATCTTCAAGATCTTTTAAATTTGATCAAGAGATAAATATTTAGGTATATTATTAAAAATAAGACTATTATTATTATTATTATTATTATTATTATTATATTATTATTATTATTATTGTTATAGTTATTATTATTATTATTATTATTATTATTATTATTATTATTATTATTATTAACCATTATTATTATAAATACAACTAGTAACCAACCTTGTGAATCATTACTGATGACCACATTCATTTCTTCTATAAAAGCAGCAGCCTCCAGTTCCAGTTTCTTCAGAGCAATGCTATCTTCATCGTGATCACCATTCTCGTATTCGTTTTCATCAACTTTCCTGTTAATTTCACCGTTCTTGTGACTATCATTCTTGTACTCATCCTCAGCAACCATATCAGAAAGGTTGAATGCCCCAACATCGATGAATTGCTCGTGGGTTTGAGACTCAACTTCCAAAGAGTGGCATCTCATGTCTGCATCTGACAGCTTTACAAAGGTGTCCTCGTCAAATTCTTCCTGAACTTGGAAAGCGTGACACGGTTCTTCCGAGCTGGAACTTTCTCGAAAACATTCCCCCTCTTTTGACGAGTCATTGTGATCTCCAAAAGTTTTTCCTGATTTAATTTTATCGATGGTCTTACCAGCGATTGGTTCTTTGATGAATTGCTCGCTCATGCTTTTTTCGACGAGCAACGCACTGGTTTCAAAGCCTGCCGTTTCCTCTTTAATGATCATTTTTGCTTGAGAGGTGGCAAACTCTTCATTGTTTTCAAGTTGGTTGCCTTTAGCAACTAATTCAACCAATGTAAATGAATTGGCCTCGTGGTCTGATGCTTCACTTTTGGTGATTATTTTTGTTTCAGAGAAAGTGCATGTATCATGATTTATATCTACAACTAATTGTTCACTTGCACTTGCTTCGACCAATGATGAATAGACATCACGAGTTTCGTGCTCCATTTCAAGATGATCTTTTGCTTCATCTAAATTCGATTTTGCTATTCCCTCTGGAAATTCTCCAGATGTAGTGCTTTCATTATAAAATTCAGATAATGCAGGTGTCTTTTCAAAACTTTCTTTTACGATTACTACATCACTTTGAACTTGTGGATAATCTTCAGCATTCACAATTATCGGATTATTAAATATGGTCCCAAAACTTTTATCAGAAATTGCTTTAGGCAAAGATTTAATTGGTACAACCTCCAAATCAATATTTGGTAGTTCCACAGCAATAGCCTCGTTTGATTTCTGTGATTCAGCACATTCAGCAACCTCAGAATTCATAAGCATATGTTCTTGTGATAGATACAAATGTTCAAAGTTTTCATGCATGCTGCTGACATTATATCTGGGATTCCTTAACAATACTGGCTTAAAATTTTCAACACAAATACAGGATTCAATCGGAAACTCTTGATCAAACTCATTAATGTTCTTGGTTTCATCACATTCAACATCATCATCCAATACTTCAACTGTCATTGCTGAGTCCAAATCATTGGTAAGTGGGGAGGGAAGGCCTTCTACAATCTCACCCAATTCCGAAGCATTGTCCTCTGACGGGGATTTGTCATGGAATCTAGAATCATTGCAACAAACATGATTTACAACATTCTCTCGGAGAAAGTGCTTGCAATATTTGTTTAGGGAAGACAAGATATTATTCGTGCTAGGCAAACAATGTTTTGAGATTTTGGCTTCACTTGTGCTTTCACAGATCTGACTACATGAACAAACACAATAATGTAGGTGAATATAAGGTCAGTCTATTTAATGTGTAAATTGCTTTTTAAATTAAAGCAGTTACAATGAAAGGTCAATCGAATTGAATGAAACATTAAAATTAGTTCTAAATCCTTCAAAAGTGACATTACCATCAAACCTGTAACCAGAAATTAAAATGAATAAAAGTTACAAACCTTTTGCTTTGATGTAATACCTTCCCTTCACAGAAAATGTCTGTTTGAATTTCATCATTGCTCTCAAAATCTCTCAAACTCTCAATTTCTTTCCTATCTTTAATGAATGTTTAAAAATACTTGTAGCTATTCGAAAAAGTATTTAAAGCAATCATATATACTTTCTTGTTCTTCAAAATCATTCAAAACTTGATCCAAATCAATTCCAAATTGGTCCATTTTAGACTTCGCATATAAATGTTAAGCAACCATCTTCTGGTAAAGTAATAATGACTGTTTGGAAGGCAGTGCAATACTAATTATCATGTGTAAGGAGTTGACTTCATATAATTATGGAACGACAATAACCAAAAATCTTTTGGTTCGCTTCTTTGAAACGGTCGCCTTTTCTTTATTTTGGCGAGAAAACTGAATTTTGTAAAACTGATGATAAGGCATAAAACATAGAAAACTTTGTTTCTCAAGACCAAACATCCACAGCACGTATGAAACGCAGATAGACTTTTAAAATTATAATCCACTTTTTCAAGCAAAATAGTTTTTGGCTAGCCTATGATAGATTGTTTTATTTTTATTTACATTTTAAATCTAAATTAATATTTACTAAATTTTGTAATTATGCTGGGTAAGATGCGTTAACACTAAATATTTGTGGAAACCTGTATAAGAACCATAGCATCGTGGACAAGAAGTATTTTTCTTGATTCCTGTGCTCTGAGTTGTCTGTTTTCTTTGCAGTTTGTTAACAGCCATGGATTACTTATCTTTTGGTTATGCTTTTGCCATAGCTGCAGGAGGTTTAATCGGATATTTGAAGGCTGGTAGGTAAAGAAAACTTGCAATAAAACCAGGTTTTAAAAAGTTACGTAACGTGACACTCTGGTCTGAATATCGTATTGTGTTAGGCTAAGGCATTGGGTCAACTAGAATTGCATATTGCTATTCTATAGCAATGAATAAATTTATTAATTGGCTTTCACAAAGGTAGCACAGCCTCATTAATTTCTGGTCTTATCTTTGGTGGACTTTCTGGACTTGGTGCCTACCATACTTCTCAAGATCCAGCCAACTGTGCTCTTCTGTTTGGTGAGCATAAAACTTGAATGAAAAAAAAATTAAAAGAACTGTGTAAGAATGCTGGATTATTGTTAATACTTAGTTTGTACACCCAAATTTGCTTGGTCCCCAATAACAGCAAGAATAAATATAAATTGTTTTGAACTGTTAAGTGCTATTGCAACTGTACTATGCCATTGCTATGAGAACATTTAATGGTTGATAAGCATTGGAAATGTTGTCGTCTTGTAATCGCTCCAGGTGTCTGTGGCTCATTGGGTGCCCTCATGTCATATAGAGCCTATAATTCTGGCAAGTTCATGCCAGCAGGTATTGTTGCAACCCTCAGGTAAGCATTTTCAGTTCTTCATTATAGGTTTTGTTACTGGGCTAAAATGATGAGCTGGTATTATTAAATTAAATTAAATCTTACATTCTACAGCATTCTGATGGTTCTGAGGCTGTTGCCAAGGATGGTTGCCAAATTGAATTAGATGTTGAGCACCAAAGATGTTGAACAATTTTTTAAAAATCATTTATGATTTATTTTATGCTAAATTATGTTAGTGCTTCAGGCACCACTTATTAAGAGCTCTTTAACTAATATTTTGTGTCATGTCATAACGTTTCTAAATTTGAACTATGAGCTGTAATTGCTTGATCCAGAACACGAAATACATCGTCTTGTTGCTTCTAGTTATCAGGGATTCAGAAAACCTAAGTTTGTCTAAATAATTCGTAGTCTGGATTTGCTTATCTGGTAAATATTGTGTACAACAGATTGCGTGTCTTTAGCCGTGATCTGCTTTCTTTCCGTTGCGCTGGCTAGTTTGAATATGTCGTTTGGATCTTGTGCACTAGAATTTGTCGTTGTCTGCCGCCGAGACTCGGACTTTTATAATGTCTAGATTTCAAAAATTTATTTAGATAAAAGCCGGGTTGTCATCCTCTACTTCGATATTTAATTACGCCGGTCTATTAAAACGTCTAAGATGGTTGTGTACATATAGGAATTATGAATTAATGAAGTTAGACTAAATTTCCTGCATTTTAGGGAAATTTCATTGCGACGAAACTTCCTGTGAAAGAGCATGTTTATTCGGTCACCTGTTGACCGAACATGGCTGCGTAACGTGTGAATGCTATAATCCCTGCATGGTAAATGTGTATGGAGAGACATAAACTTATTGTCTGTTTTAAATCACTTTTTAAAATCTTCCTCTCATAATTTGAGGCAAGAATTTGTCCGGAACATATGGGTTGCGACGTCAACATTACTTCGTGTGCAAGGATTCCATGCTCTTACGAAACATTTTGTTACCCAAGTGGGTCAATGAAATACTGCAAATGTACAGTTATTTGATTATTTTTCCGATTAACTGCAGTATGTCCATTAATCAAATGCAACAAGGCGTGCAGGAAGTACAAAGTCGATGAGTTTCTCTGCCTGACATGCGAATGCGCAGAAACCAGAGTTAGTGTGATTATTTCTGAACGATTTTCGTTGAACGATAGCTTCAAAATGCATCAAATATCTTTAGGCGAGGACTGACCCACTAGCATCGATTCAGACTTCTGGTTTGTATCCCGAGCAATGAACTTTGGAATTCACAAACTTGTGTGTGCAAATTTTGTAAAGGCTCTAAAACGTTCTTAACCAATAGCGGTTGAATAGCGTATAGGCAATTTATCAATTTAAGAAAGGTGTTGAATATTAAAACTTTGTTCGCAGACAACACGAATGATTGGGTATCTCTTCATTTTCAAGTCTGGGTTTTTGATTTACTCAGGGTTAGATCAAGTCGGATGGGAACCTATAGCCTGCTTAGAAGGCAGACCCCCTTTCCAACACCCTTTATTAAACCACAGCACCACAGACTAGTAACCTAGGGGGAAAATTATGTAAAATGAGCTAGTCTATAAAATGGGCAGTCAGTAAAAACACTATAAAAATAGAACAACACGAAACCAACTCTGCACGAGTAATGAGTTGATATGGGTTGTGAAAATCTGCAAGTTTGCCTCTGCCTTAACAACATCAAAGATGAAAAGTGCTAAGAATAATGCAAAGTGGTGTCCAGAAGATGAGAAATTGCGAAATCTTTCCTGGAATTTTTTTTACAACAACTCCAGGTGACTCTCTTTGCAAAGGCAAGTACCAAGACTCAGTATTGGTTTTTGAGCTCTTTGAAGTTTAGGAAATTGACGTGTGACATTTGAGACTTCCACAAGCTTAGTTTTGTAATGAAGCACTTGGTGTTATCATTCAAATTCTTCATATATTATCTTTGTTGATTGCTATCTTCAAGATAAAAAAATTTCTATCATAATCCGTTGAAAAGTTATTGACGTTCAAAGTTTTTGCCAAAAAATTTCGACTGAAATTTTCCCATTATCTGGAAAAAATCTCTTGCTGCATTTAACAAGATGATCAATGTGCGATAACAGAGTATTGTGCTTGGCCATGAACGCCAATTACGACATCATTTTTGTAATAAATAATAAAGCACACCTTACTAATAATAGCTCAATTTTGTGTGAGATAACAGCAGAAGAGCTAATGCGGATACGACCCAGAAGAAACAACACTAAATATATAATACATCCTAAAAACATGAGTTCATGATATGACTAATTGGGCAGGTTGAGAAAGAATTGCTTGTAATACAAGGTAAACAATAGGCGCAGATGAAGCCGGGTGCCAGAACGCGTGAGCGTTCTTGCCGTGGGAGGGAGATGCTGCCCGTGGTTTGTATACATTCGATGGTCTTGTTCTGAATCGGACAGCGTTTTTGAAGCTTAAGGTCAAATACTTTGAAAATCACGCCCTAAAATTGTATCATTTTAGGTCCGGTACTCAGATGGCGATTTTAATACTACCTTCAAGTAACTTATAACATCCCTATTTGATGGGTATCTTATTTTCATTTCATTTTTAGTCTTAATTTCACTTACAGAAAATGCATGGTTAAATTATTAGTATCAAGAGTTCTGAATTTGAGGTTAGTTTCATTTAATTAGGATCATCCACCTCTCTTTGGCCTCTAAATGTTATAGAAATTTACTTGTTTTTTAGCCACCAAAATTTATTAGCATGCCCATTTCGTTTGGGATATTTTGGTGTCAATCTAAGAGAGCTCAATCTTTCTCATAATTTCCTGACTGCCATTCCAGAGGAATTAAGTTGTCTGAGAGGATTGGAATATTTGAATGTCAGTCACAACCAGCTCACGGATTTACCTGTTAGACCAGCTGAACATTGTTTGCATATGGTGATGCTCATGAAAATAATAACTTAATCTGTAATAACTGATAACGACTACCTTTTAAAGTTGTGGCTCTGATATGTTGCTCATACTTGTTAAGGATTGCATGATATTTTTCTTAATTAGAATTTATTTATGTCTATATAAATATCATATCAAATTAGTCAGTATTAGTATTAGAGGCTAATTTTTGGAAAGCCATCACTAATAATCACTAAATTTATTATGAAAAAAATTTCAAAAACATTGTAGGATTCCTTAGGGAATTTAAGATTTTTGTCTAAGCTGAGTTTAGCAGAGAATTTGTTCGCCTTTGTACCGCAATGCATTTATAGTCTGGAATGTCTCGCAAGTCTCAACCTTTCACATAACAGGATTAGAACCGTCCATTCCAACATTTGTAAACTTAGATATCTGGAAGAACTTTCACTAAGGTTTGCACGTCTTGAGACTACAATCATCGAAGATATTTAAATGTGTTTAGGAATTTATAAGTTTATAATGATTTTGAAAGTTTTATAGAGAAATGTTTATTAGTAATTATTAACTATTAATAGTTATTAAAATTAGTTGCAATAAGTAATTAATAGACTTAATTCAAGACTTAAATGTTTCAGATTCTGATTGGATCGAATATTCTGTAGTAAAAAGTTGTATTTCATTTTGTATAATTTTTTTTCCAGCAACAACTATCTTACATTTTTGCCATATGAGATATACTGGCTGAGCCTGTTAAAGGTGATGTTTGAAGTACCTGGCACATTTTCTGAGATAAAACTATGAAGAATGTATTGACCAAATGTAAAATGGCCCAATAATTTCAATGATGTCATCAATATTCATAAAATAATAATCATTAAAAAAAGCAAGCAGTTAATGTGTGCCAGAGAAAAATAAATGTGCTCTCTTAACTATAATTATTCTTTGATTCTTAATAAACTTGGGCAGCACTTAGTGTCAAAAACCATTTTTTTTATTAATTTAAATTACCTTTTAATTGCGCAGGTGTTGTCAGTGTCGAACAACTTTTTGATCTGCCTCCCAAGAAGCATTGGTAAACTGTACTGTCTCTCTGAATTGGATGCTTCTCATTGCTTCCTAAGTTTCATTCCAGATGAACTCACATCATGTCACAGACTTTCCTTCTTGAATCTGTCTCACAACAAGTCTTTGGAAAATTTGTGATAATAGATAGTTGATTAGCAGTCACACTCTTTGCAAAAATATCGATGATGTAATAAGATTTTGTTCCATTTTTAACAGCTTGAAAAAGCTGCCTGAGAAGATGGGAAACTTGATGAAGTTAAAGCTTTTGAAAATCAATAACAACTTCATCTCTTTTCTACCACATTCTTCCAAATACCTCGAGAAATGCAGATTCGTTTGTGAGTCTTTCGTATCTTAATCTAGGTCTCAATTTGTTATTGGGTCATAACATGAATAATTAATTATTTCATTAAGTGAATAGTTAACTTTGATTAAAATTTTTGTAATAATTCATTTCAGTAGAATCCAATCCATTCCAATTGGAACACCTTCCACACAACATTAGCTCCAAAAAGGATGCCCCAATCCCAAAATTGCTACACTTGTCTGCTACAGAGATAATGAAGAGGGACATATGTTGGGAGCAAACAGTTCTACCTACAGTTCTCAGAGGTCTTTGTTCTGACATTATGCAATGATTAGGCAATTAACATACAATTTCATAAGCAACCTGTCCAGATTTTATCAACTAGCAGCATCAAAAATATGCACTTAACTACCAACTGCTTAACCAAAAAAATATTAACCTAATGGAGAGTTCACTCCATGTATGCAGTCTGAGAAGTAAAGTCGTGTTAATCAGATGCTAGAGTATTTTGACTTTGCAAATTCATTGATAAGCTTCGCACGACATTTCGTACAAACTTACTTTTATTGAGTGCACAACAAATAACTTCAAAAATTTCCCTTGATACAGATATGTTTGCATCAGCTTCAAGATGCATCTCCTGCAATATGCCGCTGATGGGTCCTCAAATGATTTCTTCAACGACCTGCAAGAAAGTCGTGACAGGTTCCGGTCTCGTGGTAAAAGTCCCGTTCGTGCAGCACACATGTGCAGGAAATATTTGTCAATTCCAGCCTTGAGTACGAAAAGACAAAGGTGTGCTGCGTAAAAATGTTTCTGCCCACATACCCAATCGATGTTTTTCTATCGACAAAGTCAACAAAAATCTATTAAGATGTAGATTTATAGTTAAGTTAACCAAGCAATACTTCAGAGATCAGAAACTTATTACAACAATGAAACCCAGATTGAGTCAAAGACTCTGCTTGACTAAGTTAACAGCACCTCAACAATACAATAGCATGTATACAAAACAACCTTAAAGCTGTAACAAATAGGATAATTTAAATAAATTGCCCTAAACAAAAAAAGCCACAAGATTTGGAGGTGGTGGCACTGGACACAATAAAAGAATATAATTATAACCATGAGTAATAATGTTAAGGAATTAATCCACATTAATTAAGTTTAAATCGAGGATGGACTGTGAACTGTATACTTGACGTCATTATCATCATCTTTAACGAATACAAATGAGAAAACAAATCTTAACAGTAACTCCAGAACAAACACAAGTATCCAGAGATGAATAAAAACTAGCCTAACAAAGAATCAAAAAAGATGTACTAAGTTCTGCATCAAAGCGAAAACTCAAAATAAGTGTCTGACGAGTTCCACTCTCACGTCAGCCATTCAGAACCTTTGCCTCCTTCCTCTGTCATTATCTCTTGATCTTGCTTCAAATCTGCACGATAAAAATTCCATTATGAAAAAAAGCATAATCTCAGAAAATAAAACTGCAAAAACTGAACACAACAACGTCTTTAAGAGAAGAATAATATTAAGAGACTTCTTTATGAGCAGTGAAAATGTCAGAGCATCGAGTCATTGAACCTTTTGGCCATCTTGTAAAGTTCCTCAGGCACAGCCTGGCCTGCCTCCTCCATGATTTTGATGAGCTCTGAGGCATGTCTCCAGTCCTCCCTGGTGAAGTACGTGATGGAGATCCCCGTCCTTCCAGCCCTGCCTGTCCTGCCAATCCTGTGAACGTATTCCTCGATGTTCCTGGGGAAGTCGAAGTTTATGACGTGCGTGATGTCTTTGATGTCGATGCCACGTGATGCAATGTCTGTTGCCAAGAGAGCCTTTGATGTGCCCTTCTTGATGTCTAGAATGGCCTAAAAAATTGGACGAAAATCAAAAAGTATCAGTCGGTCGATCCGCTCATCCTAGCAGCCGATGGTGAGGTCACGAACAAAAGTAACTAGTACTTACCGCTTCTCTGTCACACTGATCTCTGTCTCCAGTAATGGAGGCACAGAAGATCTTTTCGAACACAGAAAGTTCTGATGCGACGTGGTCGACTGTTGCCTTCTTCGTCATGAACACGATGGCTTTTGCATCACCAACGAGCTCCTCTTTCAGGAACCTCTTCAGTTCCCCATACTTCTCCAGGGCATCCATGATGATGATTCTCTGCTCGACCGTGTGGACTGCTGTCAAATCCAGTGAGCCAACGAAAACCTACGAGCAAGTCATCGGCATATTTAAGCCTCTTCCATCGAGAAATCACCCGACGACACCTCTTACGGAGTCCTAATCGCAAATATTTACCTGAAAAGGATCTTTCAGGAACTTGAAAGCTAACCTCCTGACATCCGACGGCCAAGTGGCAGTGGTCATTATCGTCTGCCTGCCTGGTCGGACCACGTACAGGGCTTTGTAGATGTCAGGTTGAAAACCAAGGTCGAGCATCCTGTCAAATTAACAGTAGATAAAAACTGCAGATTATATTTATAACTCATTATTAATAAGATATTAATAATCAATTAAAACATTAAAAGCTGTCAGGTAGTGATCCTGTTCAAAAATGAAGTACAATGTGATCGGAACTCAAGGACCACAAAACATAACTTACAAAGAAAAAAACAAAACACAACCGGCCACAAACCTGTCGGCTTCATCGAGCACTACATAGGAAACACTCTCCATGTTCAAATAGTTGTTCGTGATGAGGTCGTTCAGTCTTCCGGGTGTGGCGACAACAATTTCCACCCCCTCGCTGATGGACTGAATCTGGTCCCGTCTGCTCGCTCCTCCGTAGATGCAGATGCACCTTATGTTGCGGTACTTGTACTTGTTCACCTCTAAAGTAATCGAAATCTAATGTTCAATTCATTAATCAAACTAATATGAATATATAATCCAGATATTAATAATCAATTAATTAACTCTGCATGAGAAAACTGTCTGCAAATAATCTTACAAATGTGACACAAACCCTCCTCAATCTGGAGAGCTAATTCTCTTGTAGGTGTGATGATGAGAACAGTTGGACCGGGCCTTTCATTCCTGGGCACAATTTGCCCCTCAATGTGGATGAATGCAGGCAGAAGAAAAGCCAGAGTTTTGCCCGTGCCAGTCTGAGCAATTCCAATCAAGTCCCTACCCTTCATGATGATCGGCCAAGCCTGCATCTGTATTGGAGATGGCCTCTCAAATCCAGCTCTCTTTATCTCTGCCAAAATCTCTGGGTAAGAACCAAATGCTTCTCCAAATGTTCTGACAGGGTTTGGAATGGCATCATTCTTCGGATCGATTTCCACCAAATCCGGGTCACGTTCGTCTTTCTCCGTCATTCCTGCCAAACTCTCGACAACGATGTTCTGGTTCTTCTTCCTCAACTCGTCTGCCTCTTGTCTCGTCATCGAAGCCACTGCAGGATCTTCAACATAAAATGCTTTGACTATCCCTGGAGCAGCTGACCACCTTGCCTAAATATCGAAAAAAAAATAATAATAATAAAAGAGTAATAAAACATAAAAAACAACGTTATTAAAAAAAGGTCATAATAAAGAGAAATAAAAACAAAGTTCAACTGACCTTCTCTTGCATCAAATAATCTTTATAAGAAGACCAGTGACCCTTCTGCTTGTTTTCATCGTGATCGTTCTCTCGATCAACGACATTCTCATTGTAGTAAGTCATAGAACTGCCATTGTGGTTGGACGAATGTTGCGACGATGCATTTCCAGAAGTAATTCTCAAAATATGAGCTTTTACCTCCTCACAATTCATTGGACTTCCCTCAACTGTGACAGGCACTTCACCGTAGTTGTTTTGCTCATCACGTTTTATAGAAATTCTAGTATTCGTTTGCTCCTGCAGTTCCCTTATGCGCGATCCTTGTTTCCCTATTATCAAGCCCAGGTTATTGCTGGGCACGCAAAACTCCATTATTTCGTCACTATTTTCATATCTGTCACTTCTTCTTGGTCTGAAGTTTGTACATTCTGCATTGTAATCACCTCCTTGAACATGATTTCTGCCTCTGTAAAAGCCGCCTCTCCTTGAATTGTAGGCCATGATAAGAGCTGTCTACGAGAAAGTTGAGAACGTCAATTGTTATTAAGCCTCTGCGATAAATGTGGCAATGCTTGACAACAAGCAATTTAATAAGCTGCCTGCAGAAACTAATTAAAACCAGCATTGAATGCCTTTGGCAATAAAGAACAATTACGCGACAACTCACATACAACAATTCGTGGGACAACTTCTTTATTAGGGATGAAGCAACTCATAAACAGCGCCAAACAGGGATGTATGAGGGAAGAGATGTTTTACGAGAATTTTTTAATGCGTTATTCATACTGCGTTCAAACCATTATAATTTAAAATAAATTTTAATTAAATTAATTTATATTTTATTTAAAATTTATAATTAAATTAATGATTACAAAATCTTAGAATGCATTAATCATTGTTTTCCTGAAATAAACCACCGATAGCCACATTATAAAGTCAATTAGCAGCTTTGTAATCCATGATAGTTTTAGCTCCATCCAGTTCCTTTTGGATCTTGAATTATAAATGAAATACAAATATAGAAACGTTTAGAATGATCGCTAATGGTTATTGCATTTAATTAAAAGTGGCATTTTTCCTTGCCAATGCATTGCCTCCATTATTTCACGCACCAAACTCCGAACAATATATCAGATTATCCTTGCTCCAATCTGAGAAAAACTTTCAAATTCAACCTTAGATGTTTCGAATTTGTTTGTTGCTACAAGGAGCGTTAACCGACTTCAAAATTCAGTTTGGTGCATTTTCTGATCAGATTGATAAGTTGGAGTGCAAATGTCGGGAATATAATTTTCAAATAATTTCTGATCAAACTTTTTTATAATTTCTTATTATCTTTAAGAAAATTAATTGAGACTCTAAACTACGAAAGTGCAGTGTTTTTAAGTGTAGATATCAGCACTATTTTGTAATAAAATCTGTTCATGCGTGAATAGTTTACAGATGATCAAAGGATATTTTGAATTACTGATTCAATTAAATTCATTTACAAAAACAAAATAACAAAATAAAACGAAAATGAACATCTAATCACAAATGAATTGCGTATTATTTAAATAAAAAGAACGAGAAAAGGCCATTTTTAGAAACAGCAGTCCACATTGCTGGCAGGCACACGTTGTCCCTTTGGACAGCAGAAGACACAAGCTGTTGTGCCACAACTGCGCACAACATCCATTGATTAAAACAAATACGACCTCATAAAATAAACCAATTACCATCAATATTTTATGATATAATAAGATCGATTGCATTAATAATTGTAAGTAATGATAATTACAACAGGAATAAGTATTTGTCATTTTGTGATATATACAAATATAAGCTTATGGTTCTCTACAAATTATTATTGTTATTATTATTATTATTATTATTATTATTATTATTATTATTATTATTATTATTATTATTATTATTATTATTATTATTATTATTATTATTATTATTATTATTATTATTATTATTATTATTATTATATTATTATTATTATTATTATTATTATTATTATTAATATGATAAACATCTCAGCAAACAAGAGAAGGCTGAAATATTTATGGGTTGTAGATGTGAAAACCTCCTGTGACGTCTCTGTTTGAAGAAGAATATGATGATGATGATGATGATGATGACGATGACGGCGATGAAGATGATGAGGAAGACCTGGCAAATAACGGTTATGATTATGATTATGGCTGTACTGGTGAGACGAATGGTGATGGAATCAATAAAAGAAGCTCTTGACGAAGACAACTATGACGATGAATATGAATGATAATGACAATGACGATGAATATGAATGTTAATGACAATGACGATGATGAAAGTATGGATGATGACGACGACGACGACGATGATAATGATGAACATTTCAATTTGACAAACGAATGCCAGTGACCAATCATGGATCAATTATTTTAATTAGGCGTCATTTTTTCTGGAAAAGGAAATCAATTAGACGAATTAAAGGCTTCAAATTAACAACGTATTTCATGTCGGATTCAAACATTTCAAATGCGAAATGCGACATCAATTTGAAAATTAATCAGATCAACGTCAAAATTTAATCAATAAATAACTAATCATCACTAAATAGTTAAAAGATTGACTAATCGTCTAATTTAATCGATTATTAATGCATATGTGCGTCAATTAATCTCTAATCAATCGTGACGTTTAAACAGACAAATTAGATTTTTAACATTTTCATCTTAATATCTTCAATCCTGATTTTTATTAATTTGAAAAAAAGAATAAACTTTTGAGAAAATTTGTTCTTCACCTTCGGGAAGATTTGAATCGAAAAACGATGGATGCTCAGAATTTATTACCTCAAGATTATCTGCTTACCAGAGGGTTGGCATTCGTCCAAGCAACCATCAATCATTTCTACATTCATCCAACCGTCCGATATTTATCCATCTATCCTCTCATCCAGTCGCCCATCCATCATTTGTCCATTCATTTATCCACCATCCACGCTTTCATCCATTCACCCATCCATCCATCCATCCATCCATCCATCCATCATCCATCCATCCATCCATCCATCCATCCATCCATCCATCCATCCATCCATCCATCCATCCATTCATCCATCTTGGAGAGGTTAAGAACATTCGAACATTTTGCAAGAGTTCATGTTACATGAAAGAATTCCCTTCTGATAAATTGAAGGCCAAATTGGTTCGTAGACTGCAAGGAACATATAACGGTTGTGATGATGATGGTAGTGATGATGATGATGATGGTGATGATGATGGTGAGGATGATGATGATGATGGGGATGGCTATAGTGGTCACGCCGTTGATGAAGATACGGAAATTCCCAGTTTTTTTTGAAGGTTTAGCTTTTTTGGGTTGAATCAATTGGTCGGAACCGTTTTTTTTTCAAGTTTTTGAAAATAAAAGAAATAATAAATTCAAAATCTGAGAGGCATTGAAGTTTTAAAAGTTTTGTAGCTTTTTAACATTCTCATATGACTAAATGGACTAAATAATACTACAAATAATAGTTCATTATAATAATACATAGTACTACTAATAACAATTAATTATAATAATAAGTAATAATACTACTAATAACAATTAATTATAATAATAAGTAATAATACTATTAATAACAGTTAATTATAATAAAACATATCTTTGACCGGGCAACAACATTAATAATTTATCTTTCGACAGCATAGAGTTCAACACATTCGACTGGATTTCGTCAATGTCATAAATCAACAAGGAAGAAGGATGCTGAATGTCGGTGGCTACAATAATTAATATTAGGTAAGTATAAGTAATAATTTACTATTAAAAAAAGCTTGGTTGGGATAACAACATAATATAATATATATAAACATAGGTAAATACAGCAATAATATATTATTATAAGGTTTATAATAAATAATAATATATATTATTACAAGGAGCTGATGGATATTGGTCGATGCTGATGCTGTGATGGGGATATTGGTCTGCGAGCCACTATACACCATCCATAGGTTAGGGCTTTCAACTGAAATTGCTCGATGCTGATAAAATTTATAATTTTATTTAATGATGGTTATTAGTATTGTTAAGTAATTATAACAATTTGTATATTATGACAAATTGATTTATTAGTTATTTAATAATATTTAATACGGTATTGTAAATGTTTATGTAGATGTAAATGTTAACTCATTACAATGCGAGCATAATATAACATATAGCTATATATAACCATCACAACCACCACCATCATCATCACTCCAGTAGAAGCACACTGGCGGGTACGGAGCAGGCGTACAGGGATGAGATGCACGTAACGTCTGCATGCGTACAAATAGATTCACCGATGAGGATTGGATCAATTGCTTTACGAGAATCTCAAAAGTGCTATACGTTTGAAATCTTCGGTAACTATTCGAGATAAATATAAAATTACAATTTTAATAAAATAATAATAATAATAATACCAAGGGTGTTTAATATTGTGAATATTTAATTTCAAATATTCTGATCGATTTGAAGCTTGAAAATCGAAGCATATTTTTTAGAAAAGTTTAAAGAATAAAGATGGTGTTTGATAATTTGAGAGTTTGAAGAGGATTTCTAGTAA